>CAWUFW010015066.1:0-380131 GCA_963921515.1 Calotriton arnoldi
GGCGGTCAATGTTCGGTCTCCGCCTGGGGAAAATGGCAGAGGACACATGTCAAAGCAACACGACACATAGCAATTTCGCATACACATCACTGACATGACTGAGCAAGCACATGAGCCACAGCCCAGCTGTCAAGCTGGGACGGCACGGCCACAATACACTTACACAGGTCTCCCAACAATGGCAATGGCAAGTGAGACATACCACTGCCATGTGCATGCACATGGGGATCTAGGCCCCAATGACTTGCGGGCGTGCTGATGGGGACTGACTGCATATTCGTCAAGCGGCAACGCCACGGCAACATGAGTGTCTGCTGAGCATGGAACTGCTTCCGAGGCTGGATGAGTATGGCACACGACGACGACGATGTGGGCACGGGCTGAGCGGCCAATACAAGTGGGACCTGTGGCACGAGGGGATATGAGACAGTAGTAGGTGTCAGCACTGCACCCTATGTACAGCACTGTACGGATCACAGCTCCCGAAACATTGACTGGTGTCCACATTGACAGCCCCATGCCAAGACGGCTGTGTGCTTGCAGTCACACGTCACAGGTGAGAGGTTACATTGCACGTGCCAGGTGGCAGACGTACATAGTGGGAGCTGGCATGTGTGTGCATGTGTCTCCTGTTCAGGATCCACCAGATGGGCGCTGACTCTGTACTGACCATTGGACACAGCATGTTCCGTGGAAGGCTTGTGTGTGTGGGATGGTGGCACTGGATGTGCCTCCGTTGGGTGGGGGGCCATGCACAGGGCGGGTACGTCGATGATTGCGCATTGTTGGTCACGGTGGGTGCACCAACTAAGATGTGTTGCCCTGTGTTCAATTCCTATGTCCGCATGATGATGGACTGTGGATGTGGGCAGACTACACATTGGTCGATGTGCTGTCTATATGCATGTGCCTTCACACCAGGCACAGCTGCCCCTGCACATGTGACCCCTGCTGGACTCGCTGCTGGGTCTGTGGAGCTGATGCACCTTCTGCGCGTGGGGCGGGCAGCTCTCCTCACTTCCCTCATTGCGCATGTCATGTCTTTGCCGCAGGTGACATGGATCATGGAGGGCCCACATGTACGCGTGGGTAGGCTACACATGATTGTTCACTGGTCGCCACCCCCAGTCAGTGTTTCGAATGGGAAGGTTGTCGTGCTGGTGGTATGTTCGATGTGGCGGATGGGCGGGCCTAGGTGCGGGCTTACATTCCGGACATGGGGGTAGTTGGATTGGTGACTAGTTGCAGTACACACGGGACACGTCTCTTCCTTTCCACATCTGGGTCATCCCTTGTACTAACTGACAGTGATACAGTCATCTTCGCCCCAGCCCTCATGTCCTCCCTCGCCCCCCAATATGCATGCTCACCTGCGAGGCTAGCGCTTGCACAGGCAGCCCCAAGCTCGCACCAGAGAGGGCAAGGAGTGTATGTGTGGGTCCAGTTGCACGAGTGGGCTGTCTCAGGGTATGATGTGTGGCGGGACGCCATCCACCTGCGTGGTGCCCCAAATGGAGACCCGGCCTGCATGGACTATGCATCACAGTCTTCGCCTTCCGGATCCGCCACCTGCGACACCCAGTGGCTGTGGCTGCCCTGCGGCCAGGCCGCGTCCGTCTGTGGCTGTTGGCCCACACATTCACTCTTTGGCCTCTCTGGGGAGGGCTCGGGGGTGGTGGCGCACGCGCTTGCACTTAGTCGCAATGGCATGTGTCGTGGTTGGTATGATGGGCAATGGATGGGATGGTGCGAGCCACCTCCCGTGACGTCAGTGCTGCTCGTGCTGTGGTGCGTCCCCCCTACACTTCCATTTGACTTGTGCCATGCTAGACGTTGAGGTTCTATTGCCTGCGTGATATGACCAGGAGGAGCGCGAGGAGACCTCTCACACACCATGCTCTGCCATCCCGTGCCCTGTATCGCCTGTGCGGATTGACTATGTTGGGGTTACACCTGGTCGACTGGGGCTGTGTGTGCCTTGTCAAGGGGCATGGCGGGCGCACAACAGGATCCAGCTTGTCCACAGAGGGTGGGCTGAGGTGCGCCTGGTACCGCTTTGTACGTGTGCCCGGCTGCTGTGCACACACGTGTTCACTCCCCCGACAGGTGTCCTCTCACAATGCCCAGGGAAGCGGTGGTGTACTGTTCATGACCCCTCCCAACACGGCGTGCTCCAACTTGGCATGTGCGCATCTACCCGTCGCACCCACCCACCTGAGCACTGCGTCCATACGACTTCACACGACACATGTGTGTCTTCCACAGTAGTGCTACTCATTTGCGTTGACATCCAATACCAGTGGACTACATGGTCATGTCACGACTGCCGTGTACTTCACATACTCTCATCCTCTCTCATTCGTACTTGTGAAATGAGTCAGCGGAGACAGTTTTGGTTTCAAACATTATATTGAGTCTTCTGTCCTCTGTGATGCAGTATAGTGGACACTACTGGCAGCGGAATACATGTTGAGGATATACTGAGCATGATTACAAATGGGATAGGGTGTGGGGTTACATCTGCTTGGCCAAGGCTGTGCTAATGTACATTTACGTATAGCTGCGGAGCTGCGGACTTTGACACAGACGGTATACATGTAGCCTACCAGACCGCTCGGCATCATGGGCACAGTCCATCTCAGTTCCATGTGACAGGTTTGCTGCGGGTTGTTCCTCATGCACGCGTGCATGTGAGATGACATCAGGGCATGTGCTTGCGTGCATGCAGCGGCGTGCCACTTGTTGTTGCACTGTGGTGGTTACTGGACATGTCACAGTCACTGGGGTCGTGTTGTTGTTGTATGCACTTGTCGTCCATGCAAAGGTCCTGGTATGGGATTCCCGGGCGGGGGTGGGAGGGGTGCAGCACCCACAGACTCCAGGCGACCTATTCATGTCCACTGAGCGGTGTGTGTGTCCATGTGCGCTGGATCCATGTCGTGTCCTGGTTGTTCGTGCAGTTCCGTCCATGTGGGTGCGATGCACAGAGCCCATGCCACTGCCTCCCACGATGCATGCGGTGTTCCTGGATGTGATGGGGAACAGTGTGCATGTCCCGGTCATATCCGATGTCATGGCGATGTCGTTGATGGTGTGGTTACAGTTGCCGGTCGTTTGGTATGGCTGTTGTGGTGGTGACTGGCCAGTCCGTGCGGAAGCTGAGCATGGGTGCGGGGTTGGACTTCATAGGTCACTCGGGAACCTGCGTTGTGGTCCGACGTATTTACAGGTTGTCAGGTATGCGATGCCGTCCAGCAGGGCTTCCATGTCATTGGTGGTGTACATGTTTGCCAGCCAATGAAGCGGATGGTGGCTGTCAAGGTGTTGTTCGTAGGTTGTCCCTTGGAGGACCATGATGGGGCATGCTGGGTGACATTCGATGTAGCTGTTCTCGATGATCCGTCGTGTGGAGGCACAGTGGTTCCATTTCAGTGCGCGTGCGATGTTGGCCACATACGCCATGCCCCCATAGGCAGAGCAGGCCCTGTCGTGTGCGTCCAGAGGGAGGAGTAGTGGTAGCAGGTCCGCCTTCAGACATGCCGGGTTGGAGAGGCATATCTCGACGGGATGCTGGTAGGGACACCTCCGACAGTAGAAGACGGGCATGACGCAGCTGAACAATGTGATGCGGTAAGTCAGTCGGTAACTTACGTTCAGCAGGGACAGGAGATCGCATCCCAATGTATGTATCGTGTTGGTTTGGTACAGCTTGAGCTCTTCGGCGTAGTTGGGTAGGTGTGTTGCGGTTGCCATTTCGCAGCGGTTCGTAGAGGTGGCGTGCTCCGGCTGTGTGTGCAGTCTGCAATGTGCACGCTCCGGGGTTGCTGTGAGCTCTGTGTAGTCGTGGGGAGACAGGACTTGTGTTCTGTTGGCTTGTTTGGAGGACACGGGCCCTCTTCCCACATGCTTCTCAGACAGTTCAAGGTCGGTGCTGTGTGACTCCTTCCAATTAACTTGCATGTGGCCGACATGGGGGAGTGTTTTCTTCTTTCTTCCCGTCCGTTGTGTGCTTCTGTGATATGCGCTATCTGCCCTGTGGTCGGTCTCCTCGGCATGCCTGTGTTGGTCTATTCTTGGACAATGGCTGTATTCACCGGCTTCTGTCGTAGGGCTGTGGTTTCGGTGTTGGAATGGAAGGTCATTCAGTGCTGTCTGCTCTCCCTTGTGTGGGCGGCAGGCTGCCTTTCCGCTCTGCGTTGGGCCTTGTGTGTGGATGTAATTCTTGGGCCACCTGTTGTCGGTCCCCGTGCTCTTTGGTGTTCCGTTTTATATGTCTTGTTCATATGTGCAGGGTGGTATGGGTTTTTCAGTGTGGTACTGGCGTTCCTCTTCCCGAAGGGGCCCTGCTTCTCCTAGTTGGTGTTGCCGCCGCTGTGTGCTACGCCATGTTTGTTACACTGGGGTGTGTCCTGCTGTTGCGTGACTTCACTGACATGTGTGCGTCGGTTGTGTGGCGTTGGGTGTTGTCCGTGATTTGGGCGTTGGGGACATGTCTGTGGCAGGCCTGTCACGTGTCATGTGCGTTCGGGGTGGGGCTGATGTGTGTGCTGCTTGGTTGTGTCCCTGTGTCTGTGTGCGACGCATGCATGGCGCTGCGGTTGGCCTCTGCGTTGTGCGCATGTGTGGCGGCGTCATCGGCGCTTTGTGGCCGTGACGGGGTGGTTGGTTCCTAGTCCCTGGTGGTGTGTACACATGTGTTCCGCGATGTTAGGATTTGGCCTGTGTGTCATATGTGGATGCAATGGTGGATGTGTAGTGTACACGCGCTGGTGGGGGTTGTCCGCTTTTTCCGCCCTTGCACTGTGTGCGCTGTTTGCGTGCACTTGTTGTGTGTGTGCCTACCTGCGTCTCCGCGGTACGTTGCGTCCTTGGTGGTGCATCAGCAGAAGCATGGGGAGGGCCTGCAGTGCTGGATTCATGCTCGGGATGCCGCTTCTTCGTTTTCCGTGCTCTGCGTCCGTGTTACCGCCTCTCTTTCACGTGCGGTGTCTCTTAGCCGTGGGAGCCGTTTGTTTGCGGCATCGTAATTTATACGCCGGGCGGGACGTGTTTCGCCGGACGGTGTGTGTCAGTTGTGCTGCGCCGCTACGTGTACGGGCGCACTTTGATGGCGGACGGTGTTGCTGGCTTGCCGGCGGTGTTTGGCCTACTTTACGCATCGTAATTGGACGGGCGTGTGGACTGCTGCGTGCCGGCGGTAACTGGTGGTTTTTGCATCCGCCAGCACGGCGGTTGTGCTTCCGCCCGCCATCATAATGAGCCCCTAAATTACTATTCTAACTCCAAAACCAAAAAAACTCAAGGAAATTGCTGGATAATAAACCAATTTCAATTACTATTCCAACTCCAAAACCAAAAAAACTCAGGGAAAGTGCTGGATAATAAACCATAATAAATAACTATTCCAACTCCAAATCCAACTAAACTCAAGGAAAGTGCTGGATAATAAAGCTTAATAAATTACTATTTCAACTCCAAAACCAACTAAACGCAGGGAAAATGCTGGATAATAAACAAAATTAAATTACTATTCCAAATCCAAAACTAACTCAACTCAGGGAAAGTGCTGGATAATAAACCATAATAAACTAGTATTCCAAATCCAAAACCAACAAAACTCAGGGAAAATGCTGGATAATGAACCATAAAAAACAACTATTCCAACTACAAATGCAAAAAAACTCTGGGAAAGTGCTGGATAATAAAACATAATAAATTACTATTCCAACTCCAAAACCAACTAAACTCAGGGAAAGTGCTGGATAATAAAACTAATTAAATTACTATTCCAACTCCGTAACTAACCAAACTCAGGGAAAGTGCTGGATAATAAACGATAATAAATTACTATTCGAACTCCAAATTTATAATTAAAAAAACATTTTTACCAACACAATTTTTATAATAAAATTATAAATTAATAAACTAATCATATTTCTCTTTACATTTACATTTTTTAAATAAATTTGAAAATATATAAGAAAATTACCCAAAAATAAATGTAACCTCAAAATTTTGTAATTTTTAAAAACATTTTAAAATGTAAAATTAAAAACAAATATTTCAAAAGTTCAAAAAGTAGTTTAATAAAAATTTATTTCTAAACAACATTCAAACATTACTCCCTATCCTTATCCCCTACAAAAACAACATAACACTACAAAATGTTCTCAAAAATTCTAAAAATATTGAAAATTTATAAACAATATTTTTAAATTACTCCTACCCTTGTCCCCCATTAACCCAACATCCCACTCCTAATATTTTTTTATTTTTTACAAATTTTACAATTTTTAAAAATTACTCCCCACCCTTATCACCTATTAATCCAACATCTCACTACTACATTTTATCAAAAATTTATTTTCTTTTAATTTTTTTAAAATTTCTTGTTTAAATTACTCCCCACCCTTATACCCTATAAACCCAACATCCCACTCCTAAAACTTTACAACATTTTTAAAAATATTTAAATATTAATACAAAATTTTCAAATTACTCCCCACCTATATCCCCTATAAACCCAACATTCCGCTACGTAGGGGTCGATTCCGATCTCGCTAGGAAAGCTCTCCGTCCGACTCGGATCCGGAGTGCTTTCTGACCGACTCGTGCTCCGGGGCTCCGAGTACGATGCGAACAAGCGCTGACCGTACAGGTCGCTCGGAGCCCCGTTGAAGTCAATGGGAGCCTGTTGTACGACGCGTACACAGGCTCCCATTGACCAAAGAGGTACGTTGCGCACAAGGGCGCCCCCTGTAGTGGGGACACATCTATGCAACCCGCACCGTACAGGCATGTGTAGGGGGGACCCTTGGGTCCCCCCCTGTGATCGACTCGTAGGGCTACGGGTGAAGGGGGGTCCGGCGCGGACCCCCGAAGTCTGCTTCCTGGAGCGTTTACGTGTCGGAGGCTCCGACTCGATCCGGCTGTCCGAATCGTGCATCGTACTGGCTCGGTCGGAAATCGCCTCCATTGCACGGCACGGATTGCTTACGGTCGAGTCGTACGGAGCGGTTCGGAGCCGGAAACCATTCGGTCGGCGATTTCGCGTATCTCGCATCGTACTTGCTCGTCCGTACGGCTGTACGAGTCGGTTGGGAAACACGCGTACGGCTCGTGCTTTTTCCGGCCGGTTCGCTTTCGGAGCCCTTCCAAGCGGGATCGGAATCGACCCCTGAATGTTTAAAAAAATGTAAAAATATTTTTAATTTTTTTTTTTAATTACTACTCACCCTTATCCCCTATAAACCCAACATCCCGCTCCTAAAACTTAAAAAAAATTACATTTTTAAAATTATAATCCAAAATTTGTAAATTACTCTCCACCCTTATCCCCTATAAACCCAACATCCCGCTCCTAAAACTTAATAAATACAAACATTTTAACAACATTTTTATTATGTAAAATATGTAATAGCTAATACTAAATTAATGATAAAAATACCAACATTAAACAACAACTAAAAAAACGATAATATTTACAACTATATTTTTAACATCGAAATTTACAAAATCAATATTTCTGCATTACAGTAAAATCGATATTTTTAACAACAAAAAACTTACCTCGATATTTTGCACCATCGATATTCTTGACTCGATATTAAGGCAATTCGATATTTCTACGTCGATATTTTGTCTCTGCACCGTTATCTTAACCTCTATGTTTAATATGGTCATTCATTCAGGTCTAATATTACCTTCATGGAATGGGTTGATCTTGCATCCCATCTATAAGAAAGGGCCAAAAGATTCCCCCAGTAGCTATCACCTTATAGCCCTACTGGATGCAGATGGAAAATTATTTTCAAAACACTTGCTTTTCCATCTGCAAGTGCGGGTGGAACAATCAAATAGATTATCTTTCTACCAGATAGGGTTTCGAGCTAAATGTAGCAAGATGGATATTAATGTGGCCTTAACATTGGTGGGACAGAAACCTGTGCACATAAATATAGTCTATTTGCTTGCTTCATTGATTTCTCCACAGCCTTTGGTATGGTGGATCAAACAAGGTTATGGGGGAAGTTGTGTGAGTGAGGTACTCCCCCTGACCTGTTACAACTTATCATAGAATTGCATAGTAATACCTGGGTGAGAGTTAAGCTGTGTGATGGCAATGGCTTCTCTCCGAAACATTTCATGCACAATGGAATAAAATAAGCCTGTATTCTGGCCCACTTCTGTCTAGTTTATACATATCTGGCCTCGCTGACATTTTAGTACATTCCTTGGATGACCCCCCAAAGCTGGCGGGAGCTAAAGTTGCATACACAGACGATTTTGTCATTTTTTCAACCACTCAGAAAGGCCTACAAAGGCAACTGAGTAGAATACAATCTTTGAATGTAGTAAATAATCTCTGCATTCATTTTAATAAAACCAACGTAATCTCCTTTTGATGGCAGAGTTCTAACTTCATCTGGACAATCGGTGTTACCAAGATAGAAGAGGTTCCAGAATATACATGCCTGGGAGTCAAGATTGACAAAAACTTTGGCCCTAATTCATGGGGATTTGGCGTAAGGCATTACAGCAAGTCACCTTGCTGCACTGTCCTACGCCAAAGTAAAAGGGCAGGAATGCACCATGTTTATGCAATACAGTACATTTCTGCCCTTTCCCCCTTTGCTGGCGCTGTTTTGGCAGCCTAGCGCCAACGCAGGCACCCTTGCACCATGGTGCAAGGGTGACAGTTTTGTCAGCAGGATTGTTTTTGTGCAGGAATGGACACCTTCCTGCACAAAAAAAATCCTAAGAGGTGGTTTCATAGAAAGAAGACAAAATGAGGAGAAATAAAGATATTTCTCCTCGCTACACCTCACCTCGGGAGGCGTAAGGATTCGGCTGAGTATAACTTTTTAAAGTGCAAAATACAAACAAATGCTAATAACTTAATGGTGTTACATTTACTATTCCCAAATAAAACATTGGAGAAAGTTGTATCGTTAAGGGAAAGTCTAATTATTACTTCCATCCCAAACGTACCCTCATTATGGAAGGTTTTGGACTTCAAAGGATTCATAATTATGATTCCTACCCCAGACCTAACCACAGAGGGTAAAGTGCGTGGGGTCATTCATAGTTACAATTCCCACTTCAGAACCACACTGGGGAACGTTTTTGACATTGGGCAGTTCAGATTTGCTATTCCCAGTGCAAACGTAATCACACTGGTGAAAGTGTTGTAATTTGGCAAATAGGCTTGAATATACTATTAGCACTCAATAATGAGCCACACTGGGGAAATTGTTGGACTTGGGGTGACATATTTACTATTCCAACTCAAAACATAAGCACATTAGGGGTAGTGTTGGACTTTGGGAGTTCAGATTTACCATTCCCATTCCAAACTTAACCAAATTGTGGTAAGTGTTGAACTTTGTAGAGGTCATATTTACTATTCGTATGCCAAATGTAACCACACTGGGGAAGTGTTGGACTTTGAGTGGGCAGATTTACTACTTCTACTGCAAACATAACCACATTTGGGAAAATAGTTTACTTTAGTGGAGGAGCCCAGGGTGTCAAATTTACCAACTCCACTTCAAACAAAACCACATCATGGAAATTGTTGGACTTTGAGGGTTTCAGATTTACTATTCTCACTTCAAACTTAACAAGAGTGAAGAAAGTGTTGGACTTAAATGGTTTCAGTTTAGTATTTCCATGCCAAACTTAATTACACTGGAGGGAGTGTTAGACTTTAGGCAGATCCAATTTACCATTCACAGTCCAAACATAATCACATTGGGGAAAGTGTTGGATTTTGGTGATTCAAAAATGAAATATTCCCACACCAAAGCTTAACCATAGTGGGGAAAGTGTTGGACTATGAGGGGTTCAAATTAACTATTCAAACTCCAAATGTAACCACATTCAGGAAGGTGTTGGACTTTAGGATGATCAAATTTACAATTTCCACCCCAAACGTAACTACCTCAGGGAAAGTATTGGACTTTGGGTGTTTCAGATTTTCTACTCTAACTCAAAAATAACCACATTGGGGAACATATTGGGCTTGGGGGTGCACATTTACTATTGCCCCTTTAAACTTAACCATGCTGGGGAAATGTTAACACTTGGCAGGATGAGGGGTCAAATTTAATAAACGCACTGCAGACTTATAGACATTAGGTGAAATGCTGTACTTACTTAAATTAAATTGGCTAATACCTCAAAATATTAATAGATATTACGTTAAAAAGACTAAGGGGCCGATTACGATGGCGGACAGAAAAGCACTCCAACTGCCGCGGCAGCGGAAACTAACCGTCCGCATGTACCGCCGCAAAACCGGCGGTCAGATTAGGATGCACTGCCAGAAAAATCTGACCGCGGCAGACGGATTCCACGAAACTCCGCCGGGAACGTCAGGAAAAGCTGAAAATCCATCCGCGGCGGTCAGATTTGCTGCGGAAAGACCAAAAGCCGCCGTTCGACCAGCGGAATGACCGCAAGTGAAATTACGATACGATGGCGGTGCCAGCGGAACGATCAGTTGTTTCCGACCGCCGCGATCGCAACAAATGATGAATGGGAGAGCCAGCGGAAGGACTATTGCATTTCGACCGCCGCGGTCACGCGGAAAGAGCAATGGCGGTCAAAAGCAACCACACAACAAGGCTACCAAGTGTGGCTGTATATCTGGCTCAGCCTCAAAAAACATCTAACACACCCCAATGACATATCCCTATTGCAAGTTAAAAATACAAATCCTAGGTCAACCCAGACAACACACCTGACATGAATACTCCATTTTGACCCACCCACATAGCTGAGTATAAAACCAGCCCCTTCCCTGCCCAGAATCCTTTGCACAACTCCAGCACTGAAGGGCCCAACCCCACAGCACAAAGGAGAGGCAAATCAGCACACATCACACCATCACACACCACACACATCACCACCACCACCTTCACACCTGCACTTCTCACCCATTTGCACATCACACACCATGGCACAGAGGAAGGTGCCCAAATTCATTGACAATGAGTTGTCAGTGATGGTAGATGAGATAATCAGAGTAGAGCCACATTTGTTTGGAAGCATGGTCCAACAGACACCAGTAGCCAGAAAAAATCAGATGTGGGAAAGGATAGTCAACAAAGTCAATGCAGTAGCGACCACCCTGCGCACCCTGAAGGACATCAGGAGGAGGTGGCATGACCTCAAGACCAGGGTGAAAGAGCGTGCCAACAAGAACCATGAGCTGGCTCAGAGGACTGGCGGTGGCCCTCCCATTCCACCACTAACATTCAACGAATGGGAGGAGAAGGTGCTTGCCATACTACATCCAGAGAGTCTCACATGAATACCCGGGGGAGTGGAGGCTGGTAAGTACCAACAAATGTCTCCCATTACACTGCTATGTACTGTCTTGCACAACTAGAAAGCTACACTTCCTAAACACAAATGCACTTACGTACAACACACTCTTCCCAACACATGTCTCACACATCTAACATTCCCTTCCTCTGAATCACCCCAAAGGTAGCTAGCAATATTTCCATGGGGGCATGTGTACAGGCAGCCAGCACTACAACTCCCACCAGGCCCCCTTGTCCCACAGCTGAGCAGGATGGTACACTCCTCCCACTCATAACCATGTGGCAGCCATTCCATTGCTCACCTTCACCTAACAGGTAGGTAGCCTTCTTAACAGGGAGGTGTGTTTGTGGGTAGGAAGCCATCACTACAACTCCCACCAGGCACCCTTGTCCCACAGCTGAGCAGGATGGAGCACTCCCCCCCCAACCATGTGGCAGCCATTTCATTGCACTCATCAAACTTACAGGTAGGTAGCCATCTTAACAGGGAGGGGTGTTTGTGGGTGGGAAGCCAGCACTACAACTCACCACAGGCCCCCTTGTCCCACAGCTGAGCGGGATGGTACACTCCTCCCACTCATAACCATGTGGCAGCCATTGCATTGCTCACCTTCACCTAACAGGTAGGTAGCCTTCTGAACAGGGAGGGGTGTATGTGTGTGGGAAGCCTGCACTACAACTCCCCACAGGCCCCCTTGTCCCACAGCTCAGCAGGATGGAGCACTCCCCCCCAGAACCATGTGGCAGCCATTGCATTGCTCACCTTCACCTAACAGGTAGGTAGCTTTCTGAACAGGGAGGGGTGTTTGTGGGTGGGAAGCCATCACTACAACTCCCCACAGGCCCCCTTGTCCCACAGCTCAGCAGGATGGAGCACCCCCCCAGAACCATGTGGCAGCCATTGCATTGCTCACCTTCACCTAACAGGTAGGTAGCCTTCTGAACAGGGAGGGGTGTTTGTGGGTGGGAAGCCATCACTACAACTCCCCACAGGCCCCCTTGTCCCACAGCTGAGCAGGATGGAGCACTCCCCCTCCCCACCCCACCATGTGGCAGCCATTTCATTGCACTCATCAAACTTACAGGTAGGTAGCCATCTTAACCGGGAGGGGTGTTTGTGGGTGGGAAGCCAGCACTACAACTCCCACCAGGCCCCCTTGTCCCACAGCTGAGCAGGATGGAGCACTCCCCCCCAACCATGTGGCATCCATTTCATTGCTCTCCTCAAACTTACAGGTAGTCAACCTTCTCATACTCTCTTGTCTCACCCCTGAACAGGATGGAACACTCCCCCCACCCAGAACCATGTGGCAGCCATTGCATTGCTCACCTTCACATAACAGGTAGGTAGCCTTCTGAACAGGGAGGGGTGTTTGTGGGTGAGAAACCTGCACTACAACTCCCCCCAGGCTCCCTTGTCCCTCAGCTGAGCAGGATGGAGCACTCCCCCCACCCAGAACCATGTTGCAGCCATTTCCCTCCACTGTGTCACCGAACAGGTAGGTAGTCAGGGCATGCACCCTGCCATCCTTCTCAAAAAACATGGAGCCAGATGACCACATCAGCACTCACATGTCAGCCAACTTGGCATAGATCCAAAAGCCACATCCAGTGTGCAGACAGCTAAGCGCACGTAACTGTCACAGAAATTAAACTTAGACTCACCAAATCACATGTGAAAGTAATTCATGGCACAATCATGCACAGCACAGAATGCAATGTGTAAGTGCCATGGTGTCAGAGCATGAAGGCCCATATGAACACAAAACATGCATGGTCAATCTTACAAACAAAGTAAAGTACATTATATGAAAAAGGTATGTATAACATTCCAATGGCTAGTTCTTGCTTAGCTGAAATTGATTCCATGAAGAGCAAACAAAAAAGACGCATTACATAAAGTTGATGTGCCGCAAGTTGTTAGATGATGACATGTCCTTGTAATCACACAATCTGTACGTGGCACATAGTTTCAATTTACATGTCACACCATGGACAAGTAATGTATGTACCTCAACATCATGTCATGATGCTCAGTATCTTGCTGCCATACCAAGTGATTGTAATGTAAAGTGTTTGGTGAATCAAATGTAACATCCAAAAGTCTAACACCAAGCTTGTGGAGTGCACTTCAATGACCATTTAACCTCTGTTCAACAGGAGATCCACAAGCAACTGCAGCAGAAAACCCCACCAACCTGCAGAGCCTGTCTCCCCCCCCCGGAACATGAACTCTCGGATGCAGACTCCCTACGTTTCTCGGATGAGGAGCAACAACCTGGCCCCTCTGGACTGCCAGGGCGCACCACGTCTCAGGCCCTCATTGTCCCCACCACCACCACCACAGCAACAACAACAGCGCTGACCCCTGCTACAACGACCTGTGCGGCCTCCATGACCACCATCACCACTGCTGCCTGCAACACTCTCCCTGCCTCAGTGGTTACCAACACCACAACACAATCAGAGGATGCCAGGGGGAGTGTGCGGGTACGTCCAGTGCCAACGCCACAGGTCCGTGTCAGCAGGGCAGGTGGGAGGGCAACTGGAGAACAAATTTCAGGAGGACACTGAGACCGAAGCCCTGGCCACCATCGCAAGAGTCCTTTGGGCATATGAGAAGAACCAGGGACAGATGGGCCAGGTTGTGGAAGAAGTGCGTGAGCTCCGCCTGCTGCTGAGGTCCATGGACACACGTATGGGCCAACTTGTGGACCTCATGGGCCAGCTTGTGGGTGTTCTGAGGACAGACATGCGGCCCAAATGACAGCTCAACCCCCCTCCAGTGGCCCGCATGCTGATACTCCCACCACCTCAGCTGCGGCCACAGAGAGGGGTGAGCTGCAACAAAATGACTCCTCAGACACCGCTGAGCCTGCAGCAGAGGGCCCCCCTGCCAAACGCACGAGGGGCCGTCCGAGAAACACCAGGGGAGGATCACGTGGCCATGTACCATCCAAACGCAAGTCGCTGAGCCAGCCATGATGGCACCTGTGTTCCCCTTGACATTGACTTTGTTAACTATCCTTACCCACATTGCAATGTTGATGGCAGGAGTCTGTTGGACTGTGTGACTACATCAATGTGGTGACTACTCTATTTGTCTCATTTACCATCACTGACAACTCATAAATTCACTTGGCACAATTTTGTAAATAATCACTTCTCTGTCACAAATACTTATTGTAAATAAACACTCTTTACACACCTATGTCTTTGTGTCAGCTCCATGTTTATCACAGTATGTACAATGTCAACTCAGATTCCAATGTACCACAAGCTCTGATTGTGACGAGGCATTGAGAGGGTGAAGGAACCAAGAAAGACACAAGAGAATGACATTTACTTGTCAGGTGATGCCATTACAGCTAAAACACACCACTAGTCATCAACGTACAAAAACCAGCATACATAACAATGAGCAACAACATCAACATAGACATGAGTTACCTGGATAAAAATACCCTGTGCCACACACATCAGCCATTAGCCCAGAGCCAACAACAGCCAGCAGTCAAAAAGATCAACTATGCCTTGCCACTACCATCAAAGCCAACAGACAATGTCACTGTTGTACAATGTCACTTAAACTCAAGGGAAGTTGTTGTCGATGAGCTGTTGACGCAGGTCAACACCTTCCTCTTCTCCACTATCGTCGTCACTGGGCATGTGTGGGTTTGCAGGGGGGGGCATCTGCTGCTCATCATCGTCCAGGAGCAGGGGGATCTCCTTGCGCAAGGCCAGGTTGTGGAGCATGCAACTACGATCTGACACACCTTTTGGGGAGAGTAGAGTAGTGCACCTCCGCTCTTGTCCAGACACCGGAATCTATACTTCAGAAGCCCAAAAGTACGCTCCACCACACGACGTGTCCTCCCAGGTGCATCATTGTAGGGGCCTTCACCCGGGGTCCTTGGATTCCTCAGTGGGCTCAGCAACCAAGGCCGGTTGGGATACGAAGAGTCACCTAGGTGTGACATACAGAGAGCAATTTACTAATATAAACAGCAGCTGAGAACAGCATGTCACACATACAGCACACTACTTGACTCAACGTACTCACCAACAAGCCAAGCACGCTCCGGATGCAGATTTGCCATCAGTTGTGGGATGATGCTGTTACGCAGTATGTAGGAGTCATGGGCTGATCCGGGAAATCTGGCACAGACATGGGAGATAATCATATCCGTTTGGCATACCACTTGCACATTAATGGAATGGAAATGCTTCTTGTTCCTGTATATGTGCTCACATGCCTGTGGTGGAACCTGGCCAACATGTGTGCAGTCAATGGCGCCAACAACATTAGGTATGTGGCCAAGGACATAAAAATCACCCTTCACAGCTGCCAATTCATGTCTCCTTGGAAAATGGATGTAGCGGTCCTTGTATGTCATCATTGCGGACAGGACATCATGTAGCACCATGCTGAACATCGCTTGAGACATCCCACCGGCGATGGCCACCGTGTACTGGAACGAACCAGTTGCAAAGAAATGCAGGGCCGCCATCACCTTAACTGTTGGTGTCAAAGCAGTCGGATAGGTTCTGCGAGGCCTCAGATGGGGCTCCAACTGACCACATAGGTCTTGAAGGGTAAGGCGATCCAGACGGAATTTTCTTATGATGTCCTCATCCTCTATGTTCGCCAGCACTGGGAACGGACGATGCACATTTGGTCGTCTCCTACATAATATGAAAGTGGACACATGTCAATTTAATTCCCCTATGAGATGTGTCAAACATCTTACATCTTGACTGACGCAGCGCCAACAATGACTGGACTGTAACAACAGCTTAATGCACAAGTCACATGCAGAGACACCTTGATCTCATGTAGTCGTACATGTGGTCAGTATGTACATACTGACTACCTCCAAAACAGATTCTGACTATGTGAAGGGTAAATGGTACATCTTGTGTCCCCAGCCCTGGGAGTAGTTGACACAGCACATGTTGGAAACAGCAACACTGCTGACTTCTACGTAGCTGCTGTACCTGCCACACCTTCTTGCTTAAGTTGCACAGAGCACAACTTTTCTACACAATGAGCACAGTGTGTGTAAGCTGATCAACTACCAAAATCAATACAGCAATGTGCACAGTGAAATAGGCACATTATGTGGTCAGTCCATCATTACTGTGGGTTGATTAGCCATCTCACACATTGAGACGTTCACAAATATGAGACTCCGTTACACACCAAATCTGTGTACATGCACACAAATATCATAGGTGACATGTGAGGAAGTACATGCCAATGCATGTAATCATGTGCACTGACATGGCATGTGTAGGCATCAGTGAGTTGAATGTCACACTAGCATTACATTTTGCAAACAGGTGCTGTAATACATTGTGAATGTATAGTGTTCAATGATTAAAATTGGCTATTGCCATTGCTAGAGCATATTGTGTCCATAGGTGCGGTATGCGTGCTCCGCCACAGCGATAACGGTCATTGGCCACAATTGAAAGATGCAGGATTGCGGTAGCGACCGCTTGGACCCCGCGGTGTGACACCGCCAATGCCAATGCAGCCAATGGGAACCGCCATCGCGGTAGTTAAATACAATTTTGAAACTCGCGGTAGATGTGCTCCGCTACCGCGATCATGGTCATTGGCCACAATTGAAAGATGCAGGATTGCGGTAGCGACCGCCTGGCCCCCGCGGTGTGACACCGCCAATACCAATGTAGCCAATGGGAACCGCCATCGCGGTAGTGAAATACAATTTTGAAACTCGCGGTAGACGTGCTCCGCTACCGCGATCATGGTCATTGGCCACAATTGAAAGATGCAAGATTGCGGTAGCGACCCTCTGGCCCCCGTGGTGTGACACCGCCAATGCAGCCAATGGGAACCACCATCACGGTAGTGAAATACAATTTTGAAACGTGTCCCTGGATTCCTGAGATCGCACTCGCGGCTCACAACTCCCAATTGTATTACCTTCGTCTATTACTGACCCGACCAACCCAGAGTGCGGCTTGCGGCTCCATCCCGCCTTACTCCACAACTGATGTCTGTTACTACTGGCCGCCACACACAGCATCCCAAATAGGTAAGCTTACCCCCACTTCCATTATTAGCATGCCACACTCCCCCAGACCTCCTTTGACCTGTTCACCCTTCACATCCAGGTCCATCGTGTCCTGACTGCTCCGTGTGGATTTTGTATCTGCGTCCCGTGCATCCGGTCCAAGCGCCAGCTCGCCCTGGCCGGGTTGGCCCTAGGTATTTTGGCCTTCCCTTTTCTTCTCACCACTGTGCTTATTTCGCTCACCACTGTATTATAGATAGTACTTTATCACTCCTTCACCATTCTAATGTGCTTCACGCTAGTTCTTGTGCCATTACCGTTTTATTGTTGATGGTATTAAGGTACTCCTTCACCATTCTTCGATTTTTGCGCCATGGAATTACTGTCATTGGCTCTGGCATTTTAAACATCACTGCCACTTTCGCTACTTTTTAAAAAAATACTCACACCCAACTGTTTTTATTCCCCATTTGCGTGTCCATTATGCGTAAACATTAAACATTAGACGGTCCTTTCTGAGCCTTAGAACCAACTATTAACTACTGCCATAGGTTGTAGTCTTCTTCAGCACGATTAGTGTGTTTGTACTGACTCTTGCCCATGTTAATTCTCTACAATTTACTTTTCCCTCTTTCCATATCTTCTCTATTTCTCTTCCCTTTGATTCATATATAGTCACCACAGGCAAATGTTTACAGGCATCACATTGATAATGTCCTGATGATGATCCTATATCTTTCTGTAAAGGATCGAAACGCCGTCGACTTGTTGCCTACCTTATACACCTTATTATTTAAGACAAAGTATGTGTAAAGGTGGCTTTTCTTTAATTTGTTTGTAATATCATGATTTCCTTATACAAACAACTTCACGCTGCCTGAGCCTTTCTGTTTCCTTTTATGTTATGTGAGCTCTAGGACGCAGGCTTGTGTCCCACTGTATATATTTTTGTGTCACCTTTTCTTATGTTTACACATATTGAATATTAAATTACCCGTGTCCGGCTGGTTAGCGGTAATAATATAGTACTGATTGGGTCTATATTCATTGCTTCCCTTTACTCTTTCTTTGCTCAGGGACCATTGTCTCTTGTAATAGCTAACTACCCAAGGTTCCTGACCGATTAAAATTGGGCTCCCTTGTTTCTTACAATATACCGCCAATGCCAATGGCATTGGAGCCAATGGGAACCGCGATCGTGCAATACATATTTGAAACCCGCGGTAGGCATGCTCTGCTACCGTGGGCCCGGGCATTGGCCACAATTGAAAGATGCAGGATTGCGGTAGCGACCGCCTGGACCCCGCGGTGTGACACCGCCAATGCCAATGGCATTGCAGCCAATGGGAACCGCGATAGTGCAATACATATTTGAAACCTGCGGTAGGGGTGCTCCGCTACCGCGGGCCCGGGCATTGGCCACAATTGAAAGATGCAGGATTGCGGTAGCGACCGCCTGGCCCCCGCGGTGTGACACCGCCTATGCCAATGCCATTGTAGCCAATGGGAACCGCGATAGCGGTAGTGAAATACCATTTTGATACTCGCGGTAGGCGTGCTCCACTTCCGCGGTCCTGGTTATTGGATACAATTGAAAAATGCTAACCAGGCAGACCAATTGCAGCAGCTGAGTACCACTGGAACAACCCCAGGGGCCTATAAATCTCTGTGAGAGAGCCGCACATTTCACTTGCATTCAGACACTGCTGCCTGCTATTCTTCACCACCAACTGCTGCTGTTCCTGTATTCTGGACCCAGTGATGGTGGGAACTGAGAACATCAGGGCCCGTCCCTTCACCACAGAGGAGCTGGAGGTCCTGGTGGACGAGGTCCTTGCACAGTATGGGAGGCTGTATGGTGCGCCAGATGTACTGGTAAGTGTTACTGAATAAAAGTTTGAGAGTGCTCAGAATGCTCACATGATGTTGCTCTGCAGTAGTATGTGCCTGTGAGTGCAAATGAATGTGCATGCATCCATATTTTTCCTATAGCCTGCTCCATACATGGCCTATTAAGAATTGCATTTGAGTATGTGGGGAGGATGGCAACATGGACACTTCTACAGCCCTTCTTCTGCAAAAAACAACAAACGTTGGTCTGAGACTGGTTAATGTAAATGTGTGATACACTGCCTAGCATGCTGACTTCATGTCAATGGGGTGTGTAGCCTTATTTCCACAGATCCAAGACTGCATTGAAGGATGGGAGTGACATGCAGTGTATTTTGCAGCCATACAGTTACGCTGCTGGAGTCAGTCGAAGTCTGAACAAACATTGCCTGTGCTATGTGATGTCATGTCATTCTCCCACCTCGCCGCCAAGACATGAAACACCCTCCCCATCCACCTGCGGCAGACCCAGGACCTGCTGACCTTCAGGAGACTTCTCAAGACCTGGCTGTTCGAGCAGTAGCAGCTCCCCCCCAGCACCTTGAGACCCTCACGGGTGAGTAGTGCGCTTTACAAATGTTTGATTTATTGATTGATAGTCCATTAAGTCTTCACATGCTCATTTGTGACATTACAAATGTATTTTGTCCAGAGTGTACTGAATGATGTGTGTGCAGTTCTCAAATTGCCCCTATGGTGATGTGTGCATTATGCACAAGAGTACAATGCCTGTGTGTAACACTCTTGGTAGTAGTTCACCTATGACACATCAGATAAATGTAATTTGGAGATGTCATCCTTCTATTGATTACATTATGTGTTCAGTCTCGCATGTGTAGGCACTGTTTACCCTCTCATATTGTACATGCATGTGATTTCTCTGATGGCCCACGTTTAACCTCAGTGTGAGTCCCTCTGGCCTGCACAGAAACTTTCCAATGTTACAAGGACCCATCACTAAATGGAATGAGTGAAACATATGTGTTGTCCACCACCCTATTTCTCAATGAGCTATCTTAGGCCTGGGGATTGCACAAGACAGGCCTCCACCTTGTGAGAAGAGTGTGAGAATGTCATATCATGGCCCTAAATGAGACCACCATGACACATGTAGCCATTCACTGGTCAAGGACATTGAGGGGTGTGTGGTGTTATGACACAGTGAGTCAGCCCCGACACATCATTCCCAATGTATTGTATGTCATGCTCACTCACATACTGCATCACAGATGAGGGTCATTTTCACATTGGTTGCTGTGCTGGCACTCTGCATGTGTATGAGATGGCCATGTACTGTGTCCATCATCATACATGTATACATTTCTATGGGATTATCTGATGCAAGTGTACTACGTGTCATGCTGTATGGCCTCTGCTCAACATTTATGTATTAGTGTGCTATGTATTTTCATGCTCCTGTACTGACACACAGTGGTACATAAAACAGTGTCACTGAAACTTCCTCTTCTTGTCTCCCATGCCTGCAGCTTAAGGTCCACCAGCGTAAGGCGATATGGAGTGCCATTGCACGCAAGGTGCGGGCTCTGGGTGTCTCCAACTGACGGCACACACACTGTCACAAGAGGTGGGATGACATCTGCCGGCTGAGCAAAAACGTGGCAGAGATGACGCTGGGGGTGCTCCCTCAGAGTGGCAGGTTGGCGTGCAGGAGCATGACACCACTAATGGCCCGCATCTTGGCAGTGACACAGCCAGAGCTGGATGGACGCTTGAGGGCCCATCAGCAGCAAGTTGGGGGTCAGTATTCAGCTAAGTGTGACTTTGGGTGTGAGTGACTGAATGAATCCCAACCGTGAGCCAGTGGGAAGCTCTGTGATGTCTCTAGTGTGATGCAATGGCTTCTAAGTGGCCTCAGTGTTGAGTGCAGCTGTTCTGCATTTGTACAACATGTGGTTTCTCATGTGTTTAAAACCATGACCCTTGTCATTGACAGATGAGATGTGGCCTTGTGACATATGCTGCAGAATGAGTGTCATAGACATCACCTGGCAGTGAACAGCAGTGAGCATCATGTTAGTGTGCATTCATAGATGGGTGCTGTGCACAGCAGATAATTTGTGACATCTACACAGCTGACACCAATGTACAACTGTAGTTGTGCTTCGAAGCACAACATGGTAGAAATCAGGAGCTTGTAGCCATTGCAAAAGGACATTTTGGAGTTAGTATCTGTGGTGTTCCCTTAAAGAGACTCCATATGTGACAGAGACAACATGTTTTGATGTATAGCTATCTCACCTACAGGCACGTAGGTATGCTTACAGAGAATAGTATATGTGGTTACAGGGAGGCACAGGGCCAGCTATTTGGCTGTGTCAACGCCACATGGAGCATTACTATCAACTATGCATGTTTCCATGCATCTTCTGATGATTGCATAAATGTAGCACATGCTGAATGTACATGGAGGAGTCCAACATGGGAGTATCATTTTAAAGTTTTGTGCTTTGCTTGCATATGATGTTTGTGAGTATGGCACTATACTGAACCTATGTCTCTGTCTCTTGCAGCATCTACCGAGGGCAGGGAAGGACGGGGGATGGACACCAGTGGGGAAGCTTCTGGTACGACTGCTACACATGAGTTCACTGTCACTGATGTGACCAGCGCCTCGGAGGGGGGACAGGAGTGCCCTGGATGATTCACGCCCGGAAACACCAACCTCCACATCTTCAGACTCTAGCGGTGACTCCACGATGTTGGCGGGCACAGGAAGTTTCAGATCTGCCTCTTTTTCTGCCACACATCGTCCAGTGCCCACCCTCCCGGATGCTCCCACAAGTGCTGACCGTGCACGCAGCCCTAGGAAGGGTAGAATCCCCTTCCCCCCAGGCACTGCTGTCCCTGCCTCTGTCTCCCTGCTGCCCTCAGTGTGGAGGCGGTAGACCTTTTGCGCCAGCTGTGTGTGGGTCAGACTGCTCTCCTGAATGCCTTCCAGGATCATGACAAGAAGTTGGCACAGGTAGTTGCCTTCATGGAGGGCATTCATTCTGACGTGGGTGGCCTACACCGAACTGTCCAGTCTTTGTCCTCCACAGTGACAGCAGTCATTCAGCAGTCACAGGCTCCCAGTCCAGCTCCTGTTCCTTCAGCAACCACCCTGCCAGTGGCACCACCTGACGAGAGTGCCCACACGCCAGAGCCCTCAGGCACCAAGTCCTACACACGCAGCACACAACAGCAGCACTCGAAGCGTACCAGACCACAGACACCATCACCACAACACAAAACGGGCACACATGAGCGCAAAACCAAAAGCCCATCTTGTGACACTCAGGGGCATCAGGCCAAGAAGCAGGCATCAAAATCACATTCATCAAAATCACCACCATCCAAGGGCACTCCCATCCCCACACCTGCTCCCAAAGACCCACAAACACTTGCCCTGTCTGCTGTGAACCTGGTGCCTGCAACGACTAAGCCCAAACACATTTCAAAGGCAGATTCACCCACAACGTCAACTCCCACCCATACCCCTGTGAAGCAGGGACAAGAGAGCAAAGTGGGTGGTTTACCTCGACAACAGGGGATGCAGGGGGAGAGGCAAGGCCACCCCAACGGTACCACCAGGTCCAGCAAATCCCCACGGAGAGAGCCACCTGCACCTGATACACCTTTGGGGGAGAGTGAGGCTGTTGTGCCCACCTCACTTCCCATTCCGGCCAAGACACTTGTGGGCTATCGAATCCCCAAAATGTTGAGACCCAGCCCTCAACATTCACCCTCAACCACTGTGCCTCCACGCAGCATGTCTCCACCTCCCCGTGCCACCACTCCACCCGGTCCAAGCAGCCCTCAGGCTCCCACAGCCATGGATGCCTCTACCTCAGCCGGTTCTCTCTGTCCCAGGTCCAGTCCTCCAACTGGCCCCGACAATCAGCCCCCTCCTAGTTCAACTTAAAGCCAAATATTTAAGCCAAGTCCTCCTCCCCACACCATTTCTCCAACAGCGGTGCCTGGACTGCCCATATGTAGCCCCTGAGCTGTGTTGATTCCCATGGCAGTGGACGGTGTTACCCATTTGATGTGCAAGTTCTCATGCACACATGTGCGGACTAGGAATATGGACTGGCCAATGGCCTTGCTGTTTGTTACTTTTGATGCCCATTTCCTGTGCAGTTTCTCATGCACACATGTGCGGACTAGAAATATGGACTGGCCAATGGCCTTGCTGTTTGTTACTTTTGTTGCCCATTTCCTGTGCAGTTTCTCATGCACACATGTGCGGACTAGAAATATGGACTGGCCAATGGCCTTGCTGTTTTCTACTTTTGATACACATTTCCTGTGCAGTTTGTCATGCACACATGTGCATACTAGGAATTTGTACTGGCAAATGGCCTTGCTGTTTTGTACTTTTGATGCCCATTTCCTGTGCAGTTTGTCATGCACACATGTGCATACTAGGAATTTGTACTGGCCAATGGCCTTGATGGCTTGCACTTTTGATGCCTATCTGGATATTATGTAATAAAGACTGTTACTCATGTTGTCTGCTTTGTCGCTGCCCTTGCTAAAAAAAAAAAAAAAGTTTTATGTATGGGTATAGGTTCATGTGACACATGCTCTGTATGCCACTTACACATTGGCAATTACTTGATTTACTTTTTCAGAGGTTGCCAGAGGTGACAGGCACTTTTGTTCTTCTTGACTCTGAGGCTTGAGGGTGCAATGATGGTTGTTTGTGATGATCTACTCTTATCCTAATCATTCTATGGTCAGGTTTGCTAAATTGTACACATATCATGTTAGGATGCAATACCACAACAGAGGTGAATTCTATCCACAGGATTACTTGCAGGGTCGCCAGGGTCCGCCAGATCTGTGGGATCTTTATTGATGTGTGAACAGCAGTGTTGATGTGTAGTCATCTTGTGTAGGCCTGTCTTCATAGTCACATGGGTACATTTGAATGTGTGCACTTGAGTAGTCATACAGTGTGATTGGCCTGTCATTGTCAGTAGTGTTGAGGTGTATGTGCCCCTGCCAACTACACACATGTATGATCCAGGTAATGAGTGCCTGTTTGATTACATTGTCAGACATGTGCTTCAGATTGTGGACACATGGAGTTGTAGGTTGAGCACTGTGCAGTGTGTCGGTGTGTCCTTGCACTCCTGGGGGACACCTACTTGTTGTCACTGTCAGTTGTGAGTATGCAGAGTGTGTCACTGCAAAGTCTGTGTTGTGTTTTGTTGATCAGCCATAGGTCTTGTTTAAGTTTGTGCTCACTGTGCTGACCTGCTCAGCCACACTGATATTATTTGTGAGTTTTCTCATGCATTGCTGTCACTTGACACATTTTTGGGACAAGTATAGTATGTGGTATGAGGAGTCATACCATCCCCTATAGGTGCTTCTGATGCCTACACATTGTGAGTTACTCCTCTATGTGTTTTTGCACTGTACACTCCTCACATGTCCAATACTGCTGTACACACCACTTCAGTCTCATGTCTTCCACCCCATGCCTTGCCAGTGTGTGACCCTCCCCAACACTTCATAGTGTGACACTATACTGTGGGAGGATGATCTGTGTACAGGACCAATGTGCCACTCAGGACAGTTTCACAATTAGTTATGTGTTATTTCCTTCTACTTGGTTGCAGTCATGGTTGCTCATGTGCAGTGCATATGTTTGAGCAGCACACTCCTCTGGTCATGTTGTTTTGCAACTGGGTTTTCCTGAGTTGTGCAGCTGTGGGTGATGGCTAAGCTGTATGTCTGTTTGCTGAGGTACTGCTACCCTTCCTGAGTGTGATGTGATCTGTGTGCTGTGATGATTTGTGGTGTGGAGGTTCATGGTGGAGCACTCAGATATGTGTGCTACTGGTTTTGTTGGTGTTCACACACTGCTTACTGTGCATGCAGTGCTGTCAGTGTATGTTGCCTTGTACTTGCCTGGTGTGCATCCCCCTGATGTCCAGCTGAGTTGACTATGTGATGAATTGTTTTTTGCATATGTTGTGTTTTTGTGGTTGATGGATGCAGTATTTGGCCTGTGTTGGCTCTTTCTACTGACAGGTGCGTGTGTGTGTGTGATGTTCTATTTGCATGGCATTGTGTGAGAGTAGTTTCAGCATTGGAATACATTCAGATGTGTGTTGAATGTGTAGTGTGCATTTCTTGTGTGAATGTCACATGCAGCAATGTGGAGTCTTGTTCATGAGCTTGTTTTGAGTGCACAATATTGCTATGTCCTCCTATATTTGACCTGTCACTTGTCAGGATTGTGCATGTGCATGCTTGTGGTACACATTGACACCATGCTCACTTGATAACTGGTGTGGTGTCTATGTCTGTGTTAGCTGATTTGTCCCATTGATCACAGTTAGTGTTCATGATTGGCATTTGATAATGCAATTTTTTATTGGGTTGGGGTATGGTGTCTGTGCATTTGTCCAGAGTGAAAATGTTGTGTATTCCTGTTCTGTCTAGGGTCACATTGCCTATCCACTGTTTGCCTGCACATGGCTGGGCTTGTTGGGCTTCTTTGGATGTTGTTTGTGAAGATTTGTGTTTGGCTATTGGTTTTTGATCAGCATTGGTTCAGACATCCCTGAGTGGGAGTCTGACATTTGTAGATACACAGCAGGGTGTGTGATTGGTTGTCAGGAAACTCACAGGACCTTATTTGCACCTTTATGTGTGTTTCTCACAGGTGTTGAGTATTGCAGGTGTGAGATGGGTAGATGAGGGGTATGTGTGAAGGTCCTACTTGGGTTTGACAGTCAGGGAGTGTGACAATGAGCCATGTGTGTTGTGCTGGTGGCATACACATGTCAAGGCTGGTCACTGTATGGCTTCTGACACTTCCTATCATTCCTGTGCCTATGCATAGCTTGCATTGCTCTATCCCAGAGATATTGCACAGATGTCACTTTGCTTTAATTTCAGTCACTGTGCCACCCATGTCTGATTTGATGGCCTAAGGGTAGTGTGAAATGTTCTTCCTCTTGCATGTCATGTACAAATTCTATGTGGCTTGCTCCATGGTTTTCCAGCACTGTGCACTCCACTTTGGGGTAGTCCATTTATTGTCCTACATTGTTGCTGACCTATGGTATGTGCATGTGGCAGAGTGTCAGTGAGGGAACTGTCTGAGGGACTTGACATGCAGTGTGAACAGTTCAGTGGTTGTTAATATGCAGAGTGAGTCTTCATTTCTTAATTTACTCAGTTTGATTCACATGAGTGGAAGGCAGGTGTGAGGAGGAGGGTTGTCCAGCCCCTGACCTTCTGTGCAGGGTGTTCATCTTCGCCCCCACCTTCCCAGTCAATCTACCTTGCCCTTTGATGTGTGAGGTGCGAGGTCGAGCCACACCTGTTTGCTAAATAGTGCATTGAGGGGGGGGCACAAGAGGGGCACACAGCATGTGCAGAAATGGATGTGGGAAGCATGCTGTGGCCAACTGATGCGGCCCACCATGTGGGTAGGGTGAAGGGGGAGCCCTGGGAAGCTGCCCAGACTGCCCATGCCTGGCGCCCGCCCTGCCTACTACATTGTGCGCAGGTTTTCCCGTGTCTTCACCGCTGCGGTGACGTGACCGGGGCATTGCAGTGATTTCGATGTTGATGGGTGACCCCGATGCAGAGGTGTGGATTTCTAGCAAGCAGGACGTGTGAGTACACTGGGGGATATGTTCCTGTCTCCACCAGAGTGTCTGATGTGGACAGAACCCGTATTTCAGCACAGGAGTTGTGTGTTGTGGTTGTATGGGGAGATGTGTTATTTACGTACCTGCGGTGTTGACGCCGGTGGCGTCTTATCTGCTGGTAGTGGATCAGGTACAGCAGCGGAAGGGCTTGAAGAACTGGATCCATAGCGGTCAGGAACACGTGGAGGTGGCCGGGATTCGAGTTTCGCTCTCAGCAGTAGTGCTTCTGCCATCTCCGAGTGGCTGGTTATCTGCTGCGTTGTGATGGGCTGTTTGAGGCATCGTGATTTGTACGGCGGTCGTAACGTCATTCCGCATGGCGGTCTTTCTCTATTGGCTCCCTCCGCCATCGTTGCGGAAGGAAATTCCTCGCGGATCCCGGAACTCCGCAGCGGACGGGAAATGGGCTATCTTTGACCTTTGTAATACGGCGGACGCGAGGACCGCCGCTGGAGTGAGGAAATGGATGTTTTACGCCACCGCCAGCACCGCGGATGTGCCAAACACCACCATCGTAATCGGCCCCTAAGGGCCTGATTACGATGGCGGTGAACCCACCACCGTCATTGTAAGGCCAATTTCTGCCCGCCACATTGTGATGGCGGGCGGTGTGCATTGCGGACGGAAAGCCCATCTGCCCCAGGTCCGACAGCATCAATCATTACAATTGCTTGTCGGACCGCCCGCATCCACAGAAGGGTGGCGGTGCCTAGCAGGCACCGTCCGCCAGATTAGGATGCCGCATCCCGAGCCGCCATGGAAAGGCTGGCGGGGATGTACTTTGGGGGCCCGTTGCGGGCCTCCCTTATGCAGGGGCAGGTGGATTTTTACATTTCCCTGTACCAGGTGGCAGGCACCACATGGTGCCTGCCACGTAGTGCAGGGAAAAGCAAAACCTGCATTTTTACCATTGCGGTGGGTGCTGCAGCCAGCAGCACCCGCCGCAATGTTAGGACTGCCTTTTGCGGCCGCTGTGGTGGCGGACGCATTGTAATGTGACTTGCGGGACCGCCGTCTTATAGGCAGCTGGTCCCAATCCCCGGGACGATGGCGGACGGACTGAAGTCAATCCGCCATCGTAATGAGCCCCTAAGTCATGAAAATCAATCTGTATCATACCTAAAAAATAAACCACATAACATAAAAAATTAAATTAACGTCATGACTAAAAATTAAAAGCATATCAAATATTTATTATAACTTTCAAATTATGAACAAAAATGTATTTCAAAGGACATAACATTTTCTCAAAAAATTAAATACAGATTAACAGTATTTAAAATATAAAATACAATATCAAATTTGTAAAGGTCTCAAAGGTCAAAAATTCAAAAAAAATAAAATAAATTTAAAACCAAAAGAACGACAATGAATTAAATTCTGTTATGTGATTATTATTCAAAACTTAAACTATAAATAAACCACTATCTTTTACTCTATTATAAAATTTTAAATATTAAAAACTATAACAATTTTAACACTAAGGGCCCGATTTCGATCTCGTAAGGAAGGCCTCTCAATGGGATTTGTAAAGACCAAATCCGATTCGGAACCGATCTTTCCGCCCGAATCGTCCCCGTTCTGAACTACCAAGTACGATGCAAGTTTCCTATACGTGCCGTGCGACTCGTTTACGAACTTGAACCTGTCCGTCCGACACGTTCGTAGCCGAACGGTGCCACGCAATGGAGTCGAATTCCGACTGAGCGAGTACGATGCACGATTCGGACAGCCGCTTCTCATCGATCTCACCAGGACAAATCCGCTGTTGGATTCGGACTTTGGGGGGCCATAGCAGGCCCCCCTGTACCCGGAGCCCTCCGATTCGGTCACAGGGGGGTGCGCATGGGTCCCCCCAATCCAAGCATGCACAGTGTGGCGGGCAACATGGGGTGCCCGCCACAGGGTGTACGCTTGCCCCGCCCACCCCTTTTTTGCTATGTTATTTGGATTTTTAACGCGCACGGCTACTCACGAGTGTCCTGGCGCAATGACTTAAGGGGAGCAAGGAGCCTAGCAAGCGAAGAGGTGAGTTTTCAGTTTTTTCTTGAATGCTGTCGGGTCTGCGATATTGCGTAAAGCCAGGGGAAGTGCGTTCCAGGCAGCCGCAGCCCTCCGTGCCAAAGAACTACCAACAAGCCTCTGGTACCTAAATCGAGGAACCAGAGCAAGTCGGTGGGATGCCGAACGTAACTGTCTCGATGGCACATAGAAGGTGAATCGCTTCTGTAGATAGGAAGGTCCCAAGCCATGCAGAGCGCGATGGAATAGGACCAGTGATTTAAACTTCACCCGTTCAGCGACGGGAAGCCAATGAAGGGAACGCAGGTGATGACGCATGCTATGTCTGGCAGAGATGCCCAGAAGAAGTCTAGTTGCCGTATTCTGGACCACCTGCAACTTTTTTATCAGGTAGCCAGGAATGCCAATGTAGTGCGCATTGGCATAATCTAGCCGGGACAGGATGAGAGCACAGGTGACCGTTTCTCTTGCTGCTTGGGGCAGGAGAGGAAAGAACTTTCTTAAAGTCTTGAGGAGACCAAAACAATTGCCGGCCAACTTCTTGATGTGAAATGAAAAGGAGAGACTCTCGTCAAACCATACCCCCAAGTTCTTGGTCTGCTTCCCTACAGAGGTGGGCAGGGGGAACTCAGGTGGCCAGAGAGCTTCCCGGAAATTGGAAGGGAATTTTCCAAACAGGAGAATCTCTGACTTCTCCTCGTTACATTTTAATTGTGCAGCTGCTAACCATTTAAAAATGGAGGAGAGACAGTGATGAGCCAATAAGACAGAATTGTCGTCATTGTCCCAAGTAAAGAGCAACTGGGTGTCATCGGCGTAGGCCATCACCTTAGCTCCCAGGCTCTCGGCCAGATAGACCAAGGGAGCCTGTGTACGCGCCTGTACACAGGCTCCCATAGAGATCAGTGGGAGTCCAACCGAGCCGAGTCCGTAAGCATACGGCTGCATCGTACTCGCTCGTTCGGACACCCGGAGCACGTCTCGCTCGGCAAGCCCTCCAGATCCGAGTCATATGGAGGGCTTTCCGAACAAGATCGGAATCGGGCCCTAAATATTACAAAAATACAATACATATAAAACTAGATATTTACAAAAACAAGAATAAATATTTGATTTCATTTAAAAAAAAAAATAATTATCATATAAACTCAAAACATTAAAAAGTTAAATTAATAAAGTGGCAATTTTAAGCATAACAAATGAATAATTAAAACATGTTAAATTACTCCTTACTCTCCGGTAAACCCAACATCCAGCACCTAAAATTATTATTAGGAAAATACAAACATTTAAAAGAAATATGTATAATAAAACTGAAGAAACACAAAATATAAATTGTGATATAACATGCAAGAATATTTAGAGCAACGATATCAAAAATATTTCACAAAAAGATATTTTTACTTCTGATATGTCACGATATTTTTGACATCACAATATTTAAAGCACAATATTTATGTCTGATGATACTCTTTCAACAATATTTTGTTGGAACAGTACATGAGCTTTAAAAGTAAAGGTGATCAAACTCACTTGATGTTTGCACTAACTTTTCAAAAGCAAGTGCATGGATCTATTTTTACTATTTTACATCGAAGAAAAATTCACCCCATTTAAAAATATCCACCTCCACGGCCTTACCTCGAGTCACTTTTCAGTTGTTTTTCTGGATTGCAGCTGTAGTACTTTAATTTGGTTTGGGGGTGCTTCCCCAATGGTTCCTCTTCTTGAAATATGCACTACAAACCACTTGTCAAGATACGTAAAAGCAATTTAACCTACTGCTCTTCTCTGAGCTACTATTGCAAAGCACAAAAAACGCTGGGAGTCAGGCTAAACATGCCTGTTAGAGCTAGACCCTTATATAGGGTCGTCCCAGATTTTTGCCTCATTGGCGGATCCCGTTTTTGTTGGCTTTTAGAAGTCAGCACACACTACTCCAGTTAACCAACGCTCAAGTGCTTGTGCTCTCCCTTCGAAACATGGTAAAATTGATATACACCTGATTGGTCCATTTAATTTATTAATAGGTCCCTAGTATATGGTATTACATGTACCCAGGGCCTGACCATTAAATGCTACAAGTGGACCTGCATCATTCATTGTGCCACCCACTAAAGCGGCATGGTAAAACATGTCTTCAGTCTGTCACTGCAGCCAGTAGTGTAGTTTTAAACTGCCATTTTGACCTGGCAAAATAAACCTCTTGCCAGCCCTAACCTTCATTTTAATAATTATATGTCACCCCTAAGGTAGGACTTAAAGGCTCATAGACGAGAGTGCATGGTAAAAAGTAAGAGATGTGTACTTGGGTTTTAAATATCCTGGCATTTAAAAACCCCCAAACTCGTTTTCACTGCAGCAAGGCTAGTTCGCCCTTGTACTTCTACTGGGCTACCTTATTACATTTATTAAGTGATAAATAAAAAGTTGTGAACAGATAGAAAAAATGCTTCCACTCATTTAAATTGTAGTTTAAAATTCTCTTTAATGGTAAATTCAGATTTTAAATTACTATTCTGAAAATGCAGCTTTTAGAATATTACCTAAACTAGATGGGTCTTTCTGCCAGTGTCCAGTGTCACACCACTTTCAATGTCTCTCCTGTGATGTGTTGTTTATTCCTTCCACACAGTTGACAAAAGGGCCTTGGGTGTAGGGAAGGGTATTCCTCTCCTGAGCAGGATGGCCTGGGAGGGTTGTCCTCAGCCTTTGCTGAGGGTTAAGGGTAGCCTGAGGATGCACACACCCCTTCCTTACTTCAAAATGTGCCTGCTCTGTCACTGGCAAATGCAGCCAACACCTGAGCCTCTCTGCCCTTTGCTCCCCTTGACACAATGGAGCGAAATCGAGGGAAAAGAAAAGATCTGACTAGACGCACTGTAGTGGGTGTCTCCCAAACACAGGTTGGCACTGTGTATAAAAGTGGCACCATCCTAACCTGTCATCAGAGCACTCCTGAACCTGTGAAGGCTCAGAAGAAGGTATTTAATGCTGTCTGAAGCCTGAAGGAAGACCGGACCGGACCTGCCTGCCTTGAACCCAGGACCCCGGAAGTGACTTCAATGGTCAGTTGGCTGACTTCCTGTTTAAACAACAGGGACACAACAAGTTTCCAGAGGCCTTCCATGCAACTGTCCAGCTGACTAGTATCAACTAGACCTGTCTGAACTCTGCTGATGGCCTCTGCTAGAGTGAGTCCTAACCCCCAAGAGGTGCCCCTCCAGGTCCTAGACCCTTGGCTGGTGTTAGAGGTTACTCTTTCCACTCCAAACTACAAGAACTGGAGCCCAGGTGAAAACCCAGAGGTTTTGGGCTCTTCACTTTGAAAACAACCATTCCGTGTCTCCTGGTGAATGCAAACAGACTTCCCCAAGGAAAACGCAGGACCTGCATCGAACTGCTGACGCCACCATCCCGAATACAGACCCTAGACTTTGTCACCTCAAGCTATTCACATCAATAAAAACCGTCCATGTTTTCTGCCAATGTGAAGTTCCAACCAAGGCCTGATACTTCAGCAATCTGTCATAAATGAGCCCTTCTCCGCTTCTTGCTTAAGAATTTGCATTTTTGCTTTTGAGACTGGGACCTCTTAGACATACAATTTTGGGTGTGCAAAGTTTTTATTACAAAAGCATATTCTAGTGGCTTTTCTGATTATTGACCTACTCGTAGCTCACTTAGTTTCTCATTTCTTCCCTGCCTATATGGGTCTTCAGAATGCTATATGCTGTTAGTAATTCACATTCATTTTTTATGCGACTGCATACCATGGTTCTCTCTGAAATCATATTGCTGGCAACTCTCATTTTATATGTAAGTGCATGCTTGGCTTAGCTTTTTCTCACATGTAACTAGACAGCGGATGGTAGCGAGAAAAAAACTTCATGAGATCGCTGCACTAGTGTACAGATGCAGAAAGAGGGGATATGGATGTAAGAAGACACCACAAACGTCACAATTTTCACACAGAAGTTATTACCCTAGTATCCACTGGAGTTCACTTATTTGCTGCAGTTTTCTAAAGAAATATGTGTACTTTGCTAGGAAAAAATTATATGACTTTGCAAACCCCTTATCAGAATGCACAATATTTATGCTGTGATGGATATGGAGTATGGAGGATTAGTGTGAGATCAGGACAAATTTATATGGCATTCGTTTGTAAATGTTCATTTTTTTAGGGGTGAAGTCAGTAATGTGTTTAAAGCTCTTCATATGTCTGTTTATGTGTTCCATTGCCCTTTTTTATTTAATAAATCATGGACCATATTATAAAAAGTGAATACTGGTGGTGGCCACAGTTCTCGGCTGACCTGTGTCTTAAGTGGTTGAAGAGCTGCAGCAGTGCAACTTAACCACCTTAAAAAGTGGTACATTGTTGATTTTCACAAAAACTTTCAAGGCATAAACTGCTTTTGGTTGGAAATATGGCATCATTTTTTGACATATTTAAAGTAAACAACTAAAACAACACAAAATCATACACAAAGCCACTTAACTCAACAATTAAAGCATAACATGGCACAACAAAACAGTCAAAACAAAAAGCAACACAAAAACTGCAGTACAACAAAACAAAATCACATCTCATTAATGTAGCTCAAATAGACAGCATCACAAAAAAACAGAATATATCACCAGCACAACAATATGCCACACAGCAAGTGTGCACAAAGGTTCATTTCACCAATATCAACTAGATCATTATATTTTCATAACAGGATAGTGAAAGGTGTTTAGAGCAACCAGTACCTTAATAGCGCCAGTGTTGCAAAGTGAGATTTGATGAACAGGAGTTGATTATTCACCTTAACTCACACCAACCATCCAGGGAAGCTTGCAGGCCAAACTGACACTGCAGAACTCCCCTGAATACAATGTTCTCTATTACATACTAACATTCTAAAACTACACCCAACAGTATGAAGGAGACCACAGCACACGCCCTGTCCCTAAACAAATTATGGCTAACTTATAACAGCTATGCATGAAATAAATATACATAACAAAAAAAAACAGGAATTATCATAGAATAGACCAAACAACAAAGTCGGTTGTACCAAACAAAATTGCAGGACTTCAGAACGGAACAATGCACCCCTTAAGGCACATATAGGCACATGCATCAACCATTTTTGCGAGCGCAAACGGTGCGATTCGCAAAAATCGGCCGTTTGCGCCCGCAAAAATGGCATTTGCGATGCATAAAGGTTCAAGGCACTCGCAATTTGAGAATTCGCAATTAATTGTGAGTTCTCAAATTGCGATAGCATTTAAGGAATCGCATTTTGCGATTCCTTAAATGCAATGCAAGAACCACTTTGAAGTAGCGATTTCACTATTAGGGGCGCAAATTACCATGAAGTTGAACTTGATGGTAATTTGCAAAATCTTTAAAAAATGCACTAAAGTGCATTTTTCAAAGTTGTAGGTTACACACACACATGTCCTTGGGACATGTGTGTGCTGCAACATTTGTGCACAGATCAATTTCAGGGTGCAACAGGGTGTCCTTTGACACCCTTGCACCCTTGAAATAGACATGCAATTTGCGAGTACCAATTGGTACTCGCAAATTGCAGCATGTACTTCCCATTCATTCCTATGGGCCTGTAGGCCCATAGGAATGAATGGGAAGCCATTCCTTATTTGTGACTCGCAATTTGCAGTCGCAAATAGGAATGTGTAGGAATCGCTATTTTATAGCGATTCCTACATGCATAGGCTTTTATGAGTCACTAATTGCGATTCCTTAATAATCGCAATTAAGGACTCGCAAAATCCTACCTTGATGCATGTGACTGATAATCTTTCCACTATACTGATCTGCGATGCTGTCTGTATCTCCTGTTATCATCAGAAGGTAAGGGAAACCTTCGATCATTATTTGTAGGAACAATACCCTTAGCGGTGTCAGCATTGGTAACATCATGCCACCTTACCACTCTGTACATACTCCACACATCACCATTAACTAGAACTACAACATTCTTCTTGACCATACAAATCACAAAAGGTCCCATAAATGCAGACCTGCCCTGCCTTATAAGGCCCGTTGTTCTTATCAGCACTTTTATCACCCACACACAATGGTGGATTAGTAACAGTGTTCTTGTTGTCATATCTTAATCTGCACTTATCATGGTAACTTCTCCTTAACACAAAAATGTTGTTTATGTCTCCCCCAGGATCTTCTCTCTGCATGAACGCATCCATCTATGTTGGACTCATCTATGTATTTGATTCTGCCCCTCAAATACATAAAAGGGGACACTGACGTTATGGAATTAGGCGTATTGAGATGTGCCCACCACATTTCTCTAAGCACATCTGTCTAAGGTGTCTTGGTCTCAAACGCTCGCTGAACACAAGTTTTACCCATTCTGTTCATGCTTTCAGTAAGGCTGTTAGCCTGGAGCAAATACAACGCTGGTTTCAAATGAACAACGGAATACCCCTTCAAAAACTCTTGCATTGCTTGGGACATAAGTTGGACCCCATTGTCTGTAATAAGATGATTGGGGATACCTTCCTGTCAAAACTCCTCCTTTAGAAATTCGATCACTACCTTGGTATCACTACCTTGGTATCCAGTGACCCTACGCATTTTGTCACCACCCACTTTGAGATGTAATCCACCAATAACATTACATAGCGCTCACTGGCAGGTAAACGCACAAAAGTCCCATAAAATCCAACCTCAATTTCTTCCAAGGTGTTTCAGGAATCTCAATAGGTGACAGTGGTGTCTTTAACACTACTTTGCTTTCATCACTCTGAGCACACAGAACACAATCTTTGACAGTACTCTCTACATCTTGGTCTAATCCAGGCCACCAGTACGTCTCTCTAACCCTTGATTTTGTGAGACTTCTGCCTAGATGGCCCTGGCAAATTAATCACTTTATCTCTCAAACTCTCAGGTGTATCACTCTCATCCCTCTGAAAATGTCTTCACCCATCACACACTCACTCTTCTCTCACAGTCCAGAATCCCTTCAAAGAATCAGGGATTTTCATGTACTCTGGCCACTCTTTCACAACAAAATCTTCAAGGACTTTCCTTTCACCATCTGTTTCCCTTGTATATTTCAAGTAATCTTCAGAGATTGCCTTGTCATACATCCAACCGACCACATTGCTGTCAGCAACCTCATCTCCTCCCTCAATGGGTGAGTGTGAAAGAAAATCAGTCACATTATTTCTGATCCCCAATATGTATGTATTCCACTTGAAAATTGAATTCAGTCAAACATTCCACCCATCTTTTAATTCTTGAAGTAGTCTCATCACACTTTCTGGTAGAAAACTATTGTACAAGAGGCCTATGATCAGACCCCATAAGTAAAATTTAAAGTGTTTGATTTTCCATGCACATGCCAAGGCCTCTCTCTTGGTGACAGAATAATGTTCCTCAGCGCCTTTGAGGAAATGTGAAGCAAAGGCAACTACCTTTACTTCATCATCCACGACTTGCGATTAAACTGCCCCCCAACCCATTCAGACTTGCATCAGTTGTTAACACTGTTTTTTTAAATACATCAAAGTGACTGAGGGTGGGCATGCTATTGATGCTCTTTTTAACAGAGGAAAAGGCAAAAGCACATTGGCTCATCCAATCAAAACTGACACCTTTTTTGGGTAATGAACGAAGAGGTTACACCACACTTGAAAAATTGGCAATGAATTTCGAATGGTATTCAGCCAACTCAAGGAATGATCTGACTTGGTACTTGTCCAGTGGTTCTGATGCTCTGACAATAGAGTCAACCAATTCCAACTTGGGTCTAATACCCTCCCCTGAAATGGTATGCCCCAGGTAAGAGACTGTGGTAACTCTAAATTCGCATTTTTCCTTCTTCAGCGTAAGACCAGACATAGCCAATCTATTCAATACCTCTCTTAAAGTATTGCCATGTTCTTTCAAGTCAATACCAAAAACAAATATATCATCTTGGAAGAAGAGTACATGTGAGATTCCACACAATACTTTCTTCATAACCCTCTGGAAGCAGTCTGCTGCTGATGCTAACCCAAATGGCATTCTTAAAAAACAATTGGCTCCCAATGGCATGACAAAACATGCCAAATGCCTGGACTCCTCCTGTAACATAACCTGATGATAGGCGGATGAAAGGCCTATGACAATGGAAACATTTGCCGTACCATGTCCCGACAAGGTCTCTTAAAGGCTAGGCAATGGTTGGCAATCCACCCAGATAAAATCTCTGAGATCCACACACATCCTAATCTGTTTACCCCCATCCTTGGGAGCTAGTACTACCAGTGCCAACCATTTTGAAGACTCAATTTTCTCAATTACTTGTGTCTTCAACAGCTTGTGCAACTCAGTATTTAGTGGTTCCATCACTGGATTGTGAACCTTCCTAACCATGTGAACACATGGGTGGCATTCTTTTTTAGTATGATTTTGTGTTAAAATTCCTTCGAAAGTCCTAAAGTGTTGCTAAAAACCATAGGAATTTCCTCATAAATATCCTGATGTTCGAAATCATTACATACTAACATGACTTGGTGAGATGCATGTGGGTTTAGCATGATACCCATGTCACGTTGATGCTGCCATCCCAACATGTTGTCACCCCCCTTAGTAACATAAACCTTCCCTATTGTTTCCTTCCCTTGAAACTCTATCCTCATAACAGTGTATCCGATTCCCAACACATCAATCTTGCTGCCACTATAACTCACTGGATTGATATCAGGTGGCAACAGAAAAATTCCACTATTCCCAAATTCTTCCTCCCAGTACTTATCTCCAACCATTGTATATGGGAAACCTGAATCTGCTAGAACCTTCATAGGTTTGTCACCCAGTTTGATGTAACATTCAGGCATTTCTATGGGGTCATCATCAACTGCACATGCATCAGGTTTAAAATTGAACATCATCCTACTCACACCCTCAGACACTGATTCCACACCATGGAACTTAGAACCCTTTCAGGCACGTGTATAGTGGCCTTTTTTCAAACACTTCTTGGAAGTTGAATTTCTTGCGTAACAGTTTGAGCTATTGAAAGAATGGCCTGAATCACCACAGCAATAACATTTTAATTTAAAATCCTTGAATTATTTATCTTTTGTGGTTAAGGATGTCCTTCCCTCAACATTCACCTTGAGAACAGACCCACTTTCATTCACCCTCACTGCAGCTGAACTATCGCAAATTACCCTCACTCATTTCCCATATCCAGCTGTTGGCACTCTTCATACTTTCCACTATGGCAACAGCTTCTCTCAGATCAGGGTTTTTTGCCCTTGCACACACCTGCTGTTTGTGCAAAGTACCAACTGGTCTCTAATAAATGAATCAGTTAAAATATGAAAATCACATGTGCTTTCAAGTGTTCGCAAACACGCAATGTAATTTTTGACAGTCTCATGTCTTGCCATGAGTGCTTGCAAAAAATGTGTGTCTTTCCAAAACGACATTCAACCTGAAATCAAAATGTTTGACCAACATCATGATGGACATCTCAGAGATATCACTTGGTTCTCCTTCTGCATCACCAATGGCCATGGTTTTCACACTGTAATTAATGTTCCTTCCTTCCACACCTAGATTATGTAGTAGCACTCCTTGTTTTATAGTCACCTAAAATTCCTCACCATCAAATGCCAACAGATAGGAATCAAAAAGTTTTTAAACCATCTTCCAAGAAAAATTGGTTCTCCCTTCTCTGAAACAAAAGCTGATGGGCTGAGACATACTGCTTGCTGCCATATTTGGAGCAGTACAAGTTAGTGTGCAAACTGTTTGGTTGTTAGTCCCCACACTTCACTAATAAAGCCACTGCCCTGGTTTCTTGTAAATTATCAAATTTACCTCAATATTATAAAATGAATTTCTCCCGGATTTGGCATAAGCACATGTTGCCCAAATCGTGTCCAAATGTCATCCAAGACAATATCCAAACGAAATCCATATCGGCGTTTTCCTTTATATTTATATTGTCAACCCAATCAAAAATGAGGGTATGACAATACGTGATAACGTCACACCATCACGTATATACAGCGTGCCTGATTCTAAACACTTACTGTGACGAACATGAGCTGGCTGAGGAAACAGGTGATTGAGGCACGAGCTTACGCATGCCGCTGTAAGAAGGCTCGAGCTTCCACGCGCAGTTACCGTTATAACAACACAAATGCTCAAAATGCTTGTGCACTACCAATGCCTTGCCCCCATTGCGGTTAACCCTGGGCAAAGTACTACGCTACGCTCGCGTAGTTTGCGAAGTTTGCGCTACTTCGCACTACGCGAATTGCACTTAGCACAGTGCAAACACGCATAGCGTAGCGGTCATTTTTTGCTTGCTCGCGGTCCTCAACGTCAAGTTGGCGACCGCGAGCAAGCAAAATGACACCCCGGCGAGACTTTTTCCTCGTTCGCGATCAGCAACATCAAGTTGCCGATCGCGAGCGTGGAAAATAAACCTCCCGGCCAGATTCTCAACGCGGGGAGGTCAGGTTTCTCATTGCGACTGGTCGCGTATGCTCGCGACCGCTCGCGATGAGAAACTACCAGTCCGCGTTGAGAAAGCTGCCGCTCGAGTAGAAATCTACTCGAGCGGCAGAAAACGACCGCTTGCACTGTGCAAGATGCAGTTTGCACTGATTGCACAGTGCAGACAAGCATCCGGCACTGTGCAATCAGTGCGAACAGCATTTTGCACAGTGCACTGCGTAGCTCGCGTAGTGCGAAGTGCACTTCGCGTAGCTACGCGTAGCGCTACTACGCGAACTACGCCCAGGGTTAATTGCGGTAAGCGTCTGCATCTTAAATTGTCAACACTTCATACTTTCCAATGAGTCTTCTACAATTGCAGTTAATTCTTTTGTGGCTCAAAGAAAGGGCTTGAAAGATTCACTTATGGTCAGATTTGGCATCACATGAGTTTTGTCACAAGAAGAGGTTGGTGACAGTGCCTGTCTCATCCTGGGCAGCTTGTCGCCAGTGTTGCAAAATGAGACACCATCCATGACTTGATGAACAGGAGTTGATTTGTACACCTTAAGTCACACCAACCATCCAGGGCAGCTTGCAGGCTAAAACTGGCACTGGAGAACTCCCCTGAATACAATATTCTCTATTTCATACTAACATTCTGAAAACTACACCCAATTGCATGAAACCCACAACAACCAGCCACACATGGTATGTGATCTGGCCCCATTTCTGACTTCTTTAATTAATGTGAATCAAATTTACTTCTTCTTTCCATCTTGAAAAATGCATTCAGTCCAACAAGTAGGTATCTTTCTTTATATTTTAAGAGTAAGGAGCACTGGATTAAGTAGCATGATAGTTGCTTGCAGTATAATGTGGTCTCTCCTGCAATCCTAGAAACAGCTGTTATTATTACCATACTCCAAAGTATTTATCTTGAACTTGGACCCTGCTAATATCTGTATTCTCCTGTGCATGAAAATGCAACCATATGTAAAGTATAAATATATTGAATGTAAAACTATACATTGCATTGTCTAGAGAAATCTCAATTACATGTTGCTACAGCATGTCTCATCACATTTCAAAGTTAGCTTGACCCCATATTTATAGAAACTCAAATATGCTCACAGACACATGCGCACAAACACATACACACACACACACCCTCTCTCTCCCCATGTCATATCTATATGTACAAGGACCAGTAAATGACCATAGTGGAGTGTGTATTTATTATTCTAAATCCACGTGTGTCTTGGTACTGGGATAGATTATATATCGGACCAAAACAAATGTGTGTGCTTTTAGTTTTTGGATACACTCACTTGAAAATACCTAAACAGACTGTGTGGACTGGTCCCTGCAGCATCTGTATAGGTGTCGTTTGCCTATTTTTGTCAGAGTTTACCAATACTGTGAATAACGGTCCAGTCTTCCTAGTGTTTGCCAGGATTTACAAACACTGTGAGGACTGGTCCAGCACTCACAGTGTGGGTTAAACATGCCCACATTGCATTGAAACTCATAACTTATAGACCACGGCCACATAGGGGCAGATTTTTCAATATTTCACTCAGAGAAGTCCAGCAAGCCCCCTTGTTCCGCTGCGTGAAAGGGCAGGTGTGTGCTATATTTAACATCATACATCGCATTCCTGTCCTTTCCTTGCACTGGCGCACAATGTGCTGCCTAGTGCCAATGCAGGCACCCATGCCCAGTGGTGCAAGGGTGTCTGCATTACAGACAGGATTATTTATGTGCAGGAAGGGACACCTTCCTGCACAAAAACAATCCTCTGAGGCATTTTAGTCTTTCTCTGTTATAGAAAGAGGGAATAATGAGGAGAAATAAAGATATTTCTATTCGTTATGCCTCACCTGGGGAGGCGCAGCATTTTGACACATTCCCAGGACTTCCACTAATGGTAAATCTGGGAATGCACCAAAATCCAAGGGTGGATGCGTGGGAACACCCACGCGCCACCCATGGAACACCTCCCTTAGGTAGAGTAACGCAATTCAGAGATTTGCCCTGAGTTGCGTTACTTTAGATTTATCAAGCCACGCAGGGCCAAGCAAGTGGATTAATCTGACTTAGTAGTTGCGCCGCCCTTGCACTCCATTGCCTGGCACAAGGGCGGCGCAGCTTGTTGACAAATCTGCCCCATAGTGTCAATCTCTTTATAAGGCGTAAGATACAAATCAGAGCTAGTATGTGTTGAAAAGTTCCCCGTTTTGACATGGTCACCCCCACTTTTTGCCTGGTATTCGATGCAATTTTGACTGGAAGTGCACTGGGTTCCTGCTATCCATGTCCCCAGTGCCAGATCTGTTGCCCAAAAACTGTACAATTGTTCCCCCAATTGGCAATACCTTTGGCACCCCCTTTATGTCCCTAGTAAATGGTATCCCAGGTACCTGGGGCATGAGTACCAAAGAGGGCCTCTAAAGGCTGCAGCATGTATTGTGCCACCCGAAGGGACCCCTCACCTAACTCATGCAAACTGCCATTGCAGGCTACTTGTCTTGGTGCAGACCAAAGTGAAAAAACAACATGGCACACAGCCCTGTGTGCCATGCCTACAGACACTGCATACAGCATATGTAAGTCACCCCTACAGCAGGCCTTACAGCCCTAAGGCAGGGTGCACTATACTGCATGTGTGGATATATCTGCATGAGCAGAAATGCCCCTGTGCTAGCCAATTTAATTACGGCCAGTGCAAGTGACCAGGGAAGCCATTTTAAATACATGTGCTGGACACTGGTGTAATACGAGTTCCCCAGATACATGATGGCTTCACTGAAACTAGGGATGTTTGGTATCAAACATCTCATTTTAATAAACCCACACTGATTTCAGTGATGGAGTTATAGATACATGCACCCAGAGGGCACCTTAGAGGTGTCCCCTGAAAACCTACCAACTACTAGTGTGCTGGCTGACTGTTCCTGACCAGCCTGCCACTACAGACAAGTTTATGACCCCCAGGGTTGAGGGACAACACTCAAGAGGTCAGAAACAAAGCCTGCTCCAGGGAAGGGTGTTTACACCCCCTTCCAGCAAGATAAGTGGTCGTATGAGGGGCGTAGTGACCCCAGGGGTGTGTTTCCCTTCCCACTTCAGACATCTCCGCTTTAAATGTTAGTAGGGATCTCTGAGAAAGCACGACCGGACTACTCAGATTGAACGTTAAATAAGAACCCAACCCACGTTGGCGGCGCCATGTTGTGTAGTTCCTACTAATTCGTAGGAACTGCGCATTGTTTGGACAACATAAACTAGGAGCTTGGTGTCAAGACTGATTCCAGACACCCCCGCAGGATATGTTGGCCTACAGACCAGCTAGCTCATAGTGCCACCTTAAGCCCCCTAACCTACCAGGGAGCGAATGGTTTCTAGCAACCACTGAACATGACAACTCTGATCCCTGAGGGATCATGGAAACAGTGCAGAACCTTTCGCTCAGTCACTCGTGCTCACTTGTTCTCAGAGAAGTATACAGAGAATATACAGTGGGACGTTTTCAAAATAGTTATTGAACCAATGTTATTTTTGTATAGAATACATGTGCTGCAATGATTAATAGACAGAAGCAGATAAAAGTGATTACAAGCACCAAAAGTTTGAATAGTAGTTATTGTTCTACCATGGTGCTAAAACAATGTATATATGCAGGCATATAACACAAGGCGTACTCCGACTATGCGAAACCTACTCTAAGTGTACCTAGAGTGTGTGTAGGTGCAGAGACAAGAATCCTCCCAAGGGATGATCCGACCCCATTACCTGATGGGAGAGAATGAAGGACCCCGTCTTGGTCACAAACTGGACACCCCTCACTAGATGAGAGACCGCTGCATGGTGATTTCTTAGCATGCAAGGACCCTTGATGTCAGCGGAAGAGCCTCCTCTGCTAATTTATCGGGATGCTCATCTTTTATAACAGAAAGCAGCCTTGCGATGTGCATATAGATTAGTTATGTTATGGCTATGTGGATAGCCCTGTCGCCCGTGGATGAAGACAGAGAAGACCTCTGTTCATAGTGCGAAAATAGGCATTGTACATGATGTTAAGGGCATTGTGATAATGTTGTGCGAAGCTAGATGTATAAACAAGTTTAGTTTCAGGGAAACAAATCCAACATTGTCACGCACGCAAATATGTGCAAAAGGTCACAGCTGAACATTTTATTTGTGAGGACAATGTAAGAAATAAGCTGCTTCGCAACATGGGCCTAACTCGCGAATATAACAGTAACCCATTGGCTACTACCCTACACTCCCCTAACGCCCCTAAATTAAACATTAAAGGGAACCCTTCTACCAGGAAATCAGATCCTGCTGAACTGAAAGAAGAAGACAGACACTGAAGAGTCACAAGAAGCAAGACCAGAAGACCATCAACTGACTTGGCGCCAACCCTGCCGAACCTGTCTCCCGTCCTCGACAATTGCACCAAAGATGACTCATCCTGCAGCTGCCTGTGCCTCAAAAAGCCTGGGAGGACTTCCAGCCGTCAACTAAATACTCAGGAACTCCCATGGAGTAGCGGAGCTGGTCCCCTGTATCCTACAGGCACCCCAGAAGAGTTGTGAGGACTCTGGACCGCCAAAAACCCTACACTGGAAAGCACCACTATACCCGTGCCCCCTAGCCCAAGATGAAGTGGACCAATGGTGCCAGCATGGTCCCCTGACCCTCCAGACTAAAAGCCCATGTTGGGTTTCCCAGCTGTGGACTTCCTGATGCCGTCTGCAGCCTCTTTGTGCAGGCCCCCTCTATCACAAGTGTCTCCGGTGACAGAAACAAGATGCCTCAGGACACCTCTGCACCCGGCCGCCTAGTCCGAGGAGAAGAGCACCAAAGGTGTCCCCATGTCCCAACCATCGTGAGACCTGAGCCCCCTGTTGGTTCAGCCGGACTGTTCCCCCAGTCAAATCTGCAGCCTCTTTGTGACCGGACTGATCCCCATTGCCTTCAACAGGGCACCTGACGCTGTACGGCACCTCTGCATCCGGCCGCCCCAGTGTCACCCGAGGTCACCTGTTGGTGCTTTCTTGGACCTTGCCCCATTCTCACCTTAAGTCCAGGAGATTGGTCTTGTAAGTCACCATGAAGAACTTGTATGCAGTATTTGTTTTCCTCATAAGATAACATTGCTGCCTCTGAAAAATGCACAGTCGACTTTTGAAAACTGCAAATAATTCTATCTCGAAATGTACTTGCTTGATCGTATTGATTCTGGTGTCTAAATATATATAAAGATACATGTTATTTTTATAAATTAGTGTGGCTCTCCTTATTGAGTCGTTTGTACCATTTATTGACTGTGTGTGCATTGCAGATGTCTAACACGCCTCTTTGATAAGCCAAAGACTGCTCGACCACACTACCCCCTATGAGAGCACCTTGGGATTACTAGACCTCTGTCCACTTATAAGGGATACCTGGACTCTTTGCACAGTATACCTCTTTTGGTACACTATATAAAGAGCCAGCTTCCCACAGTACTTGACAATTCCTAAAATAGGTGCTCTTCTCACCAATATTTCACCAACGTTTTCAAAATCATTTTATACCACACACATAGCCTCTGCGATTGGGCAGATTTGAAAGTTTTCATTAACGATATCTACTTTAAAAAATATTGTATACAGTTTCTCTGGCAACCCTAATATCCCTCAACCCTCTACCAGCTCAATGCCCTTCTCCAATCACACCATCTTTTTTTATTTCTCGTAAGGGCACATGAATTACATTAGCTACAGAACCTTCTACCTAGAAGTCCCTGAAACAGTTAGCCACTTACATTGGGTGCCACTCCATTCATCTGTCCTAAGTGCCCGATCATGACAGACCCATAGGACCCGGATGCAAATCATGCAGTAATGCGGGATGCGCAAGTTAGGGGGCGCACAATTTGCACTTGACTCATGTTACTCCCTATTCTGAGGTGATATTTTCTAAGTGCAAAAATAACTTTGAGCTGCTTTGCGTTGCGCAATCAGACAGTTAGTAGAGCTTTGCTCGGACAGATTAGCACAAATACCCTTTGATTTTGATGCTAAGGCTAATCTGTTAAGAAAGCCAGACTGTGTTAGCATAAAAAAGTACACCTACTGGAAGCAGGCATATACAATGGGAAATAAGTACATTTCTTAAAAAAGCAATACATTGCATGTGAGCTGAGGCGCAGAGCACACATCCAATGCCTAGATCCCCCTGACAGAGGACAGAGGAATTTCTACTGGAAAGGTATGCTTTCAGTACACATTTCTTTGCAAGAACTCTACACTCACCTCTGAACTATTTGTGAAGCTGTGTGTCATAGAAGGTAGTCTGTTTGTGCACCATCGCAGGGCATGACAGCAGCAGCAGGCCAATCTTAGTTAATATTACTCTGTGCTATGTTCCCCCTTGCGCAATTCAATGCGGCAAATTTAGTTGCTGCGCTGTGTGAAAAAAAAGCAAATCTGGCTCGTGTGTACGATGGTGTAGTAAGTGCTTAACACCTGTCAGTACTAGTTTCAATTCTAGCAATTATTCAAGCATTTCAAGGCTCCTATAAGCAGAGGGGCACATTTTTTTGTAAAAAATCACACAGTGCAGCAATCCGCCTAGCTGCGCTGCATGGTAGAGAAAGGGCAGGAATCTGCTGTATTTAACATTATATGGCGCATTTGTGTCTTTTCCTTGCGCTGGTGCACAATGTGCTGCCAAGCGCCAACGCGGGCACTCTTGCACCATGGTGCAAGGGTGCCTGCGTTGTAAGCAGGATTGTTTTTATGCTGGAAGGGGCACCTTCCTGCACAAAAACAATCCTCTGAGGCAAGAGGAAAAAATGAGGAGAAATAAAGATATTTCTCCTTGTTATGCCTCACCTGAGAAGGTGTAGCATCTTGACGCGTTGATGATTTAATGGTAAATCTGGGAATGCTCCAAAATCCACGGGTGGATGCGTGGGAACACCCATGCTGTTCTCATGGAATGCCTCCCTGGGACAGAGTAATGCAACACAGCGATTTGAGTAATGCAACACAGGGATTTGGGCTGCATTGTGTTGCTCTAGATTTATCAAGCCACTCAGGGCCACACAAGGTGGGTTTGCATGGCTTGATAAATCTAACTTAGTAGTTGTGTTGCCCTTGTGCCTCCTTGAGTAGTGCAACTCTTTGTTAAATATGCCCCCAAGTTCTTTAGTGTGTGCTTCTATTGAGGTACTTCTTCTACGCAAGGTCTCTGTTCATGAACACCAGAGACTCTGAGACTTTTTAAGGCATGGGCACAGTGGGCTCTGGCCCAGGGCGCCAGCCTTTCAGGGGGCCCCCTTATAGAGCCTCCTCTGTTCTGCTGACAGTCTTGCCCCGATGACCTTGATTACTTGTTAACCAAATTGTTTCAGATACCGTTTTCTTTTAATTTATTTTTAATGTGCAAGTCTATTACAGACATTTTACAGAGAAATTTTGTTTATGTTTCATGCAACATCCATATAAAATTTTCTTTTAGATCAAAACAAAACCTCACATATTCATATGTCACAGAGATTATTTGCAGTAATATTGGTGAGCTTCAGCTGTGTTACAATATTGAAAACGCAAGTCACTATACCTAAATATTAGATGTAAACACATTTAGAATTTGGACCAGTGTTCCTGTGCACTGTCTGTGACCTGGCGAAAGGGGGCATGAAAGAGCTAAAGCTGGATCATAAATTCAAAGCTGTTCCCAAAAGGGCCCCCAATATACATTTGGCCCAGGGCCCCCAAAATCCTTAAGATGTCCCTGCAGAGACTTCAGGGTTGTCTGCCTTTAGTACTTCGCCAGGAAATCTATTTTACTTCAACAAATGTTCATTGCAGGTGCCCTGGCCCGTTCCCTGATCCAAACATTTGTTAGTGTCAGATAGTTCCCATACCGGACATTTACTTTTCTTCCCCTGCTTATGAATCCATGTTCCAAGCCCATAAATATCTGAGCAGATGCGCACCAATGAAAAGGAAAAAGGCCCCACGGCGGCAGTGATGGCGAGGTGGCTGACTTCCCGCACAACGCCTGACATTTTCATTTCTCAGTATTCCTCAGACTGCCCATCCAAAAGCCCCAACAGCCTGGCATTGAATCTAAGGACCATCCAGCTTACACGTAGGCAGGATGCACGCCAACAGATGGTCGCGGGTTCGGCTGGGGCTACGACCAGCATTCTGCATGAAATGCATTTATCACCGTGAAACACTGTCTCAATCTCAGCGGTGAAACATGATAATTTTTCCTGGGTAGTGACGTCTGAATTACCTAAATACTTTCCCTAAAATGCATATTCCAACTGATCCTACAACTAGGACTGTGAACACTTAGCGTTAGCATAGCCTATATATACAGCAAAATCAAAGTAAACCTAATTTTCATCCATTTTTAACTGCTGTTGGGTACAGCCAGATAAACTTAAGGAGAATTGGTAAAAAATGAAAAACCTAATTCTCTAGAAACTTTGATACCTATCTAACAAAGAGTAAATTATAATACAACACAAAAATGAAGGGGACATGTTTGGCAAAGGCACACAATTATTTGTCTTTTCGACAGAAAGCGAAATTAATATCGAGGCAACAGACCAAGGGCTGCCAATTACACCTTTATCTAAACAAACGAGAGATTTTGGGGCATATTATCAAGAAACGGCGTTAAAATTATCGCCGCTTTAGCGGCAGAAAACTGCCGCTAAAGCGGCGATAATGGGCTTGATAATATGCCCTTGAGAATTCCAATAGAAGCCCATGTTCTGGTGTCAACATGGGCTTCTATTGGAATTCTCAAGGGCATATTATCAAGCCCATTATCGCCGCTTTAGCGGCCGTTTTCTGCCGCTAAAGCGGCGATAATTTCAACGCCGTTCTTGATAATATGCCCCAAAGTGCTGTGTTTATCAACACCTGTGCATGATGGGTACATCTCACAAAAGCAAAAACTGCAAAGTCTGAGAGAGTAGTCATGATGGAATGTTCATCAATTCCTTGGCCCTATGCTTGGATGGCGATTGTTTTTAATCAACGTTGACATATGTTCACTGAGAATTGGACTGTGTCAGTCTTGGTGCCAATCAAAATGATGGTTACATTTACCATTGCTGCACACCTTGAAACAAGTGAAAGGAGACATAAAAAAGAAAGTTTCTCTTACTGCAATGTCCAGAGCTGCAAAAAAAGTATTGTGCCCATTCCAAGGGCCACATTTCCAAACGAAGCAAGCATTTACAAGCGCAACAGGTTTTGCCTTGTCCAATCCTCTGTATAAAACCCAGGCACTGACAAACATGGTAACAGTGGAACTAAATACCTCAGTGTAGCCAGATGCATTACTGATCAATGGATGTCCACAATATTCAAACAATTGCCACCATTTTGCCATTGTGAACAGCATGCCACATATGGGCACTCTGGTGTATGTATGCCTACAATATGCCAGGAGCACCATCATGCCATGGGTGAGTACCACTGTGCCACTGCAGATGATATGTCACGAATGCCGACTCTTGCATCAGGTCCTGGTTATGCCAGAGATAGGTGCCCTCATAACATGGATGCAACAGATTACCCAGAATTACCACCATTGTGGAGGGGAGGGGCATTGTAGGAAATTTGGTTACTGGTTGAGGGGGTGAAACCCTACTCAAGCAGGAACCACAATTCCTGTCAGGGTGAAGTCACCTCTAAACCCCAAATTAACCTGTGCTTAATCCTCTGATATCTAGGCACAAAATCAGTTATGCTTAACTTAGAGGCAATGTGTAAAGTATTAATGCAGTACTTCAAACAATAATAAAGTGAAAACACAACGCAAGAAAAATCGCACACCAATTTAGAATAGAGTAAAATTTAATAAACTGTTTAAGACCAAAATGAAAAAAATCTAATCAGTAGAACTGGATATACGCAATTTTAAAGATTTAAGTGAAAATCGTGCATGGAAGTACAAAGCATTAAATGTGGTTATTCTGGTCTGGCTAAACTGTGACAAAGTCACAAGTACAGGCCAACCAAGATGGAGTGCAGACCGCACACAAACACCAGGCTAGGCCCGCTGAATCAAGTAGCTTAAATCCTGGTTGCAGAGAGTGGGGCCACGTTGAGGAAGCGCTGTGCAGCGGCTAATCTGAGGAACATGCGGGCTGCAATGCGGAGTCCTGTGTTGTCATTGAGGATGCCGTAGATAAGGGATTTGAGATATGAAGTCTTGCGACGAGGATGCGTCATGCAGCGGCTGTTCCAAGGAAGTTACGGAGCTGCGATGCAAAGCCCTGCATCATCGTTAAGGATGTCGTCGACAAGGTACTTGGAATGAGAAGGACTGCATTGTGGATGCGTTGCACAGTGGTGATTCAGAGAAAGCTGCGAGTTGCGATGCAAGGTTCTGTGTTAGGGATGCATTGCACAACGGCAGTTCCAATGCAACTGTGGGGAGATGCATCACAGTGCGTTGGTTCTGCTCACAGGACCACAAATCGGCTGGCAGAGCATTTTTAGGCCCACTTCCAGGGGTGGGACCACTTGGGGGATAGAGCAGAAAGAGTCCAGGCACTGGGTTCAAGGTGGTAGGAGCTGTTTCTGTCCCTGAGGCTCTGATCAGGAAGCCAACCAACTACCCCTCAGAGTCACTCTGGTGGCCCTGAGCTCAAGATGCAAGTCCAGTCTTTTTCACTCAGGCAGCAGGAAGCAAGGCAATAGAGCAGCAGTCCTTCCTGCAGAGCAGCACAACAGTCCTTCTGCGTCTACCACAGGTCCAGAGATGTATTGAAGAATTGGGTCTGAGTGTCCAATAATTATACCTGGTGACAGTTTTGAAGTAGGAGAAGGTTCTCAAGGTTTCCACCCGCAGAGGTGTTTGCAATTTCCTGCCTCCCTGCCCTGGCCCAAGCATGTCTGAGTGCACAAAAGACTAGTGTCAAACTCTTTGTGAGAGTGCTCAGGCAGAAACTTTGTGATGTGCAGTGTGGTAGAGGACAGCTTCACCCCCCTGTCAAGAGACAGATGGCCCATCCTGCCAACACCTATTCCCCCTTTGTCTCACTGTCTGGGAGCAATGAACAAAGACCAACTGCCAGCTCCATCTAGCCATGTGACCCAGGATACAGGCTGCGGGCACCAAATGATCGGGAGATAAAAATGCCAGCTTTATAAAAGTGTTATATAGATTGGGCAACCCAATATACCCTTGAGGGCGTGGGTAACAAAATGTTTTATCTTGTCAAAGTGCCAACAAGGGGATTTATTTAGATATATGAAACCATTACTTCACAATATCACTTATGAGTGCCCAAAATAGTGGCCTGAAACACATGAATTATGAAAATCAATTATTGTAATCAAGAACGAATGAATCAAAAACAAGAAATGGGTGTATTTTTTGTTGTTGAAATTTATAATCCAAAAGATCAAATTAAAGGGTATGAAACAGTACTCACATATACAGAAGTGACAGAGGTCAACAATCCTTTAGTAAAAAATATCTACTTGTCACTTGTGTAGATTACCCATTTCTGAAACCTATTTACAAAATAAATTTGCCTTTACATTAGGTGAAAAAGTTCTGTACAGCGATGTTGTTTCATCGATGAAAATGGGTATGCTGGTCGACGTTTCGGTCTTGTTGTGCTATACATCTAAAAGACCATCTTCAGGAAAGAGAAATTCTTATGTAGAAGCAGCTGTGCAATTTACCATGCTCGGATGCTAAACTAAGACGGCGCTGCCCAAAAATACGAACGCCACAACATATACGCCAAACTTTGGCGGCGGTATCATACATCGAAGACGCTTTTCTTCTCTGCGATTCGTTTCCATTTATGCCAACAATTTACGGCAAATTGGTGGCACAAATCTTAACACTCTTTTCTGGACCAATTATTCAATAGTTCCAGATAGATCTAATTCTGAAAGGGTCCTTTTTCTGTCCTCTCTCCTAAAACTGTTATGTTCGACTTGGTAAACCCAAATTGGCAAAAGTTTTGCCCCTTATAACTCCCTAGTATATGGTACCAGGGGTACCCAGGGCATTGGTGGTAACGGGGTCCCCATGGATGCAGCACAAGTTTGTGCCGCCCTGGGCAACCCATGCAACCTACTGGCATCTGGCCTGCCATTGCAGACTGCAGGAACAGTGCAAACTGCTCGAACTCAATTGTGCCCTCACCATGTGTGGCACAGTCACATACACTGCCTTTAACATATGTAAATATGAACAGATTACCCACTTTAGATTCAGCATCAAGTAAATGAATTGCCTTGGCCCGTGTATTTATTCACTATTATTTATTAATTATTATGCAAATATTTCATGTGCACTTAAACATATCTTTCAGACTACATTCAAATATCAGGCACATTTTTGCATTTTACAGACATTAGTAAACATAACATTACAACATTTATAAAACAATAAAACATTAAGTACAAAACTCAAAAGTGCTTTCAAAGTGCTCTCATTTGTAACCAGTCTGATAGAGAACATTATGAGGAGGTTGTAATCATTATTATTGTTTGAACAATAAACCTCTTGATTAAAATGTCTCTTCTGGGTTAAAAAATCGCTCTGTGTAATTAGGCCTTTCAGATTTTTAGCTATTGCCTGTCCAAAGGATTGAGTTCAAATATAACACTCCCCAAGTGTATCCGTCGAGGCGTTTCGAACCTCTTATTGCTTTTGGGTTCTCCTCGGGACCGTGTTGCTGATCAGCAATCAGATGTGCTGGAAACCGAGTGAGCAGTAGCTGGAGAGACGCAAGCCTTGATAGAACACTTCACAGAAAAGAAGAACTGAATGAGAAGACAGAAGTATTCTACAGATACCTACTAAATGTGGCAGGAGATGTCCTATGAAGCTCAACATACCTATTGAACTCTAAGAAGAATGAGAACCTAACCAGTTAGGGTCCTTAGGAGAACCCAAAAGCAATAAGAGGATCGAAACGCATTGACGCATACACTTGGGGAGCATTAAATCTGAACTAAATCCTTATAGCAGGCAATCGCTAAAAATGTGGAAGTCCTACTCACACAGAGTGATTTTCAACCCCCAAGAGACATTTTAAACAAGAGGTTCATTGTTCAAACAATAATAATGATTACAACCTCTGCATAATGTTGACTATCAGACTGGTTAGAAGTGAGAGCACTTTTGAGTTTTGTACTTAATTTTTTTTATTGTATTATAAGTTTTGTAATGTTGTGTTTGCTCATATCTGTAAAATGCAATAATGTGCCTGATATTTGAATGTAGTCTAAAAGATATGTTTAAGTGCACATGAAATAGTTGCATAATAATTAACAAATAATTGTGAATAAATACACGGGCCAAGGCAATTCATTTACTTGACCCTGAATCTAAAGTGCTAATTCAATAATTTCAGCTTGGGTAATCTGTTTATATATACATTAAGGTGGCCTAACCCAGCTGTTTTAAAAGGGCCCAATCCCTTAGTACGTACTTTAACGTATGTAAGGCACCCCTAAGGAAGTCCTCATCAGCCCAGGAGGCAGGGTGCATTATATTTAAGGTGTGGACATGTACGTGCAAGCCTTTCTGTCCCTATAGTGGTGTTCCCCATTGGAAACCACTATATGTGTTAGCGGTTCATAGGATAACATGGACTGCCAACCGGGAAACCACGAGATTGGCAGCTCCATGATGGTACCACTAAAATAAGTCACGTTTGGTATCAACCAATGTGCCTTCTCACCCCTGACACACTTCTTGTGCCCTGGGTGACATGGCATGCACCCAGAAGGTACTTTAGAGGCTACCCCCTGGTTGCCTCCAGCTTTACTGTGTTCTGGCTGACCAGCCCGTGCTTTCCCATGCCTGCTGCCACCAAGACAAGATTCTGACGACCTGCCAGGCAGTGTAATCACTCCCAGGAGTGAGAGACAAACACTGGCAAGACGGAGGTCACACCTACCTCCTCCCTAGATGGCTAGTAAATTGGCACATCAGAGTGGTGAGCTTCAAAGGCTACACTGCTTATGATATGCATTTGGCCTGTCCTCCTGAGGAGGAAACAGCCTTCCTTTTGCCCCAGGCGTTTGCACCCCGGAAAGTTGGGGAATTAGCTGTGCAGGAGATGTACACCCCCAGGCAGGCTGGCCTGGGGGTGGGTGAGGGTGGGCAGCCGAGTCTGTACACCTAAAATTGAATTCTGCAATCTTTAAGAGAGCAGAAATAGTGGGTTCTGAGTAAAAAAAGGTGACCTACACCAGCGGATGTGATCAGCTCAGGGGCAGACTAGCCGCAGGGACTAGCTGCCCATTAGCTACTAGCTCCCATATCTCTAGCTCCCCTAAATCAAGGAATTTTTTGGGACCCCTGACACCAGAACCTCACATATGAACAACTTACTTCAAGGAAGGACCAAGAGTATACCTATGACACCGAAACAGGACTTTGCCCTCCAGCACAAAGCAAAAGAGGGATATTTTGTCCCTGGGGCAACAGACTTGGAAGTGAGTGAACGACCATCGCCCTTGGCTAAAACTCGACACTCCCTAAGAGAGGGACCCTTGTGGAAGCCAGAAGCACTCAGTCTCCCCTGGACGGGTAGCACTAGTCCCCTGCAAAGTGCACATAAAAATGCTTACCGGGTCTAAAGAATCGCTGGCCATCGGGCCCTCCAAGGGATCACCCAAATCCAAGTGATCCGGTGCATTGTGGGAGTTGTATTCTTGCCTGCCCCGAAATCTCAGGCCGCTACGTTACTCCCTCAGACCCAGTGAAGTTTCCAAAGCTTTTCATTGTTCTTACCGCTGCCAAGACTTGTTGGTCACCTGTCTGGAAACCGACCCCCACACTCAAATCTGCAGCTACAGAGAACATTGTGCAACCATCATCCTTCATCAGCAGCTGTGTTCCTGTTGTGTTTTTGCATTTTGTTTCTTGCAGCATCGTTTAAGCGGTAAAAACAGCATCACCTTTGGCTCCCATTCAGCACCAAGGACAGCCAGAACAAATCTGCGCCGGGACTCCACGGGCTAGGTAAAATTGATCTGACTATCGTGGCCTGGTATTGTGTCTATTTGACTGCATTGATTTAATATTACTTCAAAAATCTATAACTCCGGTTATATGTATGATATCCTGTTGGTTTTGGTGTCAAAATTAAGATAACAATACACTCTATTTTTATAAATTGGTGTCGGATTTCTCTGGAGTTGTGTCAATTACTCATCATCCATGTTGTTATTTTGAAAGGCTTAACAGATGTTCCTCTAGTAAAGCCTGCCTGCTCTTTCCCACTCTACCAGGACTGAGCTAAGGATTTATTAGTACAAATCTAAGAACCATCTTTGAGGTATTGTTATAATATTACATGGCAATGCCACCCAGCCATACCACATAATATTCCACTTTCCTACATTGGTGTTAAAATCGGTTGGGATCCAGTGGCGGTTGGTGGCCCACAAAAATGGTGTGCGACAAATACAAATAAAAAAAATACAAATAAGCATAAACATTTAAAAATGAAAAAAAAAGTTTCACTTACCTTAGCCTGCACCACGTCCTCTGTGTTTTCCAGTCCCCGGCTCCATACTCCTCCGAGCGCGAGATCCCACATCACCCACAGGTCCTTATCCAATCCAGACACTGATCTCATGCTGCATGAGTGAAGCATCTGGATTGGCTGGAGCAGGCTGCCTCAGAGTACTAAAGGCCTATGCCTGCTCTCCAACCCAGCAGTCTAAGAAAGCTGGGTTGGAGAGGTTGAATTGCACACGTTGGTTTGGCCGTAGCAAGGTAGACAGTAAAACTGACATGAGCAATTCATATTGAAGGGGCCACTCCTCATAGCTGCCAGTCAGCAGCAATGACACACTGACCCCGCCCTGCCCTCTCCGTTCAGCAGAAAGCAAGAAAAATAAAATGGTAATAAAATCCTTTTATTACCATATTTTTTCAGCTTTCTGTGCAGCAGTGTAGGGGGGGGGGGCAGCGCTCCTCTGCTCCCATGGAGGAACTGCCGCTGTGGGGACCTTTAAACCTGTGTTTTGCAGTATCCCTTGGTCATAAGTGATTTTGCATGAGAAATCCACTTGATTGACTTTAGCATCAAAAATAATGTTTTCCAATTTTTTTTATTTTCTAACTGGATTGTTAGGGCCCTGTGTAGACCCCCATTCCATTTAGTACATCTTAGAAGACTTAGGCCTGATTTAGATCTCAGCGGATGGTTTAATCTGTCACAACAGTGACGGATATCCTGTCCGCCAAAATATAAATCCCATTGGATGGACTGGGATTTATATTTCAGCAGATGGGATATCCGTCACCAGTGTGATGGAGTAACCCATCCACCGAGATCTAAATCAGGCCCTTATTAAGTTAGGGAAAGTTTTGAAGAAATGTCAACATTTTTAAGTCACAACTACTAAGTTAAAGTTAGGCACAATGGTGGTGGTCAGAATCTCAAACTGGCAAACCCAGCCCTGAAGATCATAGATCGGAGGGTGTTGTACAAAGCAAGGGGCATTAGCTACAACCTGACAGCTAAGAAGGAGGATCTGGAGAGGCTCCTCAGCTCCTATGAGAAAGAGAGAATAGAGAGGGAGGGCATTGGCTCAGAAGATGATTCTGAAGAGGATGAGGATGAAGCCCTGGCTGAGTAGAATAATTTTAGGGAACAAGGTAAAGACCTCAACTCTCCACCCTTCCCCAGAGCCCACTCACCAACGGAAAGTGACAGAAGTCACTCTAGCAGAATTCCCACTGGAAGGGTGGTAGGACTCCTTGAGTATGAGCTTGACCAAATCTCCTTGGAGGAGAGAAAGCTTGACCTTGAGGAGAGGAAATTAGCCCTTGAAAAGAGAATGGTTAAGTTGGGCCTTAGGCCCAAAGATGGTGGCAGCAATAATACTACAAGGGACAAAGGAGGAATCCTTTGATCCGAAGATCCCCAAAGGGATTGTCCTCAAGGTTAGTTATGGTGGTGATATTGACAAATGGTTTGCAGCATTTGAGAAGGCCTGCAGAATGAGTAGTGTAGCACACCAGCACTGGGTCTCTCTACTTTGGTAGTTGTTCTCAGTGAAGTGCAGAGATAGACTTCTGACCCTTAATGAGGAGGTAGCTGAGTCCTGTCAGCATATGAAGCAGACCTTGTTAGAAGGATTTGGATTCTCGACAGAAGAGTACAGTGTAAAGTTGAGAGACACCCATAAAGGTAAAAACCAGACATGGTTGGGCATTGTGGACTCTTCAGTCAAAGCACTAGAGGCTGGATCATGGGCAATGAGGTGGACACTTATGATGGGCTGTGTAATTTAATTATCAAGGAGCACATTTTAGCTAATTGTACCACAGAGAAATTGCATCAGCATTTAAAGGACTCTAAGATGTCTTCTCCCAGAGAGATGGGTAAACCAGATGACAAACGGGTCAGAACCAGGGTTTCCAGAAAACCTCATGGTCGGAATGACCAGAATAGGGGTTCACAGACCTCCCAGCAGGGGAAGGATGAGCAAAAAACAAGATAAAAAGGAGTTCTTTAAAGGCTCCCAAAATATTTCTCAGGAGGATGGGCCCGAGACTTCTCCCAGTCCAAAGGCAAGGGGTATCAGGGTTAGAACTGGGATCCAGCAAAGGATTTTGGGTTATGTCATGACTGTCATCAGGCAAATCATAAGAAAGGAGATGCAGCATGCTCCAAAATTTCCCCCAATGCTGGACAGTCCAAGAGATTGGCTAACATAGAAGTGGGGGTAGATGTGTACTCTGGAAAGGCCAGAGGTTACACAGAGGCTATTTTAGTTTCCCTGGGTAGGGGGGATATTGACACCCTGGCTGTCTTGCCTCCAAGCTTGGTGAAGTATAGACAAAGGCCAAAGATCAATGGGACTGAGGTAGAGGCTCTGAGGGACACAGATGCCAGTATCACTATGGTGGCAGCTAGACTGGTTTCCCCAGACCAAATGTTGCCTGGTGTCAGTCGCCAAGTTACCAATGCTGTCAATGAGACACAGCTTCATCCAATGGCCCTGGTAGGCTTAGAATGAGGAGGGGTTACTGGCCCAAAGAAGGTGGTTGTGTCCCCTGCCATCTCAGTGGAGTGTCTGTTGGGAAATTATCTTGAGACTTGTGCATGGGCAGAGGTGGAGAGGAAGGCTCATGCGAAAATGCTGGGTCTCCCTGAGTGAGTGAGTGTGTGTTACTACCAGAGGACAGGCAGCCCGCCAGGGAAGTCAAGGGGCCTTAGATCCTGAAACAGTGGACCAAGTTAACATCAGCAAGAGAAAGGGCAAGAAGTCTGCTAAGGCAACTTCTAAGAGGGCACAGGACCCGAGGGAGTTCTTTAGTGCAGGGGACCTATGCCAAAGGCAAAAGCAGTGCCCTACTCTTGAAGGCCTTAGGCAGCAAGCTGCAAGAAGAGGGTGACGTCAGTGGTACCCACAGGGTCTACTGGGAGGATGGGCTTCTGTACACTAAGGCCAGGGACCCCAAACCAGGTGCAGCCAGGAAAGTGGTGGTCCCCCAAATGTACAGAGAGTTCATCCTTACTTTGACCCATGACATACCCCTAGCTGGACATCTGGGACAAACCAAAACCTGGGACATCTTGGTTGTCCATTTTTATTGGCCCCATATGTCTGAAAAAGTGAAGGAGTTTTGTTGCTCCTGTGTGACCTGTCAAGCCAGTAGCAAGACAGCCAAAGGCTCCCGTAATTCCACCACCAGCGGTTGAGACCTCTTTGAGAGGGTAGGGATTGACATTGTTGGTCCCCTTGACCCTCAAACTGCAACTGGGTATTGATTTATCCTAGTGGTGGTGGACCATGCCACTGGATAACCAGAGACAATGCCCGTCAGGACTGCAACTGCTCCTGCAGTAGCAAGGCCCTCCTTGGAACCTTTAGCAGGGTTGGGTTTCCTAAAGAGGTTGTGCCTGATAGAGGGACTAACTTCATGTCTGTTCACCTAAAAGCTATGTGGGATGAATGTAGTGTGAGCTATAGGTTCACTACCCCATCACTCTCAGACAAATGGTTTAGTTGAAATGTTCAACAGAGCCATGAAAGGCATGATAATGGGCCTCCCTGACAAACTCAGAAGAAGATGGGATGTCCTGTTACATTGTGTACTGTTTGCATACAGAGAGGTGCCACAAAAGAGGGTTGGATTCAGCCCATTTGAACTTTGCTTGGCCATCCTGTAAGGAGTCCATTGAGTCTTTTAAGGGAAGGATGTGAGAGACCTCTCAAAGAGCCCAAGCAGGACATAGTGGACCATGTGCTTGGCCTACTACATCCATGTTTGGCAGAGCACATGAAGAGGACAAACAGGAATCTAGAGACCAACCAGGAGCTTATTAAGCACTGGTATGACCAGAAGGAAGCACTGGAGAAGTATCAACCAGGTCAGCTTGTGTGGGTGTTGGAGCCTCTGGCTCCCAGAACCCTCTGGCACAAGTTGTCTGGGCCCTATCCAACCTTAGAGAAGAAGGTGAAAGTCACCTACTTGGCTGACTTAGGCACCCCAAGGAGTCCTCATAGAGTTCTCCATGTAAATCGCCTAAAACCCCACCGGGACAGAGCTGACATGACCATGCTCATGGTCACTGATGGAGGCCAGGAGGAGGAAAGTGAACCCCTCCCTGACCTGCTGTCAAACAATCCTCAGGATGGGTAAGCTGAAGGTGTTGTCTTGCCTGACGCCCTCACTGCAAAACAGCAATCTGACTGCAGGCAAGTCCCAGGACAGTTTGCTGAACTCTTTTCCATAACCACTGGACAGGCAGCATGGTGTGCCCATGATGTGGACACTGGTGACAGCCACCTGTCAAAAATAAGATTTACAGGTTGTCAGATCAAGTTAAGGCTTGCATTAAGACTGAGGTTAGCAAGATGTTAAAGCTTGGGGTTATTGAACCTACTGACAGTCCCTGGGCAAGCCCCAAACCTCACTCCAAAGGTGGGAAACCTGAGATGAGATTCTGTGTGGATTACAGGGGTCTCAATTCAATTACCAAACCTGATGCTCACCGCATACCAAGAGCAGATGTATTGATTGACAAGATGGGTACAGCCAAATTCTTGAGAACCTTTGATTTAAAATCAGGGTACTGGCAGATTGGACTCACCCAGGGAGCAAACTAGAGGTCATCATTTTCAACCCCAGAAGACATTATTGGTTTAAAGTGATGCCTTTTGGAATACAAAAAGGCACCTGTCACCTTCCAGAGGTTGGTGAATAGAGTTCTTTCAGTATTGGATGACTGCAGTGCTGCATATCTAGACGATATAGCTAAATGATTTAGCTTCACCTGGGAGGATCACCTGGTCCACCTCAAGGTAAGTGTTACAGGCCCTGCATCAGGCAGGACTAACTATCAAGGTCAGCAAGTTCCAGATAGGGCAGAGTTCTGTAGTGTATTTGGGCCACCTTGTAGGTGGAGGACAAGTACAACCTCTACAACCCAAGATTTAAACTATTCTTTATTTATTTATTTGCGAAGTTTTATGTAGCGCTGGCTAGACCTGGAGGTAACAGAGCGCTTTACATGAGGATCAGAGCGTTACAGGTTACATAATTACATCAATTACAGGATTCCAGTAAAGACATAGGAGAAAATAAAAACAAGCAATGTGGGGGAAGGAAGGAAACACAACGGGGCGACGAGGAAAACAGTGTCAGATGTCCGGCTGGGTAGGTGACAGGCGAGGGGGTGAGCCAGAGCCAGACTCCTCTATAGCTGCATAGGACAGCTCCACCGGGCATCGGCCAAAGTTGTTCGGGCTCCGCGGTAAGTAAAAACAGTTTTGGTATCCGCCCAGGGGGCATCGTCAAAGTACAATAGAAAGGCACCGGTCCTGGAGTCCCATGAGGATCAGTTGGCTTCAGCTGGGGATATTCACCTCCTCCACTCTTTTGGAAAGGATTTAGAGGATGGCTGCCATCTTAGGGTCAGGCACGTTTCAAAGGTCAAGCTTCCGTATCCTTAATTCCGTCTGGCCCCAGGGCCTGCACCTCCTTACTCCCCGAGGCCTCTCTGCAAGTTCATGACATATATCCACCCCACAAGTTGCCTGCTTCCCCCTCTCTGGTGAATCCAGAATCCTGGCTGCCATTTCAAGGTCAGGCGCGGTTCCCTGACCTGTAGAGCATTGATCTGCCATGCTCTGGGACTCTCTCCGCTCCCCTGGCCTCCCATGGGGACCGCTGGGAATCCGGGCTGCCCCCTCACTCACTGCCTCCGGGCCCCCGCGGAGCATCGTGAAGTGCCTCCGGAATTCCCCTTGCTGCCATAGCCGCTCCTGGTCATCTGCGGCGCCGCCAATCGCCACTCTCTCCAGCTCGCCACCATTCCCATTGATGGGACAGTCTGCCTCCAGTCGCCTCTGCTTCCCCGTGGGCTGCACCGGTGGCATGCCGCAGGCCACGGCTCTCATCCAGCGACCCTGAGAGCCAGCAGCGCCATCCTGAAGACCTCAGCCACTCTCTAGCCTCGAAATCCCGAACCGGAGTATCCCACATACGGATGTCTGACCTCGTCTCAGTCGGCCGTCCGAAGTGTCAGGACCAGACCGCGGCTCACAGCAGCTAAATTTTCCCTCCGTGGAGGTGATGGTAGGCAACTCGAGATGAGGGGTGGGGGCGCCGACTGTAGTATAGCACGGGGGTCGGCGGCATCACGGTGCACCTCATTCGGCTCCAGGTGCGCTCCCAGAGCTCCCCGGGTGCCATCTTAGCACAACAACTGGCGGGGACTTCACAGCCGATATCTCCGCAATGCTCGATCGGAGAAGGGCGAAAATGATCTCCAGGTGATCCGCCCGCATTCCGGTGTCGGAGTCGCTGTTCTAGGTGGAAAAAACAATGCGGGGGAACATCGCCCAGGAAGTTGGAAAGAGGGTTCACCACGGAGCATCAGCTGCGGGCGGCCATGATGGGGGATGGCTCCTCCTCTCTTCTGGCTTGGGAAGCTCCCAAAACTCAGAGATGCCAAGAGACCTTTGACACCCTCAAAGAGGTGATGTGCTCTGCACCAGTACTGAAAGCACCCGACTATGGAAAGGTATTCATTGTCCAAACACATGCTTCTGATCATGGGATTGGGGCAGTGTTAGCACAAACCAATGATGCAAACAATGCAAGTGACCGATTGTCACTAGTTGAAATATTGCTTCAAAATTCTATTATTCTGGTTATATGTATGATATCCCATTTGTTTTGGTATCCAAATTAAGATAAAAATACACTCTATTTTTATAAATTGGTGTCAGATTTCTCTCGAGTCATGTCAATTACTTATCATCTATTTTGGTACTCTGAAATTCTTAACACATGTTTCTGTAGTAAAGCCTGACTGCTCTTTGCCACTCTACCAGGACTGAGCTAAGGATTTATTGGAGTGAATCCAAGGACCATCTCTGGGGTATTGTGACAATATTACATGGTAAGGCCACCTAGCCATACCACATAATATTCCACTTTCATACAAATTGCAATTCTTTAGACACCAAACTCGATATTTCTATCTGTTACTAAATGAAAGATATAATTTATTAAATATAATAGGTAGCCCAATGTTGTCTTATGGGAGAGGTAGGCCTAGCAGTAGTGAAAAACAATTTTTCACAAACAGGACATGTGTTACACCCACCTGATCCGTCGTGCAGAGCCTAAGTATGCCGATTCTACGAGGGAATGCAGTTCAGGAATCCCGTCTCGAGAGGCAACTAAAACTCCCAGCAGCCTCGAGTCAGGAACAATTGACGCAGCAGTGACGACACCGTGTACAGGAAGTGAAAAGATCTGTTCCGGTGATCGCCACTTGCTGCGTATTCTGTGTTGAAGTAGCGGTGTCCACGTTGGGTAATCCTTCGTCTCGGAGTCAGTGATAGGGCGGTAAGGGTGACGCTGTCACCATATTCTCATTATCTCCTTGATTGGGGGCATTGCTTTCCTTCCTCCGATTCACTTCCGCATTCCCTGGCTCTGCTATATTCATTTGGAAGCGAGTAAGTTAAAGAGGTGGGGGCTCGCCCAGATTAACCCCTGAGAACAGTTCTGATAAAATTCTATCAATGGGGTTCTACATCTAAAGGCTCAAGTGTTCATTTCATTAATGCTATATCTATTGCATATTGTTTACCGAAAGGCACTGTGTATTAAGAGGGCATCCTGTACTGATATCGATACCCTTTCGAAGTTAAGCTGACATTCGTCTTGATATTTTACAATACGTATTGGAGCAAAAATCCAGCGAGAATTATACAGTTGTGATTCCCAACAACAGTATCTTGTTACCACTGATGGACAATAAAGGGCATGTCTATTTTAATGCCTTATACAAAAATTGAATAATCTTGCAGTGGTGATCCGCGTAAAATCATAATTTTTCTTTTCTTAGCAGGGGGAATTGGTGTTTGCAATTTCAACCCCCCCTGTTATGCAAGGTCGTTTTATATTTGTGGTGGGTAAGAATCAGGCATGATTATATGTGAATGGTTACCTGGTGGTGCAAGTCATGGTATTAAATGCATCTCTCCTTTCTAGATAAAGGTTTGGGAAAAGAGAGAGCTTTCAGAGGACAGAAGGCACTCTCATACTGCAGTGATACACAGCTCAGCATTATTTTCTTTTACAGGTAATAAGAGTCCTATGAAAAATTATATAAAATTCATGTAGATCCATAGTATAGTGATACGGATTACTTCTCTCTTATGTTTGTTTCTTTTATAGGTCTCCCTCCTCGCTGTCCCCATCCTTTCCTACCCTCGCTTAATCTCCTCTACCGTCTGTGCTATTATAGCTTCAGAGGGTGAGGGGATTGAGAGGTGGACCCACTTGAGCATCGAACCGATCCTGGGAGTTTGGAATAAAACCTTGACAACATGTAAAAGTCAACTTTTTAAATGCACTGCACCCTGCTCTATTGGCTGTTTACAGCCTACCCTGGGTGACTTAAATGTATTAAAAGGGAAGGTTTGGCCTGGCAAAAGGTTTATTTTGGCAGGTAGAAATGGCAGTTTAAAACTGCACACACAGGCTGCAATGGCAGGCCTGAGACATGTTTGATAATGTTACTTCAGTGGGTGGCAAAATAAGTGCTGCCGGCCTACTAATAGCATTAAGTTTCAGGCCTGGAGTGCATGTGGTACCACTTTACCAGGGACTTAGACTTAAATTAAATGTTTCAATTTAGTGTACGCCAATTTCACCGTGTTTAAAGGAGAGAGAACAAGCACTTTAACACTGGTCAGAAGTGGTAAAGTGAGCAGAGTCCTAAAAGACAACATAAACTGGTTCAGAAAACAGGAGGATGAAGATAAAAGTTTGGGGATGACCCTGCAGAGAGGTCCAAGTCCAGCACACATCCTCCTATGGATGCCACAGTTTATCAAGGATTACCATCACTTTGCCATGGCCAGCATTTTAGCAAGGTTATCAGAGGGCAAAACACACACACCACTCATCCAGAGAAATGCACACACTGATCTGCACACACAGTGATGTGCATGCACACACACACACATACACAGAGACCCACATACATGCACGCACTTGAACACAAACAATGAGCTTTTAAAAAAATATATATATTATTTCTTCTTGATGTTTTTGTCTTTAGTCAAGTAGCAGCTCCTCATTACCTTTTCTCACCTCTCCCGCAGCTGGCTGCAGCCCCCTAATCAGGCTTTTGGTAGCTGTGGACTGGAGTACCTTGGAAGGCAATGAATATGGGGCTTGGGTGGCCACTGGGCACTTGAATATACACAGATTTAGCCTTGTTAGCAGGATTGCCTTGGAAGGGTGAAGGGGATTGGGCATGCGAAAGTGCCTTGAAAGGGGATGGACAAAGCAACAGGGCCTGGGATGGGCGATGGTGAAAAGGCCATGTGGGATCCCTTGAATGAGGAGAAGGGGAATGGAGCATGCAAGAGTGTCTGGGAATGGGGCACACTTGAAAAACTTAAGTGGTAGAGTGGGGGGGGGGGGATCAACAATGGAGAGGGTTACATGGGCCATCAGTAGTGGAGTGGAGAAAGAGGGCCATCAGTAGTACTTGGTTGGCCATCAGTGCTCATCATGTTTCCAGCAGAGCATCCCCTGTGGTAAAGGAATTACTTTGTTTGGAGTTTTTTCCGTAGTTAAAATGCTAACAAGGGGAACTCTTGTTTTTTTACTCATTTTTACCTTTTGATCTGCCGGTAGAAAGTGCAAGGTACAAGTCAGGGAAAATAAATGCAATAGATTCCCCCAAGGCATCACAATGTGGAGCCATCAAGGTGAAGCCTATAAAGACAGATTACTAGAATGAAGCTACCAAAGTACAATAAGGTCTGAAAAAGAGGTATCATTTAGATCTCAGGGTTTATTGCATTGTATTGGCTTGCATTGTATTGCATTTTATTACTGTATTTAGTATTTCTATACAAAGCCATAAAGAGAGCCAAACATTCTTACTTCACTGCATTCATATTTGAGGTACCCAATTAAAAGAAGGGTATCTACAGTATTTACAAGGAACAATCTGACCCAAATGCCTTAAAAAGTGATGCTTGCTTATCTCAACAACAATATCAGTTATTCAAATGCAAAATTTCTGCAATTCACAAATCCACAACAAACACCCTATCAGTACGTACTATTTCTTCTCCTCGAGAAGAAAAAAAACCAAGGAGAAATAAAGATATTTTTCCTCGCTACGCCTCCCGTGGAGAGGCATAGCATTTTGACTCATTCCCAGGTCTACCAGTAATGGTAAAACTGAAAATGCACCAAAATCCATGGATGGATGTGCAAGAACACCCAGGCTCCACCCATTGAACGCCTCCCTGGGGCAGTGTAATGCAAGGCAGCGTTTTGCACTGCCTTGCGTTACTGGAGATTTATCAAGCCATGCAGGGCCACGCAAGGTGATAAATCTGACTTTAGTGTTGCGTCTTCCTTGCACCCCCTTGCGAGGCACAAGGGTGACACAACACTATGATAAATATGCCCCCCGTCCCAGAATACTACCCAATGCTTTTTCTAAAAGATGAAATGCAGCGGAAGATCTCTGTTCATGTAGAAACTGGACCGCACCTGAGATCTGATCACAACCACCAGCAGGTCAAGAAATGTTGGAAAACTGAACTTTTATGGCCGACATTGAACATACCACAAAGGAGGGTTATGGCACCAGAATGTAATTGTCAGAATATCGTCTGACATAAATAGAGTGTCCTAAACATCATTTATAAAAAATATCGGCCAATTGGTATTATTAATAGAAAATCTGACAGAATAGTTAAGTCAATTTATAAAAGTCTTAAATGGAGAAATTGGCTCCACTGCAGTGGACTGAAATGAGGAGGATACATTTTGTCTATATACATTGCGAATTTATGGAGTTGATGAAAACCCTCTTTACTAAGGAAAGTAGAAGGAGTCACCACCCAACAAACCTCCTGGAATGTTACACGTGCGAATGCAGACATATTATTCATCAATCAATTAGGATTTATAAAGCGTGGGTAATCACCTGATAGGGTATCCAAGCGCTTGCAGCCCCCGGGGGCTTATTCGAACAGCCAGGTCTTGAGGCACATTTGGAATTCCGGAAGTGAGGTGATGGTCCGGAGGTGCGAGGGGAGGCTGTTCCAGGTCTTTGCTGCGATGTGGGTGAAGGAGTGTCCTCCACATCTGCTTTGGTAGATGCAGGGAGTATGGGCAAGTGAAAGGAAGGCAGAGCACAGTCGTCTCTGTGGTTGGTGGAAGTTCAGGCGATGCTTAATGTAGGCAGGTCTTTGGTTGTGAAGAGCCTTGTGTGTGTGGGTCAGCATCTTGAATTGGCATCTCTTCTGTATGGGGAGCCAGTGGAGTTTCCTGAGGTTGGGTGTGATGTGGGTTCGTCGGGGAAGGCCGAGGATGAGTCTGGCAGAGGTGTTCTGTATGGTCTGAAATCTCCGTAGAAGATGTATAGTGATTCCAATGTAGAGGGCATTGCTGTAGTCCAGTCAGCTGGGGAGGAGGGTTAATGTCACGGCACGTCTCGTGAATAGGGGCAACCCCTTGAAGCTCTTATGTAGCATGCATAGAGCGAAGAAAGCAGGCAAAGGAGACGGTGTTGATCTGTGATTTCATGGTGAGCTTGTTGTCAATGATGCTTCCGAGGTTTCTGGTGTCGTTGGAGGGCGTGGGTGCAGGTCATAGATCTGATGGCCACCAAGAGTCCTTCCATGTGTTGCTGCTGTTGCCAAAGATCAGTACTTCCATCTTGTCTGTGTTCAGCTGCAGGCAGTTGTTCTTCATCCATTCAGCGATGTTTGTCATACATCTGTGGAAGCTGGTTCTGGAGGTGGTGGGGTCGTCGGTGAGTGAGAGGATGAGCTGGGTGTCGTCTGGCTAGGAAATTATGCTGAGGCTGTGGGATCTGACTATGTTAGCCAGCGGGGTCATATATGCGTTGAAGACCATGGGGCTGAGGGATTAGCCCTGGGGGACACAGCAGGTGATCTCCTTGGGTCAGAGGTGAAAGATGGGAGGTGGGAGGTGGATCCTCTGGGTTCTTCCGGTGAGGAAGGAGATGGTCCTTCTGAGCATGTCCCCTTGGATGCCGATGTAGTGGAGTCTTTCAATCTGTGTGTGGTGGGATATAGTGTTGAGGCCGCAGAGATGTCGAGGAGGATCAAATCGCCATTTCTCCTTGGTCGAGGAGGGTTCGGATGTAGTCGGTCGCTGCGATCAGGGCAGTTTCGTGCTGTGATTGCTACAGAAGCCGGATTGGGAGGCGTTTAGAGGCTGCTTCTGCTCCAGGATTCATGAGTTGATTGTTGATGATCTTTACCAATACCTTTGCTGGGAATGGGTGCAGGGAGATTGGTTGGTAGTATTTGAGTTTGCTAGGGTCGGCGGAGGTTTTTTTGAGTAGTGGTCTGACTTCGGCGTGTTTCCAGGCATCAGGAAATGTTGCCATGGTGCTAGAAGTGTTGAGTAGGGTGGGAAGTTTTTGGCCGATCCTTTGGTTTCCAAGGTTGAAGACGTTGTCCAGGCATGGTTCTGAGGGAGCTCCATAGTGGATGGATTTCATGGTGGAAGTGGTGTCCTGGGTGGAGAGGATGTTCTAGGTGGTCAGTGTGTGGTTCGTGTCAGTTACTGTGGTGTAGTATCTGTCAAGGAAGTCTGTAGGTGTGGGTTGGGGTTCAAAGTTTCTCTATATGGTTGCAATCTTGTCATGGAAGAAGTGGGCGAGGTTGTCGCACAGCTCCTGTGAGGGAGTGATGTTGTTTTCACTGACAGCCGGGTTGGAGAATTCTGTAACGATGTTGAAGTTCCTTGATGTTGTTGGCTCTGGTTGGTTTTTATGCATGCAGCAATGGCTGTTTTCTTTGTTGCCCTCAGCAGGCGGTGCTAGAGGTTGAGGGAGGTCTTGAAGGCTGCCCTGTCGGAGGTGTCCTTGCTAGTGACCCTGTCTTGTTTCGCTGTTCTGAGTTCTTGGGTGTACCAGCTGGCCTTTTTAGAGGATTTTCTCTGGATTTTGCTCTTGATGGGGATGATGCTGTCTGCGCAATTGGTGATCCAGGTGTTGAAGTTTTTCACTCCCTGTTCGAGGTTGGTGGTGGTAGCACGGTTGGAGGTGTTGAGGGCATTCACTCATCGGGTCTCTTAGATTTTACTCCACCTCCGGTGGGGGGCATTGGTTATCTTGGGGGTGGCGGTTCGGGGGCTGGAGATGCTGAGGTGGACGATGGAGTGATCGGGCCATGTGATTTCTGTGACATTACTTTATTTGATGCAGTTGTTGGAGGTGAAAATTGGGACCAGCGTGTGTCCTGCAGTGTGTGCAGGGTCATGGACGATCTGTGGTCAATCCAAGGCTGCTCATACTGTCGAGGAGGTGCGCAGGTTTTTGTCATTAGTGTTGTAAATGTGTAAATTTAGGTTGCCGAGGAAGATGTAGTCCTTGGAGTCTAAGGCTAGGGGCGCAATGAAGTCTGCGATGGTGTCGGTCGGTATGTGTCAGTCGATATGTGAGGGTGCCTCTGAAGGTTGTCTTGTCATCCGTGTGGAGCTTGAAGTTGAGATGTTCCATGATGGTGTTACACTGTATGGTCTCTTTGTGGATGATGGCTGTTCCTCCTCCTGGCTTCTTGGTGTGGTCCTGTAAGTGATTTTATATCCGTCGGGGATCGCTGTGGCAATATCCGGGGCAGATGTGGGTTTGAGCCAGGTCTCAGTGAGGAAGACTATGTCAGGTGCGAGGGTGGCGATGAGGTCCCATAATTCAGTGGAATGCTTGCATAGTGAGCGTGTGTTGAGAAGGGCGCGTGTGAGTTGGTGTTTTTGTTAAGTTGGTGTCTGTGGTGTGTTCAGGGTGGGACTGGTCATGGGCGGGGTGTGTGTGCAGTGGCAGATGAAGTGGCACTGGGTGCAGGTGAAAGGTCCTACCATGGAGCAAGGGTCAGCGCTGTGGCAGTGTGTGTTGCAGCGTCCGGGGTCGAGGTTGTAGAGCTTGGCGATGGTGTCTCTTTGGGGGGGTGGGAGGGCCAGGGGTTGGGGCGCTGGGCACAGTTCAGGTGCGGATAGGCACCGCAGTGCACCGGCTGTGCGCATCCACTGTGCAGTCGCGCTGCAGCCTGCATTACGTTGGTCCTGGGTTGGGTAGGGCTTCTGTTGGCGAGAAGTACGGTGAGTGGGAAAACCTGGTCGGGAAAACCCCAGCGGGAAAACCCAGACAGCTGCGGTGTTACTGGCTCAATCTGGAACAAGCAGGAACTGAAGGCCACAGGCAAGTGGCAAGGTAGGTGTCCAGGTGCCTTCTCGTACATTTAAAAACAACTATTTCAGGAGCAGCAAAAAAAGGTGACTGAATGGCGTTAAATGACACTAGAAAAGAGTATAGGGCCTGTTTGATCCATGTCAAAAGGACCTGGGAGAAAGACCAATGGGATGAACTCGCAGACTCCCTACAGAAGGGGCACACTAAGGAATTTTGGAAGCTGATAGCCGTTGGGTTGCGGACTATAGATAGCCACCTTGATGCAGTGGTCCAGCCAGAGTCAAGGGTAGCCCACTTTGGTGAATTACATAGGGACTGGCCCAATGATGTAATTCAGATGACGAAGGGCCATACAAGTGATAACCCAGTTCACAGGGGCAGGCCTACTAACAGAGGCAGCAATCACACAATCCAGATACTTCCCGACCACATTATATATAACCCAGCACACTAAGTGGGATTGTTGATGAATGGTCAAACGAGACAGCTCCCCCATCTTCATACACAGCATAAGACCAGGGATAGTACTAGAGCCTCACTAGGCTTTGGGTTAGCTGAAACAGCCCAGGCCCTGAATTCAATGGGGAGAGAGAAAGTGCCTGGCCTGATGGCATCCCTGGTGATCTCTACTTGTCATGTCCAGAAATTTGGGTTCTGTATATGAATGCCCTCGGAAACACCACTGTGACAAGGGAGGAGATCCCCCCTCCTGGAAGGGAGCTGTCATCGTCCATATTTATAAGAAGGGGAGGAGGGATGTCCCATCCAATTATAGGTCAACAAGCCTGATTATCAATAGTCTCAAATGATTTTGCAGACAGGTCTAAGAAAGTCTTCAATCCTGGATGTCAGACAACCAAATCCTTTCAGATTGTCAAGCTGGGTTTAAGTCCAAGGTCAGCACCCTCGACTAGGTCCTGCGATTCAGAACGCTCTGCTGGAATGATGTCACCATTAAGTGGGAGCATCTCTATGTTGCCTTCATAGATTTGAGAGCGGCATTTGCTTTGGTACCCCGGGAAAACCTCTTGAGGGTACTAGACTTATACGGTATTGTTGCGGATCTCTTAAGGATTCTAAAGATCTTACATACTGACACATATGTGCAGGTCAGGTGAAATTCTGGTGGGGACCTAACATCTAGTATAAATATAAATCATGGAGTTAGGTAAGGATGCGTGTTGGCCCCTACGCTGTTCAGTTTGTATATCAATGGAGCAGTAGAGTGGTTGGCCCAGCGCAGACATGATGACCCCAAATCTGAAGGGACCAACTGTCCAATGCTGATGTTTGCCGATGACACACTTCTCATGTCTAGAACTTCATTTGGCCTCAAACCCCTGCTAGACAGCTTTTCAACTTTTTGTAAAGCAAGGGTCCTAGAAGTAAATCCCTCCAAATCTAAATTTATAGTGTTGAACCCTCCTTGGTCCTTTAGGGGTAAGATGAGGCTAGAGTGGGGTTCCCTTGGAACAAGTAAAGCATTTTGACTACCTGGGCATGAGGATGGCTGAAAATTAGTCCTGGGGACCTCAGCTAGGAAAAAGCAGGACCATCCTTCACTAGAAGGCTTCTGCCATTGGCAGGAAATACAAAGCCACATCCAGCGGTGCAGTAACACCTGCTTTAGAAGTCTACAAGGCCACTGCTGTTGCTGGGGCCATCTACGGGGCAGAGCTTTGGGGTGTTGTCAATGTGTCTTTACTTATACAAACTGGAAACAAATTCATCAGATTATTGTTTAGCCTGCGCCTAAGTACTCCCCTTATACTGTTATATATCAATCTTGCACTAAACAGAATCGATCATGTAGTACTTCTAAAACCCTTGACGTACTGGGTCTGTTTGTGGACCACACCGGAAGTGGTGCCGTACAGGGAAGCCTTGGTGGAATTAATTATTATTGACAGACATGTACACAGCCCATGGCCGAGCAAAATTAAATACCCAAGTCAAGCCATTAAGATGAAGGAAGTGTGGAAGTCACCTGCCACACTAAAGAAAGGCATTCTCACTATGCTGAGGTCAGCCTTCTGGGAATTTACTTGGCAGCTAATCTGGAAGGAGCAAAAAGTGGGTGGGGGCATTACGGAAAAATATCTCTTCCACAAATGCTATTTCAGCTGTGAGCCTTACCTTGGAAGGATCCGCCCTTCGCAATTCAAAAGCCTTTATATGAAGTTTAGATTTGGCACCCTTCCCCTGGAAGCTTTTATAGGTAAATGGGACAAAAAAGGATTTTGATCCTCAAAGTGCTCATTCTGCTCATCTCACCTACAGTCAAATAAATACTTTCTCTTTTTCAGCCCTGCTTAAGCTCACCTCCGATCAGGGTGGATTATCACGGTCTGCAAGCTTATGGGTATACAACACTATTGGGAAGCATGTAGGATTTTGAGATATGACACGAAAGAGTATATTGTGTTTGCTGTCTCTGGGTTCCTAGTCTGGGCCTGGAGAATATACTTAAGCAAATTGCCTGGGAAGGGTGAGGACGTGTCTCAAAATTGGCATGGGTACTGATGTTAGCTGCTATTCATTAGATGTCTCTGCACTTTACTTCATCTATCTTTGTTGCTAATAAGAATCATGTTAATAAGTACTTATATTTTTAGTCATTTTAACATTGTACCTCTTTTGAAAAGTGTATTGCTTTTATGATGTTAATTTTTATTACATTATTTATTTATGTAACACTTTTATGGTTTTCAAAAAAAGCCAAAATAAAGTATTATGATGATGATGAACCTTAAAAGTATCTTTTCATAATAATATCTTAGTACCTTAGGACCATTTTATACCCATAGTAGACTTTATACTTATGGTTGAACTTGTAGCACTTAATCATCCAACTTTAAAACAATGTAGTCTAGAGTGACATGCCTGATTGTTGTACGTTGTAATATTTACTTAATAAACTCACTGATATTGGAAAAAATTAATAGGAAATCCACATCCAATGAGGCAATATTTTTGCAAATGATAATTAGGACAAAATATGTATGTCAGACTATATTTCTGTAGATGATGTACTGGCATACTGGCCCTTTATGATTGGGCTCCAACCTCCCCTCATCAACAAACTGTATTTTCCACTGTTAAACCACCTAAAAAAACAAAGTTAGCAAGCAGTGCTCTTGATCTCCTTAATAAAGAAATTATTAGCAAGTCAGCATCACTTCATGCCTCTGATACACTGTGCAGCATTAATCCAGTAAGCCACAATCACAGTTCGTGGAGCTTATATTTATAGTGTGACTTATATAAGAAGGGTACTACACATGGGCATGTCTGTCACTCAATCAATCAATCAATCAAAAGGAATTTTATTTGTCCTAATTAAAGGCCATAAAAACACAAAATAAATACAATCTTCACATTCACATTAAGAATAAAACATCAGTGAAATAGAAAATGTGTAGCAAATCCTAGAAAATACAACATTTTAAGACAATACAATTGTAAAAGTAAGACTCATAATTTTTTTTTTTAACTTTATAGCAGCAGCAATGTAACTAAGTACAGAAAAGCAGATTTCTGGAGTAGCTAGAGATTGCAAATACCTCAGACCATCTTTGTATGAAGTAAAGTGCGTGTGCAATAAAATAGGACGTAAAAACTGACTCTTAATGAGCAATACAGATTGCAAAATAACATAAAATGCACAGTTAATTGTGAAGAGACAGCATCACATGGGCAACAAGAGAAAAAGGTGACCCAAGAGCCGGCAAAAAGAAAGGCAACTAGGTGATGGACAATATTTAGTCTTAGCCTTGTCAAATAAAATCTGTGCTGAGGGTTGATAAGCCAGGTTAAATAAGAACCCAGACCTGAGGCATTAGATAATAGCATATAGTTAATAATAGTACCCATGTTAAGGCACCTTTCTATTCGACCCTCCTCCCTATATGAAGCGAAAATTATTTTGACCCTCTCCTTAATTTGGGGTCCTATTGCTTCAGGAGAATCAAAAAGAGTATCAGACCTAAATTGTAAAAGCTATTTTTCACATAAGTCAACCACGGAATGGTGGCCATGTTATCAAGATTCAAGCAATCCTCCAGCACTTCCCTCAAAAAGCTGGCCTTGGGAGTGCTCCATATCTTCAACCACAATAATAAAGGAGCTATCCCAACCAAATCCTCCAAAATGCCAATTCCTAGTTCTAGGTGTGAAATAAAACTTGGGGTGGTTTGGAGTACCGCTAGAAGTCTACAGAGAAGTGTATTCTCTGCTACCAACAATTTCGCTGGAGCGGCACACCCCCACACTCCTGCACCATAAACACCAATGGATAAACACTTGCTCCTACAGAGCTGGGTCATCTCCCTAATTGGTTTGTGGTCTAACCTTTTGGCAAATCTAAATATCATTTCACAAACTGCCCCCATCTTTTGCGTTCTCTGATTAATTAACCTCTCCCAAGACCCACTAACTGTGAGAAGTTGGCCTGGTATATGCTGTCCACTAATTAAAGTGGGCACCTTGTACCAGTCCAAACGACCCTTATGATGCATGAGGTCAAAGATAACCTTTAGAAAGCTATCCTAGTGGTAGCTGTGGAGAGCAGCCTTCAGGCTTAATCTTGAAGGAATGTAAAGCAGCATGTTTTACCATCACATCACCTCCTATATTGACTAAATGAAAGGAGAACCACACAGTAGTTATATAAAAATATGTATTTATTAATATAACACTCTCTACTATTCTCTACACGAGGATAGAACCCAAAGCACACAACACAAGATCAATAGAACAGTTGTAAGTGGCACAATACACAGTGGGCTCCAGGGGGAGACCAAACCATATACTAAAATAGTGGTATAACAGTCATGACTGAGATCAAGACAAGGTCTGGAGCATGTAGAATCGTTGGGACCCCAAGGAACAACCCAAGGTGAGTAGATGGGGACCCCACGGAGGACGGGTGCAGTGTGTGAACACGACCGCAGGTCCGTACAATTCTATGGGGAAGTCGCGGTTGCACTTTTAAAATTTAAGGACCCTTCTAGGAGGACTTCGAGCGAACCCTTTGGAACTTAAGAGTTTGAAGAGCCACCCCACCCGTGGATACCGTAGTACCCGAGTTACCTATCCCAGTGGGGCCGGGTGCATAGGTCTGGATTGGCGTCGGAAACTGCCATCGTTCTCAATGGAGGGCTGTGAAGAAGTACTGCTGCTGGGAAGGTGAAAAGGGTCCGGTTCAATCCAAGCCTGGATTCGGGAAGGAAGGAACCTGAGAGCAGAGGGGACAGAGTCTGGGTCACTTCAGAGTGACCAGGGGCTCGGTAGACGAATGCCCACCGATGTCGGGTGCTTCAGGTGCAAAGAAGGGATGCTTGACTCTGCAGCCACGAGGATCAGGAGACGTCGAGGATGACCAGGAGCTGTAGGTGAGCAGCCCCACGAAGGATGTCGAGTGCTAAGGGGTCGGTGTCCGGCGGGAGCACAAACAAGCCTTGGCAAAAGCAACCCACGAAGGAAGGTCAAGCAGGTTACGGTGTAGACCAGCAAGGTCCAGGGGACTCTACAAGCAATGGAGAGTCAGGGCACGTCTGGAGCAACCAAGGAAGCCCAACAGAAATCAAGATGACCCTCAGAGAGACCCACAGGCCGAAGGACCAGGAGTCGCGAGGGGACCTCGGGCAAGATTGCAAAGTACCAGCCCACGGAGCACTCGGTGCGAGGAGGCTGGAGTTTTGGTGAAAATACTGCTCAGGGTCAGGACTATACGGAGTCCAATGCACAAGCTCGGGAATTGCCAACAAGCATATGCAATTGCAAATGGACGCGGTGCACAGAGGTTCAGGTTATGCAGTCCCCACGAGGGATACTAGCCTCAAACTTGCTGAGAGGGCAGATCGACCTCAGGGACCTTCAAAAACCCACCTCCTGTGTTGCTGAAATCTTCAGAGTCCATAGGAGCTCAGGAGCAGCAGACCGGTCAGTTGCGTTACGGTGCCTGCAACAGCAGGGGAGTGACTCCTTCACCCCAAGGGAGATTCTTCAGTTGTCCTTAGTGCACCACAGGTCCTGCAGGGAGCCTGTATGGAACAAGGGCACAGACAAAGCTTTGAACGGAGAGGGAGACGAAGTCAGGCCCAGTCAAAGTCCAGCGAAGTCCAGAGTGTCCAGACGGTCGAAGGCCAGTGATTTCTTTTTGTAGAATCTTGTCCACGTAAAATCTAAAGTCTTACAGCCAGGTAAGCCCTTATGTACCCACGGAAGAGGGTTGGACAGATTTGGGGATCCTCCTAGGGGAGGGGTGGTTACACCCATGTCCTTTGTCCAGTTTTGCGCCAGAGCAGGAGCCAATGGCTCCCAGAACTGGTTTGAGCTGGACTATGCACATGGACACCGAATGTGCCCCGGGTGCAGACTTACAGGCACTCTCAGAGTGCTCCCACCCAGCCCCAATACACTAAATCCTGTCTGGGAGGTGGTCACACCTCCCTGTGACAGGATGCCTATTGTGCTGCCTTCCTCTGCTCGAGCTTGGTTCAGCAGCAGGAGGGCAGAAGTGTGTCTCTGGTCAACAGCATCCATTTTGTGCTGACCGGGTTGAGAAGGCTGGCACCGGATAGACTAGTGACCCCACAAAGCACGCTTCAGAAGGGTGGAATCATACGTGTGGAGGCATGATTCCAAGGTGTTTGATACCAAACACGATATGTTTCTATGCAGCAGTTTTCAAGATAGCATTTACAGCGAGGTTATAATGCACCTTTACCTATATGTCCGGCTGAGTCACAGACAACCCGGGAGAATGGTCTCCGAAGGCTGCAGAGAGGCTCTGCTCATGCAGGGGCACCCTCTCACTAGAAACCCAGCACCCTGCCTTCAGGATCGATAAGGCCTGCTATAGGGGTGACTTATAAGTTTTAAGTGTAGTGACCTATAGATATAGTGAACCTATATCTAAAGTAAGTGGTGCAAGCATCATCTTACACAGGCTGCTGTAGCAGACCTGGAGTTACATTTTGCATGGCCTCTCAGGGGTGGCATAATACATGCTTCAGCCCATGGGAGGCCTCTGGGGTACCTATGCCCTGGGTACATGGGTACCATATACTAGGGACTTATAAGGGTACCCCAGTATCCAATTTGGAGTGTACCAAAGTACAGGTGTGACAATTTAGAGGAGAAAGCAGATAGACTGGGGTCCTGATTAGCAGGATCCCAGTCAGACTAGTCAAAAACAGTGCAACATCAAGCAAAAAGTGGGGGTAACCATAAGAAGCAGATCCTACTTTCCTACACTAACATCAAGGCGAATGCCGAGATAATTAAAAAAGGATACCTTTTCTATAGGCGTCGCCCCAATGTTAAAAGGTTTAGACTTGGTATATTTGGGCCCACCTTAAGATTTAATGTTATCATAAAAGTATTAAAACAGTTTAAAAGATTCTGAAGGCAATTTTAAACATTAGTGCTTTCATAAACAGAAATTTACTCTGGCAGTATTTTCCAGCATATCTAGATATTAGTGTGGACAAGAGACCCCATATATATGCATCATAGAGATAGAGGATTCCTTATCAGCGTGCCCTTGATTCCACATTTACGAGAAAGTGGCTTAATAACCACTGGTTGTGAGCTTTTGTTGAGCACCCTGTGCAATCAAATAACAAGTGAGAGTGCATCTCACTTGTGGACATGTTTCATACAGACAGCGCCCTGATGAAGGATTAGCTCATTTTTCAGTTACTTCCGAAACGTGCGTCGGCGCATTTCTGTTTATGAAAGCACTAATGTTTAATATTTGATTAATTCAAACATATGTATATAGTGAATAATTGTTTACTTTTTTTGTGAATGTCTTTCTTGCCCTGTATGTTTATTGTTCACTTGCTTCAGTATTGTCCTAGTCTTAAGATGTTTTGTGAGTTTTGTTATTTGCACTGTGTTACATTTTATGTTTTGTATGTAATTGTTTAATTACAGTATTGTTGTGGGTGCATTTCAACTTAATACATGAAAAAATCTCAATATATGTTTTTGCTTCCTTGGTTTTATGTATAAAGAATGCTCATATATAAAAAGAAAAAGAATTATTGAATATATTTTTGTATTTTGATAAATAAACTTTAAAAACCATTGGTCTGGAGTAGAACAGTTTATATATCATGGACGAACTGCAATTTATTATATGATATTGTTTTGGGGAAGTTCTTGTTGCTTCTTACTTTGTTATTTTCCTGCTTCCTTCTCCAAACCTATTCAGGCCAGTCAGGGACCCTTTTTGTTAATCAGTAAGCTCTTGGCATCCTACCCAGCAGGCCTACACTCATTAATCTGCGGTGCATGCAGTGGAATCTTGCATAGAATTGCTGTGGTTACCGGCAGCGGATCTCCTCTTGGTTCAATCTGTGTGCATTTTCCTGAGCTGTATTTGTGATCTTGCTCCGATTTTGTTGTCGTGGGGAACTCAGCCTGCTGTCCTGCGCCCCGCTTGGAGGTTCAGTGAATGGTATTTGCAAAGCTCTGAATGTGCTGCTTTTGTCTACGAGGAACTACCACAGTTCTTTGAGCTTAACGTAGCTTTGGTTTCCTCTGCAGTGACGCTGTGGGCAGCTAGTAAGCCGGCCTTGGGAGACCACCTTAAAGGCTACCTTCGTCGGGCCGAGGCGCTCCGTGTGGCAAGCATGACTGACCTGGAAGCTCATATACTACGTTTGAAGGCCACCCTCCCCCACTGCAATTTTGAACATTCCTGTTGTCTCCAAGCCATAGCCTGCACAGAACTGCAGCAGGTTTCCCTAGAAGAAGCCAAGCAATGTTGGACGGTCTCTATGCAGAGGTTATACGCATCTGGCAATAAATTGGGTAAACTGTTATACTGGCTGGCGACATGTGGTGCATCCTATTGAGTGATTCCAGTGATTCAGAACTCCTTGGGATGTCCCTTCCTGGAGGATCTTTCTGTTATTGCTCAGACCTTTGCTCATTTTTACCGGGGTTATATTCGCGACGTCTCCTGCCACCAGCAGAAGTCGCAAATACCCTCCTGGACAGCATACCGCTGCTGACCGTACACAGTGCCTGAGAACTGGACCAAGCCCTGAGGCTGGAGGATTTGAGTTCTGCGGTGTCTGGGCTGCAGGTGGGGAAGGCAGGTGGCGATGATGGGTATCCCATTAAATATTACAAGCACTTCCGTGATATCCTATGCCCCCATCTTCTGAACTTTTATTCAGACACTCTGCAGCAGGGGTCCTTTCCACACAAACTAGATTGTGCCACAATCGTCATCCTGCCCAAAGAGGGTCTCCCTAGGGAGCAATATTCAACCTATCGCCCGATTTCGCTGATTAACACTGACATTAAGATCTATGCAAAAGTGTTAGCAATGCGGCTGGACGCTATCGCATCTGGTGCACTCAGATCAGTGCGGATTTATGCCGGGCCGCAGCACGCGCCATTGTATTAGGAGAGTCCATGCGTCACTGTATCGGGCGCAAGACTTTCATGGCACCCTGGCCCTCTTGCTAGTTGACTTCACCAAAGCTTTCGATACAGTCTCCTGGGATTTTATGGATGGGGTCCTTCACCAGGTTGGTCTGGGAGAGGGGTTCCTTTGAATGGTCAGTCTTTTCTACCGTGCCCCAACTGCTCAGGTTCATGTAAATGGGGATCTGTCCCCTGCATTTCCTATTGAACACGGTACGCGCCAGGGGTGTCCACTGTTACCAGTGCTATTAGCTTTGGTGATAGAGCCCCTGGCGTGGCTCATACACTGCGAATGCCCAGGTTTGTGGCTGGCGGTGGGGGAATGGCCTCGAAGACCGCACAGCGTTATATGTGCATGATATTCTTCTGTTCCTGAAGAATCCCCAGCAGTCTGGGCCCGCTGTCTCACAATTCTTCGGCTATATGGTGAGGTTTCCGGGCTCCGGGTTAATGAAGGCAAGTCCTGCCTAGTGGAGGTGAAGGGGGACGCTCTGGGGCGGGTTCGGTGTCCCAATATTCCTGCCTGGCATAATTCCTTCAAGTATTTAGGGGTCCATGTGTCCCCCCTCCTGGATCTGGCCTGGGACCTTAATTTCCGGGGGCTGGACTTGTGGCTTGATTGTGATCTCGGCCGCTGGGCCAATCTGCCATTGAACCCCATGGGGTGCACTGCCCTCTTTAAAATGGTATGCCTGCTGTGTTATGTGTACATTCTGGGCATCTATCCTTACCCCATCCCAATCAAATGGTTTCACTCCTTGACTGCCAAGATCACTAACTTTGTGTGGGCAGGTGGTAGGTAAAAGGTGGCTTTTCATCCACTGCGCAGGTCCACCTTTGATGGTGGCCTGGATCTTCTTTTATTACCTTGCAGCTCACTTGGTGCCGGTTAATGAATGGTTCAAGGGGGTGGGATGACCCGGCGTACCATCTGGAAATTCATTTGTTGGGTATAGATGGTCTGTTTGATCTTCTGTACGGATCGCGTCTATCTGACACATTACCTTCTTGTATGCGGGTGTCTCTCACCTGTTGGAGGGCGGCCCTTCGGCTCACTTGCTGGGATCACCGCCTTACCGGATGACCCCTTTGTGGCGGGGAATGCGGCTTGGTCAACTTTCGACCCTGGAGGGTTTTATTCCCAGCAACCGTATTGGGATCTCATACCTGGGAGATGTTTACAGGGGAGGGAGCATTGTCATTTCAGGAATTAAAGGCTAAGTATACCCTGTCTACCTCGCAGTTCTTTTGGTACCTCCAGCTATGCCATGCCTTGCAGGCTCACTATCTCCCGAATGACTCACTATCTGAGTTCAGTTCGTTGGAAGCGAAGGTTTTCCTTGGGAGGTTGGTTGAAGGGGCAACTTCTGTGATTTGATGATCGCTAGTGATTCATACCCCTGATGGCGTTGAGAAGGCACGGCAGAGATGGGCGACCTGGGTGGGAGACCTGGATGACGAGGAATGGAGGGAAGCTTGTATGGCACCTCGAGAGTTGGAGATTTCATTGCAGCTGCGTATGATTCAATTTAACTACTTACATGCAACGTACCTCACCATACGGCACTTACAACACCTACTCCCCGATGCGCAAGCGTTATGTGCGTGATGCGTACTTCCAGTGGCAGACTTTTTCCACGTGGCTTGGGAATGTCCGGTGTTGAGGCTCTTTTGGAAGGAGGTGGGTCAAGTACTTTCTTCTGTCCTGAGCCGCACCCTGAAGCTAACACCTCGCACTGCACTATTGGGGTTAACAGACAAGATTGGTGGCCCTAGAGCTGAGCGTATTTTTCTGGGGATGGCCAGTTTGGTTGCCAAACGGGATGTGATCCGTGTATGGAAACAGCATAAGCCACCGACTGTTAGAAGCTGACGCACAGGGGTGGACTGGTGCGCTCATCAGGAGAAGCCGATCTTTGAGGCTCATGGCTGCCCTAAGAAGCTCGATCACATGTGGGGGAAATGGTGTAGCTACTATGGTGTGCCGATTTGACTTTAGAATGTTTTGTAATACTGATGATTGGGCTTGCTGTAATGCTGTGCATGAGCATTGATCATTTTTGAACTGTGTTATACTGTGTCCTGCCGCAAATTTCTGAATAAAATTGGTTACAAAAAATAAAAATAATCTGCAGGTGTGAATGAGGCCCAATATTAGGATATAAACACAGATAGTGGGAACACTCAGACAAAGGAGTATAGAACCTGCCACAGATATGTCTCTTTGTCAAGAACAGTCCTTTTCACAGGTATATGACATCAAAAACACCTCCCCAAGTAAGGCCCTACAGCATTGTTGTAAATGTAGTCCTTGCATCTTTTATTTCTTTTTTACTTTTCATTCTTCATTTAGAAGTAGAATAGAGATTGATTTTCAATGCGGTAATTTCCTTTCATTCCAATCTTTTTTGTGTTTTACATTTTTACTGAGGTAACCTGCTGACATTATGATATTTAGCTTTTATTAAAGTTCTTCAGAGAAACTTTGCCTTGTTAGGTTCTTCAGAGAAACTTTACCTTGTTAGGTAGCGCTGACTTTGAATGCTGCAGAACAGTTAAAATAGTAAAATACTAAAAAAAACTGTTTCATCAAGGGTGGAAAGCCTGGGTACAGACCACTCGTCCCAGACATTGCAAGTTACAAACAATTGCATTTAATTGTAAATTTTAGTCTTAAAGGGGGTTTCAATAAATTGAAAGACTGCTTCACCCACATATGGTAGATAATACTTTTGTTTTTCATTACTACAGAGCCATGCCAATTTCATACTTTTCACATTTCCTACTTATATACATTATGTAAGCAGTCCTTGTGCGCTAAAAGGCAACACTTATTGATACTTAGAGCCATATTTATGGCCAAGTCACGCATTGCAGTGCAGTGCAGCTGCTGCGCTGCACTGCGTGACAGGGAAAGGGTAGCAATGGGCTGTATTTAAGTCATTCCTGCCTTTTTCCCTTGCGCTGGCGGTGCCTTTTTGGCTGGCGAGTTGTTTTTGTGCAAGAAGGGGCACCATCCTGAACAAAAACAATGCCCTGATGCTTTTTCCTCTTTCTATGTGTGCTGCAGAATGCAGCACATGTAGAAAGAGGAAGTAACAAGGTAAATAAAGATATTTCTCCTCCTTACTCCTCACCTAGGAAGGCGTATCTTTTTGGAGCATTGCCAGGTTTACCAATTCTGGTAAATCTCGGAATGCGTCACAAACCATGCGAGTTGCGTGGGAACACCCACGCAACGCCCATGGAACGCCTTCCCAGGGAGAGAAACGCAAAGCAGTGATGTGCGCTGGGTTACTCCAAATTTTAGTAGTCACTCAGAGCCACGCAAAGTGGCTTTGCGTGGCTTCAAAATTCTGACTTAAGGTTTGCATCGCTCTTGCACCACGTTACGTGGTGCAAGAGCGACCCAAACGGGTAATAAATATGGCCCTTAATTAATATTAAAAGTAGGCTTCTAAACATGTCAAAAATATTTCTTTCAACACCTGCTGGCTGCGATACCTGTTTACAGCTATGCAGGGTTGGAGTGGCAGCCTGATGGCTTGTTTTAGAAGGCTCTCTTGTGGATTAGGTAAACGCCCACCGTAAATCACATGACATTTGACTTTAGTACCACTAAAACCCTATCAGCACATTCCACTCTGGCTACACTTAAAAGTCTGAAATGCCAATAGGAATTATCCTTCTATCAGCATGTTTAAGGGACAGAACACTTGTACTGGGAAGTATTCAGCAGCCTCCCAGTGCCCAAAGTAAACATTTGCAAGTAAATCCAGTCCGATAAATGCAAAAAATATGTAAGCAAACATACTTTCTACACAGATCATTTAAAGCTTTCGGGCCCGATTCACAGAACTAATCTGAGACAAAATCCTAAACTTACTACTTTTGGTATTCACAGAAGGCATTTAGTAGTAGTAAAGTTAGGATTTTGTCTTAAGTTTGTCTTAAGTTTGTCTTAAGTCTGTCTTAAGTCTGTCTTAAGTCTGTCTTAAGTCTGTCTTAAGTCTGTCTTAAGTCTGTCTTAAGTCTGTCTTAAGTTTGTCTTAAGTTTGTCTTAAGTCAAACTTAAGACAAAATCCTAACTTTACTACTACTAAATGCCTCTGTGAATACCAAAAGTAGTAAGTTTAGGATTTTGTCTCAGATTAGTTCTGTGAATCAGGCCCTTCTTATTTAGGTTAGGAGCTATCCCAGAGTTTAGCAGCTAGTACCAAGGAGGAAGCCTCAATAATTCAATCATGCAGGATTTCTGAAGCTGAGAATGGTCTGAGACGTGCCCTTCTCGAGCTGAGAGTCCTTCTAGAATGAATGCAGAGCGTTCATCTCAGAAAAGCTAGATCTTCAACAGAAATATCTTTGTGTGCAATATAGAAGACCTTAAGGAGATATGTCTGGCAAAAAGGAGTGAGCAGCAGGAGAGGTTAAACGTCTTCATGATATCGGCGGGGGTGGGGGGTAGTATCTAGCGGCTTGAAAAGTGGAAGTGTAATAGAGGAGGAAGAAAGAAATTAAATGAAAGAGGAAATCGGAGAATGACATGAGTAAGATGAAAAGTGATTAGTTAAAATAGGCCTCAGGAAAGGAACTAAGCTAAATAAAAGGGAGAAAGGAGAGGAATAGGGAAAACAGAAGAAAACAAAGATGCACAAAAATGATGAGCTACAAGGAGTTAAATGATACGGGATAAAGGGATACAGATATTCTGTTGAAGCTTAAAATAAATGGAAAATACTGACAGGAGAGAAAACAGCAAAGAATGCAATGTAAAAAGATGAAAGGGAAGAAAATAAATAAGAGCGAAAATAGAAAACTTCAGAAATGCCAAGTATTGGCAAAGCCAATATGTCTGGTGTTGGCTGTCAGCCTTTTGCCTTTATAATGCTTCTTTTGCCATATTTTTTGCAACACTTTATTGTTAGGGGAGCTGCTGGTCCCTCGTCAATCTGAAAAACAAATTAGCCAAAAGCAAAAATATTTTTGTCTCAAATAGCATACATTGCCACAGTAGTCCTTGGCACTCCAGGGAAATAATTTGTGTGTGGATGTGATCCTTGTGAAAGGGAGGAATGTTGTTGCTTACAGAGAAGATAGCCAGTGCTGAAGTGGGCTGACCCATTACCCATGCGCAGTATGCTGTAGAAGGCAGATAAAAAATGTGAATGCCACAATAACAGACTAATGAATGAATAGGGCTGGCTGAAAGCCCATCTTTTAAATATAATTTTAGTAAAATCAAAAGATGTTGAATGATGCCATACCTAATAAGTATGTAGTAACAAACTACAGGAGGTTACCCATAAACCCGATCGAGACCAGGGTCAATTTTATATAGTATATGACAGTGTCTCAAAGGGTATTGTTTGGTAGAGAATTTATAAAAGAGCACAATAAATTGCCAAGAACAAGGGAAGGGGAGCTGGGAGACAAAAGACCGGGAAACAAAAAGATTAAGGAAGTGCTTTTCATGTATATTTATTCATATGGTCAAAGATAAATAGATAAGCATAAATGCACTGTGTTACATTAAATGTCATGTAATCTGTAATATACTGTGCACAAGTGCTCGTGAGAAAGTGAACGGCGCTGGTGACACGTGGAGTATATACAGCGGGAAGAAGGGCGCAAAAAAAGTGATATGTATAGTGTACTCTTAGTGATGCCCATACATTCAGTACATTATGACCAAGTTAATTCTTCTGGGCAATCACGAGGGAGGCGCCGTAAATTACGCTGTGGGAGTCGACGGCGTTTCGGCCTTTATACAGTGTTAGGCCATCATCAGGACCAGGTTACAGTTTTAGGTTACAGTGCTGTATGAAAAAATGATAATGACATTCAATGGTGGACCTTTAGAGAGAAAATTATTTTCAAGAACTGAAGATGACAGAATAATTGACACAAGGGCAAAGTGATGAGCCAAAAGAATAACGGGACAGTGATGATGATGAGCAACCAAATGGCCGCGTGAGGTCGTTTAGTGCCATGAAGCACGCCAGAATCACAATAAGAAATTATTGTGCCTAGGCTCAGAGAATTTGAAAGAGAATCAAAGTGGGAAACACAGTCAAGAGGGTGAAAATAGGCACTGACCTGTGAAGCCAGTGCAATAATGGCAAAGTTGGAAAGGCACTTAAGGCTTGGAATAGGGGAGGGCTTCTGTAGGTTAGATGGCTGGACGCTGGGGTGCTGGGGAAGAGGACGAAGAAGTTATAGAAGAGACCAATGAAGGGTCTGGAGAAAGGAAAAACAAGAAAGCGACTTCCTAAATTGGTCTGCTTTCAAGCCACGATGGGTGACGGGTAAGTGAGTTGAGGCGCGCTTCAGACGTCCATCTGGTGGAGTGGGAGACAGGTAAGGGAAGATTAGAAATGGGCCGTGAATGGGACTTAATTAACCAGAAGGCAAAGGAGGCAAAGGAGGTACGAATAGCACAGCCACTTACTTGGAACTGGCGGCAGGAGCATTTATCAGGCCCGGAGAATGGTTCCAGGGAGGTGGGAGTGAATTGTGTAACCGGCGTGTGTCCGGGGGATCGTACCAGCCTCAGGGAGGGATGCACAGGAACTTAATGTGGTAATGCGTCCATCTGTATGGGGGGCAAAGTTAAAAGGAAGAGGGCTAGTGGCGGTACAAGGGATATGAGCGAGTACCGCAATGTAGTTAGCACGTGGAAGTACTTATTGTTGTAAGGGTGATCGCATCAGCAGCAGGGTTCAGTCTGCTGTGGTCGGCAGGGGGGGGAGGAATACAAACGTGGCTCCGGCGTGAGTGCGTTGGGAAATGACAATGCAGGGGGCGATAAATAAGGATGATTGGTCGGAGCGGGCGGGCCTATTTGTGGAGTAGGTACATCGCTATAGAAAAGGATAGGGAAGAGAGACCCAGGAGACGGGTCGTGTCGGGTAATCAAGGTATTTATCGGTCGAAAAAAGAGGAAATATTGACCAAACGAATGGAAAAAAAGGAAAATATACAGGGACAGACAATGATGCACTAGAGTGGGATTAGACACATTTCAAAATTACAGACTGAATCAATATGTAAAAATGTGAAACACAAGAAGATTTGTACATCAATTTAAAGAAGAGACTCGTGGATATACAAGGATGCATTTGAATAAACACACTTGGGTGGAATTAAATACATTTCAAAATTACAGTATAAATAAATTAGTAAAGCGCGAGAAGAGTTATATAGCAATGTGGGAAAAAGGGAGGATGTAATTGGAGACAAAGCACGCCGTACAGGTAACAGTATAATACATGGGCGTGATGTACATCATGAATTAATGTACAGTGGTTTACCATATGTATACAGTTAGTCATAGTACGTTTACAAAGGCTGGTGAAAACATGGGAGCATGAACGGCGGACTATTGCTCCCGGGCTAGAAGTGGATGTACTAATATGGGCTCAGGTGACAATGGAGTCATAAGTCAAGGTATGAAAAATACAGAGTACACATTCAAAGGATGACAAAATACTTGTGGGGGAAAGAATGTCTATCCTGTTGAGATGGACGGTGGTGTCTGCGAATACATGTGACTGGCGGGAACATGTTACAGTAATTTAGCATGTTACGGTGTTGTTCCACTCATCCAAGGTGTTAAGGCCATGGTCCACTGTATGGCAACAAGCTATCCATCTGCACTCGCACCTATTCAGTAGTTGCTGTAAGTTGCCACCCCTTGGTGGCAAAGTGGGTTGGTCTATAAATTGCCAGGCAAAGTCTGTTTCTTTGTTATTTTGTTCCTGAAAGTGAAGTACCAAAGGGGCGTTCAGTACTCCACATCTTATTCGGCTCCTATGCTGAATTATTCTGTCTTTGACCATCTGGGTGGTTTGCCCTATGTAAAAGAGGTTGCAAGGGCAACGTATGGCATATATGACATTGCTGGATCTGCAATTGGTGAAGCTTCTGAGTGGATATGTGTGTTTGTTGAATTTGAATTCCTTGGTGTTGAGTGCAGAGGAGCAGGCAACACATCTCTGGCATTTATAGTGGCCTTTGATGGGGGATCAGACCCCAAGCAGATACAATTGATGCGTCATTGTTGGCTTTTTTGGGCCAAGTTATGGCATGGACCAGGTGGTTTGCAAGATTGCATCCCCTACGATAGATGAACAGTGGAGGATCCTGGAATATGTCAAGATCCTCAAGGTATTCCAGTTCCTTCTAATGATTTTACAGATTATTTTACTGGATGGGGAGAAGGTAGAGACAAATGGAATGCGTGTGTTTTTTCGTTTCTCCTTTGGTGTGAGCAGGGTTTCCCTATGGTTATACCAGGCACATTTCAGGGCTCTGGTTACCAGCTATTTTGGATAACCACGTAGGATTACTTTGTCCGCCAGGATGGCCGCTTCACGGAAGTAATCTTTCCTCCATTTGCAGTTCCTGCTAATGCGGAGGAATTGATCGAAAGGCAAGCCATCACGTAGACCTCGTGGGTGGAAACTTGTGTAGAGTAGGAGAGTGTTGCGCTCAGTGGGTTTTCTGAAAAGCGGGGTGACTATCTTGCCTTCCTCAACCTGAAGAGTGAGATCCAGGAAGGGGAGGTTGTTTTCCTTGGTATCTGCGGTAAATTTGAGATGGGGTTGGCATGAGTGAAGCCAGTCCAGGAAGTGTTGCAGGGTTTCTTTATTTCCTTTCCAAATTAACAAAATATCATCGATATAGCGACACCAGAATTGGATATTTTCTTTAAACGGGTTGGAGGGAGTAAGGATTTTGGTTTTCTCAAGGTTGCATACGTAAAGTATTGCAAAATTTGGAGCGAAGCATGCTCCCATGGAGACTCCCTTGACTTGTAGATGAAAAGTATCCTTGTAGAGGAAGTAGTTATTACTAAGAGAAATTTCAAGAAGGTCTATAACAAAGTTTGTAGGAATTCGTACAGGAAGTGGTCTGAAGTTAAGGAGGTCCCTTATGACAGAGAGACCCTCGTTGTGAGGGATATTGGTGTAAAGTGATACAATATCTAGGCCGACCATGAGGTCAATGCCAGTAGTGAATGGAGTATCTTCTATAAGGTTGATCAGGTCCATGTTGTCTCTAATATAGGTGTCAGTAAGTGGGACAAATTCCTTGATTATGGCGTCAATGTATTTTCCGATAGGTTCGAGAATAGAACCACATCCAGAAACAATCGGTCTGCCAGGGGGATTGTTTTTTTTGTTTTTATTTTTTTAATGCCAGTCCTCCTTTAATTGCCTATTGGTGGTAACATATGCTTTTTTTTTAACTTTATTTACCAGTTTTACAAGCGTGACATCAGCTCCAATAATAGCTGTATAGTGATACAATACAATATCCATAATATGGAGATAGGAAAAGTTAACTCACCACCATCTTGCGGACATTGACAACGAAATGCTGTTGTGATTAAGAAAGATATAAACGATGGTTCTTATCCGACCATCTATCCCGCCTGACCAGACCAACCACGCAATTTACCATGGCTCATATATAACAGCAATTATCTCAAATTTGTTTTACATTTATTTAGATATAACTACCACTCGTAAGTTTGATTGCCTGACTAACCCACTCCCATTGGGACAATCCCATGTTCGTGTTGTGAAGTGGATTGTGTGTGTAATGCAGCGACAAAGCTTTTTAGGGGGCTCCAGATGTCTTTTGGGTGGGATGACCGTGGCATGGTGCTGATGTACAGATCGCAGTTTGTATTGCAATATGCTGAGCTGTTTAACCAGCTCTTTATTGCCGGAGCAGTTCTTTGTCCCCATTTAATTGCAATTTCTCTCTTAGCCAACAATAGCCAAATGGAAATAAACTTCTGAATCCCCTTCGGGAAGTTGACCACATAACCCAGTAGTGCAACCTCCGGGGCGGGTGCGATTTCCATCTCGACCATTTCCCCTAATGTTCGAAAGAGTTCTGCCCAGTAAGTTTGAATCTTTCCACAGTTCCAAGTGAGGTGAGCAAAGTCTGCATGCGGAGTTCCGCACTTTAAGCAGCAATGGGGTCTACTCGGGTCTATCTTGTGTGTTTTCTCTGGGGTTATATAGAGTCTCCGTAGAAACTTGAAATGTATCAGTTTATGGTGGCTATTGAGGGAGATTTCTTTTGTCTGCATACAGATTGGTCATCTAGAATCGGGTGTCCCAGCTCTGCTTCCCATGCTGCCCGGATTTTGGTATCGTCAACAGGGATAGAGTCCGCACATGCTCTGTACATTTTTCAAATGAGATGTTCCCCCCCAGTGCAATCGGTAACTATGGCGAGTGGAGCGAAAGGCTCAGGTTCCAGGGGGAATCCCGGTAGTAGCGGCCTGAATGCCGAGCGAACCCTATTAAGAATGAATCTGTCCATGAACAATGCCTCAGTAAATTTCTCCTCCTCTGATAGAGAGAAAATCTGCCCCCCAGTAAACACGTCTCCAAGACTATTTATGCCGTAGTTGGAAAGTGTTCTTTGTACTAGTTTTTCACCGGTGATTGGGCTCCAAGGGGGGTTAACAATCGGTAGCCCAGGAGAATATAATATAGGGGCGCCCAGGAGCCTGAACAGTTTTTTCCAAGCCCAGCTAGTGGTCGAAACTGTTTGTATGTCGCAGTAGTCTGGGGGAAAACCCAGAGGCAGGACCGTGTTAAGGGTGTCAGGCAGGACTAAGTCTGCCTCAGGCCTTAGGTACGGGATTCTGGCATCCGGATAGAGCCAGGAGTGCGCATAGCTGCATTGTGCGACTAGGTAATATAGCTGGAGGTTTGGAACCCCAAATCCACCCCTGCCGTAAGGTAATGTCATGACCTCCCAACGGACACCCTAGGCCTCCTTCCTCCCCAGGTAAGTCTAATGAGATTAGTGCGCGGTGTCAGAAAGAAACTGTTAGGGAGCGGTACGGGGATATTAGCAAACAAGTACAAAAATTTGGGAAGGATGATCATTTTTATCAAGGCAACTCGGCCAGCAATCGAGAGGGGAAGCTTCAGCCATTTTTCCACCTGCGATTCTAGCTTGTGTACAGCCTGGCCATAGTTTAGTCGGAGTATTTGGGCAGTGTCTGAGTGGATGTGTATTCCCAGATATTTAGTCGAGTCCTCGCACCACTCTAACGGGAACTCGCAGTTCCATTTTTTAGTGCTTGTGGTGAGGGGGAACAACACTGATTTGTGCCAATTGATCCCCAAGCCCGAAAAGCGACCAAAATGGATTATTACCCTTATCAGCGGTTCAAGGTATTCTTGTGGTTCCCGGACATACAGAATGACATTGTCAGCGTATAAAGACACTAGCAGGGGTCCCGTGCGGAACTGGAGCCCTCTCTGCAGATGCCGCTCCTGAAAATGTCTGACGAGAGGGTCCATTGCTAGTATGAATAATAGTGGTGATAAGGGGCAGCCCTGCCTAGTGCCCTGCGAAGGAGCGAAACAGAGTGCCATTTAGGCGTATCCTAGCGGTCGGGCCACGGTATAAAAGTGCAGTGAGGTCAATGAATCCCCTGGGCATTCCCATCCTGCGCATAACAGATAGAAAGAAAGGCCACTCAAGGGAATCAAAGGCCTTCTCGGTGTCTAGCAGAATTGCTGCAGCTGGGGTTTCCGGATTAATTCTGTGTAACACCGCAAACAGAGTTCTTAAATTTAGAGAGGTGGATCTGTGGGGTACGAAGCCAGATTGGGCCAGTGAAATTATTCTGTCAAGCAACAAAGAGAGCCGCAGAGCGATCATTTTCGCAAGAATTTTGTAATCTAAGTTTAATAGGGAAAGCGGTCTGTATGAGCCGCAGAGCAACGGGTCCTTCCCTGGTTTGGGTAATAATACTATCACTGCTTCTCTAAGGAGTGGGGGTAACTCCCTCTGTTCTAGTGCCTCGTCATATACCTCGAGCAGTCGGGGAGCCAGAAGGTCCTTATAGGATTTGTAAAAGTCTCCAGTGAAGCCATCGAGGCCTGGTGCAGTGGAGCCGTTCAGGCTCCTCAATCGCGCTGATAATCTCGTCTGATGAGAAAGGTTCTGCTAGAAAGTCTTGCATGAATTTTTCTAGATATACTAAGGCTATTTCGGCCAGGTAATCTTCTTGTTCAGTGGATTATGTGTGAGTTTCGATGCATAAAGTGCATCATAGTATGCTAAGAATTCATCGCGGATCTGAGCAGAGTCCGTGAGGAGCTGTCCTGACGTGGATTTGAGTTCAGTAATGTAAGATTTCCCATAAGGAGGTCTCAGAATACGTGCCAAGGTGCATCCCGGCCGCTCACCCTCTCCGTAGTGGCGGGCAGTGATGTATTTGCTCAGGAAGTGAGTCTCCCTCTCCGCAGCCTCTCTAAACTCAGTGAGGAGCGATAAACTTCGCTTCATACCCTCTTGTATTGGATTATGGAGGATCTCACGGTATTTTCCAATTGTTGCTCGAGGCGGGCCAAAGTAGCCCTGAGATCTTTCAATACTCCAGCATGCTTAGCTATGCTAACTCCCCTGATGTAAGCCTTAAAGGCATCCCAAAGGACAGCCCAGGTGTCTACTGATCCTGTGTTTAGTTTGAAGTATTCCTCTATTGCTTCTCTGATCTTGGTGTGAAACATGTCGTCGTTCAGGGCTCGACCCGGGAATCGCCATTGTTGTTCGTGTCCTTCTGGTCTAGGGACACTAACCGCCAATACCACTGGGGAGTGATCTGAGTATGTTCTGGGAAGCGTTGTGGTGGTCTTATACCATGTATTCAAACAAGGGGAACTTAGCCAATAGTCTAGCCTGGTCCACGTATTATGTTGTGCTGAGTAGTGTGTGTAGATGGTAGCTGTCGGATTGGCAGGTCTCCAGATGTCGGAGAGATTCAAGGAGTCGCACATTTCTACAAGAGCGCGGCGTGAGCATGCCTTAGTGTCCGGGGAGGTCGAAGAGCAGTCTAATGTGGGGTTGAGCAGTAGATTAAAGTCCCCACCCATGAGAATGTGGTCGGTTCCCGAACGAAGAACCAGGGAGTGGAGATCCTGGAAGTAGTCGGGGCAATCTACTTTAGGGGCATATAAGCATACCAGTGTAATGTTATGACCCATCAACTTTCCTATCACAATTGTGTAGCGGCCCTCTCCATCGCAGTAAGCTTTGTGCAAATGAAAAGGGAGTCTCTTATGAATCAGTATCTCTGTGCCCCGTGCGCATGAGCTGTAGTTTGAGAAATAGCGATGTGGGCCCCAACTGGCTGTGAAATGTGTATGGTTGGACTTAGGTTGGTGGGTTTCCTGCAAAAACGCAACATCTATTTGATGTCTTTGTAGGTAGTGAAGTACGTGCTTCCCTTTTCTGGTGTTGTTTAGGCCCCTGACATTCCAAGTGATCAAAGACAGGCAAGAGTGGTCGGGCAACTTAAGTAACGTTGTCATTTAAACAGTCCATCTGAGAAAACAGTATGAGCTCGGCGGTGAGATACATTGCAACATAGCAGTAAGCCTGCTGATAAACAAGGTCCAATAAACCAATCTGCAAATATTCCCCTCCCCCACCCCCCACCCAGCCTCACGCCAGTAGGCGTGAGGAACCGACCCTATCAAACAATAACCAAATGCATCCTGTAAACATCCAAGTCGAGAATACAAATATACGGTATGAAGCATTATTATCCAGAATACCAACAACGTGATAAACACACAGGGGGGAGGCAACGCCCCTACAGCGCCCAGCACTGTACCATAACGAAATGCGGAAATTATTCTGTCCAAACATATATGAAAAATCCTCTAGACTGACATTCTGCGGTGCTGTACACATTAATATAGTTATTCAGTGGAGAAGAGTTCGACACTGGCCACCGAGCCGCTATGCGGTGGAGAGGCGCTGGGCCTGACCTCTTTCTGCTGACTGTCAGTGTTCTTATAGGATCTACAGAATTCCTGCACCGCAGTGGGAGTATCAAAAATACGAGATCTGCCATCGATGTCTACGCGTAGGCGGGCCGGATATAACAGTCCGTACCCAAGGCCTAAGTTCCGAAGAGTGGCCTTAACACCGTTGTATTTTTGCTGTGCTTCTTGCACCATAGTGGTGAAGTCTGGATAAAGTGCCACCGTCGATCCCTGCCAGATGGTCTCGCCTCGTTCCCTGGTGAGGCGGAGTGCAGTATCCCTGTCGCAGAAGTTCATTATCCTCGCAAAAATGGGTCTCGGAGGGCAGCCAGGGTTGGGACGGGGGCCCAAGGAGTGATGTGTGTGCTCTACGACAAAGCCAGGCGTGAAAGCGTCTTTCCCAAACAGGTCAGTGAGCAATGTTTCTACAAAGAGGTCAATCCGGCCTGTGTTAGTGGATTCAGGAATCCCAAGAATGCGAAGATTGCTGCGCCTACTGCGCGCTTCTAAATCTTCGTTCTTTATCGCTACGTCTTTGAGGATTTTTTCCACGCGCTCTTAGCGCTTGGTGGATTGGGCAGCTCCATCTTCAAGGTCAGAGACCCTCCCCTCCACCGTGTCCAGACGTCTATCATGGACTTCAATCTTGGCCCCCAAGCTATCCAGGCATTTTTCAAGCATGTCAAACCTCCCATCTAGCGCTCTGAACCCGGCTCTCAGTTCTGACAAAAGGGAGGATTGGGTAGCGACCGGATCATCAGTGGGAACTGTATCCTGGCCACCCTCCGCCATGTTAGCGTCAGTCACTTGTGTTTTCTCCGCAGGTTTACCAAATGTCAACAACCTTTGTTTAGGGTCCTTCCGACCCATACCGTCCTGCTTGAACGCAGTGTGGAGTTGTTGCAGGTGCTGGCAGCGCAGCTGATGGTTAAGACGGGTCAAAAAAAGCTCCCCACAAGTGACACAGACAGTGTGGCTGCAATAGTAGAGTAACCAGGAGCAGCAAGGGGGAAGGAAAAATTCCTGAAGAATGCGAGCGTGGGAGAGTGAAAAAATGCTGGGACCAGGCGCCTCTCAATATGCGGTCCCCCTGCCAGCCGCTGTGCAAATGCGTTCTGCCCTGTAGCTCTTGCGAGGCCAAATTGGGAAAGTGAGGGGTTCGTGCAGCGCCGTGAAATACAATGCCTTCTCCGGCATCTCCAAAATGGCGGCCGCACTGCGTGCAACAGCCGTTGTGTTTAAGGCTCTATGTGCGCACTGCCGTCTCCTTTGGTGCCCCTTGCACGGTGCTGACTGTTTGGCCGAGCGTGGCGCCAGATGTGGGTGGGCAGGTCTGAGGGTGCCACATCCCCCCTGACAACTCTTATGTGCAGCCGGGTGGCTGCCTCCCAGTCCCTCCCGCGGTCCCTCTTACTGCGGGGCCTCAGGGAGCAACGCCAGCCTCTCGCGCGCGCTCCAATCACAGCGTGGGACAGAGGCGCGCCGCAGATGAGGCAATGGGGGGTGGACAGGGGGGGAAGGCTTGCACCACACTGCACTCACCACACCAGCGCTGCAGGCGGGGGCCCCGCGGTCCTCGTCCTAGCAGCCCAGGAGTCCACATTGAGGCCAGGGGATGTGCAGGCCGGAATCGAGGCTGCGCTGCGACGATCTTCAGCGGCGCCACCCACTCGAACTCGAGGCTTGGATTTGGCGGTTTGCGGGCAATCCGGGAGGTCAGCTACGGCTCGGGGTCTTCTCCACAGCTACGGTGCTACAGGATCACGTTCAAATGCCGTCAGAAGCAATCAGGTAGGAGACAGATGCATTATTGCTGGGGTCGTCTGGTGGAGCTTCAGAGCTGCGCGGCCATCTCGGTCGGCAGCTTGGTCATGCCCCCCCCCCGCCAGGGGGATTGTTCGCATCTTTGTGTATCTTTGGTATGACATAGATCACAGGCGTGCATGGTTTGCGATTGTTGAGGAAAATCAATTCTTTGTCTGTGATAATATCCAGGGTTCTAGCTTGATTGGTAACTTGCTGAATCTTGATTCTTATGTGGGGGAGGTGGTCGGAAAGTAGAGCACAATAGTGAGTTAAATTCTGCAATTGTCGCATTATCTCAGTGTCGTATTTATCAGAATCCATGATGACAATGTCAGCCGGTTTGATGATTATATTTTGATTAGATGTGAGGGTTGTAAGTGCCTGTTTTTCATTGATGGTCAAGTTGTAAGGCACAAAATCGAGTTCTGCCTGCATGGTTTTGATTTCGTGGAGGACCAATCTTTCAAAGATTTAAATTTCTGGGGGCCTGAGTGCCGCAGCAGGATGAAATGTGGAGGGTGGTTGAAAGTGCGAGTGACCCGTTTGGCCTTGAGATGGTTTATCTGCAAAACATTGTTTCAATCTTATCCTTCCGAAAAATTGCAAGAGATTTCTTGTAGTTCAAAAAACTTGCTTCTATCCGTAGGGACAAAGGAGAGTCCCATGCTCAGGAGAGTGACTTCCTGGGATTGGAGAACATGTTTGGAAAGGTTAAAGATATGTAGAGTTTGTTCAGCGGTGGGTAAGGGGTCACTCATTGTTGAGGGCCCCATTGATAGAACTTGGGGCGGGTCTGTCATTCCCCGGGGTGTTTATATTGATAGTTGTTTCTTGTGCGGCCCCTGCCTCGTCCACTGTTTGTTTCTAAAAAAACGGCAGGGAGGAGTGGTTGTGGTCTCTGCGGTCTCGTAGAACTGGGACCTTCACAGGGGCTTGAGTCTTCACCTGAAGTGTTGGATGAGTCTGAGAAAGTTATCCTCTGGTTGTTTCGGAATCTGCCCCAATTTCTTTATCCGGGTGGTTGGTATGGGGTGTCGAAGAATTTGTCATGTAGATATGGGTAGGTTCTTTCTTTATCGTAATTCTTGATATCTTTTTGGATCTTGTTGATTTTTTTGTTTTGTTCAAAGGTACTGAAGGTTGATATTGTTATGTTGATTTTGTCCAGAAGACTTTTGGCATCTGCTAGCGTACTGTCTTCCAGGATTAGCTTCTCGAGTTCAGCTATTTCTTCCAGTTCTTTGCAGCTATTTTCAATAGCTGTGCCAACCATCCAGTGTCTTGAGCAGGTGGTGGCCAGGTGGCTGAAGCCTGATCTAAACTTGGGGTCCTGTGTGAAAATGGCTGGTGTGTTTCGAATTTGTAATCCCAAGGGGATGATGTTAGATTTCAAATAATCAGTTAACATGTGGGCATGAGGTTGGTGCGGATTTGTTTCTTCCTTAATTTCTCAAGTCTGTCCAAGAGAATGCGGGAGGAATTGGCTGTTTGCTTGGTGGGGGTTGGTGTGGAAGAGAGAGAGAGAGTCCACTTAGGATTTTTTGGATGTAATCGTATGATTGTTTAGGGGTCTCCCTGGATACTATAATGTGTAGATAAATTACACGTATTATGACCAACAAAATTGGTATAGATTGTGAGGTCCTGTGGGGGACCACCTCTCGCAATCCGGCGGTTGCCCAAAGCATGTAGTAACAAACTACAGGAGATTACCCATAAACCTGATAGGGACCAGGGTAAATATTGAATAGCATATAACAGTGTCTCAAAGGGTATTGTTTGGTAGAGAATTTATAAAAGAGCACAATAAATTGCCAAGAACAAGGGTAGGGGGGGCAGGGAGACAAAAGACAGGGAAACAAAAAGATTAAGGAATTGCTTTTCATATATATTTAGTTATATGGTCAAAGATAAGATATACCTAATAAGTAGACTTTGTGTTTGTTATCTACTTATTAAATAGTACAGTGGGTTAATATACTTACTGCAGAGATGCATGTGTAGCCTGTAGGTCACATTTTCTAACGCTAGTTAGAAAATACACTCAGCAAGTACATGATTGTGCTGCAGAGATATGTCTGAAGGACACGATCTCTAATGATGTTGAAGGATAAAGGATGCTGAAGGCCATAGGGGCATATTCACAAGGAGCCATCGCCGAATTAACGGCACTTTATCGCAGCCAAAGTCGTGATGAATTTACCCCCCCCCCATTCACAAGCCGGTGTTAACAGCCCACAGCACCAGTTCACCCGCGATAGCAGCCGCAAAAAACATCGCCACAGAGGACCCTCGCAAGTAACGCTAATGAGATGCAGAGTAGGCGTTCCCGTGACAAAAGCAGAGACAACAGCACACCTCAACATTCACAATGACCAGCCACATCCCCGATAAAAACACAAAACAGGCGATAAGGCGCGTTAGCACCAGGAAATCTACACCTGCTCTGACCTGGTGTAAAGTCGGACGGCAGCCAGCACCACAAAAGGGAGCACAGCCCAGGGCCACATCCGAAGGGCAACAGATGGCATGGAGCCACACATCATGCTGCCCGGACACCCAAGAGGGCCACAACACCCACCGACACCACCCCCAGGACCCCATCCCACACCCGGAACACCCCCCCCCCGGACCACCACAGACGCAGCGCAGGCAAAGACAGCAGAACCCCAGGAAACGTACCAGCCGCACAGACCCAACATCTGACAATGTCACCTTCCACTACAGGCTGAAAGGGACAACCAACCTACGCATCCTGACCATCATCGCCTAACAGGCCTACGGCAACAACACAGCGGACAACCAACATCCCACCCCACACAAAGCTGATGGCGTGGCTGCACCAGTTGGCCCCTGGGACCCCCCATCCAACACCCGCCAGAGTCGGAGGAGTCTCACAGCCAGCCAAATACAAGTCCCCCACACCTGTCCTGGACATCACCATCACCCTGGTACCCCAGTCCCCATAGGTACAACACAAGGCGCAGGATCCGCTGGAGACCAAGCAAGGACCATACGCCATAGCAGGATGCACGCATGTGTTGGGGGCAACACACAGCACACATGTACTACATGTGCCCCCTGGTGACACAACACACAATCACCGCAACAGGAAGCACACGTCTCACACCAATGTGCAGGCAACAACAGAACACCGTGGAACACCCAACAATGTCGCCTCCAAATACACAGCCAGTGTGCATGATACCTTCATCCTCCGACAGTCCATCATCAACCAGCTTTCCCAGGATGGCAACAAGGCAAATATACAGCCCCTTGTCAATATACAAATGAACATCCCACACACCTCAACACCACAACCATGCAACTCACAACTCTGGCAATGCACACGTCACAAAATCACATACAACAGGCACAACAATATGCCCACCCGCCAGACACAATAGAACAACTTACAATGTCCACATGGGCAAGCCCTGAACATGAGCCAGCAACAGCATGGCACCTCAGCCACATACTAGCCGAATGTGGGGAGAGGTGGCAACCAGGCATGTGGGAAGGATGCAGTCGAACCATGATTGGAAAAGTACACAATGCCAACAGTGCCGGAGATGTGCTGGACACCTCGCAGTATGCAGAACACGCCCATATCCATGGCGACATACACCGCTTGCGTATGGAGTGTAGTGGACGCCACCATGTCACCACAGACAGTGGGGGACCTCGTGGAAATGTTGCCTGTTACGCCCCCCCTAAGCGTCAGAGGAGTGGGATGGCCCGGCGTATGCCGCGCCAGCATAAGGGTGTGAATAAAAACCACGTAGGCCTGGGCATGGTCCTCTTCCGGAAAGACCCACAGCTCTGCCAGGGCGGCGCCTCCCACCCCGCCACGAGGCCGATGCCGTCCTCGCGAGCGGAGTTGCCTGCGATGCTGTGCGCCTGCCGGACCCCGGCACGCTGGACCACGAACCCGTCAGGCCCGCCCCTGCCCAGCCAGGCCACACTGATCACCTGCCGACACTGGCGTGTGTCAAGGAGGGCCCACCACGTTCCGGCGCAAGCTCCAAGCCAGAGTCCCGCGAACTTGGCATTCAGCTCAGACCACCAGGCCTCCACGACACAGGCCCGCTTCAGTCCTTTCTAGTTGACGTACTGCACTGCTGCCTACGGCCCACTCCTCGGACCAGCAGGTCCCACATGTGAAACTGTGTCCTGAGTCATGAATGGCAGTGACCCCAGATCCGGGCCAGCGGCCACAGCACCAGACGCCCCCCTGATCAGTGAGGCATAGTTCCATATGGGCTTCTTGCGACACGTGGTGCCACTAACCCTGTTCAACGCCAGCCGGCTACACGTGGTGCCACCAACCCTGTTCAACGCCAGCTGGCTACACGTGGTGCCACTGAACCTGAACTACGCAGGCCGGTGGGGCCATCCAACCTATGCCAGCGACACTTGGTGAATGGGCCGTGCTGACCGCTGCCTCAGGCCTACACCACGGTCAGGTAGGTCACACATTTGGAAATGAGTCTTGATTACACTATGGCAGTGACCGGATGTCTACTGCAGGGGTGATATCACCAAACTCCCTGCTATCAGTGAAGCAAACAAATGCATCACAAGCACAGGACAAGTGTCTGTGGGCCTACGCGGACCACTGCCCTCGGCCTACGCTGCGCTCGAGTGGGATCCCAGAATTGGAACTGAACATCGGTAATTCAAAAGGCTGAATACATGTCTTCACACGCACGGAGGGGCGTAAGAGTATGACGCGTTGCGGGCCGGAGGGAACAGGATCATCGTCACGGAGGTGATTGAACACTACCGACAACTGCCACTGTGTCACTAACTCTGTGCCTTGCGAGCCAAAGACAGGTGGCTGTGGGCCCATGCTGACCGCTGCCTCCGGCCTACACTGCGGTCCATTAGGTCACAGAGCCTTGATTTGGCAATGTCGGAGTTCACATCTGTGTACCGGCATCATCACAGACTGCATGCCCTCACACCACCTGTGCCACTGAGTTTGTTCCCCGACATTCATGGACACTCAGTGGTCGTACATTGGGGGCGTTTGAGTCTATGGAATAGGGGCTAGTTTTCATCCTCATGTAGCTGATCCCGAATTGTTGGTGACAACGAGGCTTGCGCTTTCCACTCCTCAATTTGCTGCTTGCGGATAACATCAGACCTTCCGCATCATGCCCTGGAGGACACCTTCCACTGTCCCCCGCAACCATCCGCAACATACACCTTGGACATTGATGGGGACCCGCTCAGGTCGCATGGCCCATCTGACTGCACTGCAAGTCACCGTCCCGTGGCTGGGTGCCTGTGCCGGCCGCAGTGCATCCGGGGCCACTAACTCTGTGCTGCTCAGGCCTGGGACCCCTTCTTCTGAGACATTGAATGGCCTCTGTAGCGATGGTCTTGGGGTCATCAACGCCATGTGTCTGTGGCCCTGTGCTGTCCGCCTCCTCCGGCCCCAACTGCGGGCCACAAGGGCCCACACATGGCATCGAGTCTTGACCAGCCCGGACGTCGCATCACCGCAGGAGGCACACGCCACCACGGCAAGGACCACCTCCAACTGCCATCTGCCAGAGTCGAAAGGGTGGTCCTGACAGACCTACGGAGTTGCCCAGACCTATCGTGGATGCCATCATCGGCCTGCTGCCCTGCTCAGCACTCCAGGTGCCAGTGACTCAGTGCACCGCAAGCCATTGTCCGTTACTGATTGAGTTTTGTGCTGTTGTGAGGTTGCGCAGCAATGTCAGCTCATGCAGTGGGGAAGACCTGGGACCATGAGGAGGAGGATGTGTCAAGTGTGCGGACGGGAGAAGGCACAGACAATGGGAGGGCAGGTGGCAGCAGCCCCAAGGCAGGAATGCAGACTGGTGGCGGTAGTCAAGCTACACACCCGGATCTGATACTGGGTATTGCGCTGTGGACTGCGGACGCAACTGTCACCTCAGGCAGTGTGGGAGACCTGGGACGTTGATGAGGAAGTTGATGCAGGTGTACCACACCCCACTGCATCTGCATCAGGACCAACCCGAAGGGACACAATCCTAGCAATTCCTTCACATGAGCGCGCTCTTCTCTAGTGCCCTTACCTCAGTGCACTGCAACTCACGGAACGTCCAGACTGAATATTGGGTGGCCTCTGTCCTTACTCTGGATCCCTCCATGTTGCTCTGCAATTGACTCTGTTATGCTGGTGTTTTCTGTTTCCATTACACTGGTGTCCACTGTTCAGGTTGTTGGCAGCACCAAGCACTCCGTGCGGGCTGGCTTATACTCACCCCACACACATCAAGCACAGGCGTCACTGTACATGTGGCCCAGCCAATAAAGGGGCCGGGCGCACGTGCCCATAGCCAGTTCAACATGATATGTGCATGTGTCTCTGTGGAGGTGTGGGTCTCCTTTGTGGGGTGTAGGTGGTCCCTGAAGGGTATTGGACACCCACGTATGTGTTCTAGTTCGCATTCCATGGGTTAGGCAACACCCTCACCTGTTGGGTCACCTCCTTTTGGCGTTCGGCCACCTGGCATTGGGGTGCCATGTGTGGGTGGGTGAGGTGTTGTGAGGCAGCCGTGATTGCGGGTGCTTCATGCTGTGTGGTCTGTTGCAGAGTCTGGGTTCTCCTCTGAGTAGGTTGTCTGCCCTGGTCCTGGTGGTGGGTTGTGTGGGATGTCCATGGGCTGTTGTTGGGCGTCGGGGTCGGGGGTGTGGTGTTCGTCTCCGGCATCACTGATGGGTTGTCTGTTCTGACCTGCTGGAGGTGTTGTTTGTCCCTCTGCATTGTGAAGGGGAGGTGCATGTAGGCATTGTGTTGGCGCCTTGTTCTTGTCGACATGCAGACTGTGTGACAATGTACATTGTGACTGTTTGGGCGGTGGTGGCTATTTGAGTTGGGGCAGTGTACATTTGGCCTACATGGCTGATGTGGGGTTGTAGGGGTAGATGTGCATCTCACAGTTCCCTGCTCTGTCCAATGTGATTGTTCTGTTTCTGCGCCTGGGTGGACCCAGTTGTGTCCCCTGTTCTGCAGTGTGGGTGTTGGACTTTGTGCCACTTTGTCATGGTATGTGCTGTGATTGCAATGTGTGTGTGCTGCAGTGTGCTACGGGGATGGGGGACATGTCCCTGGGTAATTGTGGATGTGCAGTGTGCTACACCTCATTGTGCATGTGTGGCATTGTGCCCATCACCCCCGTCCCCCAGTCCCTGTTGGATCCTCACCCTGTTGTTGTTGTGTCAGGTCCTGTCGAGCTGTGTCCGTACTCCCTACTCCTTGCACCCTCTCCACACTGATGACTGTGGCCTGGCTTTCCTCCTGCTCCTCCTGTGTCGCTGGACTGCCACCTCCTGTCGCCGTTGCTGCCTTCCTGTTGGCAGCGGGTTTGTACCTGGTTTAGGTTGTCAGGTCCTGCCGGCGCCTCTTGGCCTCCTGGATTGGCCTCCTGGGCTCTGCGACTGCATTCCAGGGGGTCTGCTTGTGGGTCATTTGCTGGTAGTATTCTCTCGCCTCCGTGGCCTTGGTCTTGTTTTCCTGCGGTCTGTACCCAGTCTTCCTCTCCATTTTCTCCTTGGCCTTCCCCGACCCACTTGTTCCTTGCTGGTGGTCTGTGGGGGTTGTGGGGTTCGCGTTGCCCTCTGCGCTTGGTCAGGGTGCATGGATGTTGCTACGTGCTTTGGCTTGTTTCTGGTGTGTTGTGCCTGTGGTTTTTATGGTGCAATAGCCCGCCAGACGCGTGGGAGTTGCAGGCCTGAGGCTGCTTTTCGCAGCTTTTTGTACCGCGATTGGCCTCATCGCATGGTTTCTCGCGTTCGGGTTTCTCATTTATTTGGGTGTGTTGTTGATTTACACGCTGGCATTTGACGCGTTATCTGGTGACTATCGCATGCTCCCGCCTTGTTGTGAATCCCACGTTGACACGGGGTTATTTTCCCGTGGTAGGCTGCGTTATTGGAAGTTGCGTTACGCTACTCTTGCGGTAGTTATCACACGTTCTTGTGAATATACCCCATAGTCTCTAAAAACATTAATTAAGCATTATCGCCAGCACCTACAAACAATACCAGCTGTTAATCACCCGCCCTGCAACTATGGTACTGAACCATAGGGGATGATGCATAATGAGTGATGTGGAGGTAATTAACAACTATTACTGCCTTACAGGTAGGGCAATAAGGCTCTTAGAACTCCTGCGCTCCACAAAAAGAATGCACCGGGATCTCAATTTGTAACTCACCAGGAACTCTTGAAAAAAAAGACGTTTCAGCCTCACAGTTCTCATTTACCTCTCTTAGGGTCGGACTGACCTATAGGCCAATTAGGCAGCACCCCATGAACTGGTTTGACAGATTAGTGTGTGGACCGGTATTTTAACAGTTTGTGGGCCGGGTTTTCATGTTGATTTCCTGAATATTGCCACAAAGATTGCCTATAGCAGACACAAATGCACGCAGTCTCCCATACTATGCAAAATACCCGTACAACATGTGGTTTATAAGTTCAAAACTTGCCTGATTTCCAAATGTGGGCCCCATTTTCAGCGGTCTGATTTGCTAATGGCGGCCATTTTTATTCTGGTGCCTAGGCTTATTTTTTGTCCGAGTCTGACTCTACTCTTTCACAATATGGATCCTGTGGTGCTGCTCTGCTTCATTCTCTCTTCACTGCATCTCATGTTCCATTGTCCATCTCTTATGTTTGTCAGCCAGGCGCTGATCAGGACAGTGTGCTGTTTCACAGGAAATTTGCTGTGCTGAGTGAAGGCACTAACTAGCATCTGCACCGAGAACAGCGTATCAGTGAAACAACCATTGCATGTTTGAAGCCGCAGGCCTGCCTTTCATTTTGAAGGCGGCATCTGGCCTAACTTTCAAAGGGGCAGAGATCCCCCCTCAGTTGAGTGCAGTGAGTGACCGCAGCTGCCTGCATGGGATCTCCTTGATGGGCGCCTATCAGGGGGCTCACTCAAGGTGCACCACCTCCATGTGCCTTGCATTCTGTCATTTTTACCTGTGCCCTTGAATCTGTAATAAGGTGCAGCTACAAAGGATTTCCTCATTTGCATCGGGCTAATGCCCAATGAAAACGAGGGAATGCCCCGTGAGATCACAGAGCATCCATTTAGGGGGCATGTGATCTGTATTACAAAAGGGGCCACACAAGCATGTGCTGCCCCTTCTGTAAGTGACACACAAAAACAGATACACATGTCCACTATGTCCCCAGGACACTTTCATTAATACATACATCCCAAGGCGTTTTTTGAGCCCATCACTACATCACACTCAGAATAGGCCTACTGACCGCTGAAGTAATGGGAGTAAAGACAATCCGATCTCTTGGAGCATTCTGAGAAATGGACAGTGATTAGGTCCTGTAGTAACGATGAAACATTGATTTCATTGCACCTACACTTTAATTACCCCCGGATTGTAGTGTGGTAACAGTTTTAACACTGCAGTGTGATTTTTAAACTCTTCCCAAACAGCTGTTTTCTTTCATGTGAAAGTCAAGGTTTCACTTCTTAAACATTCAACATGTCAGAAATTTCATGGCCCTATTTTGAGTGCAGTCTCCTGCTTACGCCCAAAAAGGGATAATGCCTGGTGCTAAAAAACAGACTTTGCTCCAGTTATTTGTACCTAGGGTAATCTTCTACCAATCTTACACTAATCGCAAGAGCGAGTATCACAAATAGGAAACAAATGTGCTGTTTTGCACATTCCAAAGTGGGTATTAATAGGTTTTGTTTACGGATAACTCCTCACACAAGTGATGGAAAGTGCCACACTGGTATTTACTGTTCAGCTCAAAAGGTATTTTACGACTGAAATGCATCCTTTTCTCAGTGCAAAAAGTGCTGCTTTGCGTTGCTTTTTGTCAAGAGGACGTTAATGGGACGTTACTTGCTGGATCAGTGCAAACACCCATAGGTTTTGATGCAAAGTGCAATGTACAAAGACAGCCAGACCCGGCTTTGTGTCAAAAACTTACATCTCCTTGAAGCAGGCGTTAACAAGGAAATGTTTTAATTTTTCAAATAAACCCAAGCATTGCATGTGTTCTGAAGTGAACAGCAATCATACAGAACATGGGGCCCTTCTGAAATGTGTACAGGCACTGGAATTTGTACTTTTTTTTTTTTTTTTGGGAGATGGTCTCCTTCTATACCAACGACCCGGACCCGCCATTTTGTCTGACCTTTGTTCCGTTCCTTTTCCCCTCACGACGACTCCTCCTGATGACCCTTGATCGTTTTTCTCTTTTTGCTGGACTGCCTTAAATATATATATATTTGTAAATATGTATTATATAATTGTCCAAGCCTAATTGCTGTTAAAATGTAATCCTGTGTGAATTTACTATTTGGATATATAGAACTCTAACCACTAGTATATGTAGTAGACCTTTGTACTTACTACCATTCCTATGTGATTTTAGAGTTTTTTCTGTTTGTATCTCTTCCTTGAGTGACTTTACAACTTGTACATGTGCAATTTTTTCCTGTTCTTATCTCTTCCTTGAGTGACTTTACACCTTGTACATTTGCAATTTTTTTCTGTTTGTATCTCTCATGCAACTCATGTAATCCAAAGTCCTTATGTAACGCAACTGGTTCTTTTGTAAAGCGCTCTGACACTTTCGGGTAATGTTCGTGCTATATAAAATCGCATTAAATAAAATAAAATAAATAAAATAAAACTGAAAGGGCAAGTTTCAGTACAAATCCTATGCTAGACAGTGCGCACTCACCTCTGCATCATGGTGTGAGGCTATACATCACGCAAGGCACCCTACTTACAATACTGGTGCAGTGGATGACAGCAGCAGCGGTACAATCTTTGTAGAAATGGCTCTGTGATGTGTTATCTCCATTGTACAATGCAGTGCTGCACATTTAGGGCCTTATTTACAAGATTTTGCCATAGGGCTGTGCTACAGGCCTTCCTGCTGCGCTGGCCTGCGGCAAAAGAAAGGGGCAAGAATGCACCGCATCTATCAGAGATGGTGCATTCCTGTCCTTTTCTCCTGTGCTGGCGCACAATGGGCTGCCGTGCGCCAACACAAGCCCCTTTGTGCCATGGTGCAAGGGTGCCTGCATTGCGGGGATGATTGTTTTTGTGCAGGAAGGGAATCCTTCCTGCACAAAAACAATCACAAGAGGCTTTTTCCTCTTTCTATGTGTGCTCCAGAATGCAGCATGCATAGAAAATTGAAAAACAAGGAGAAATAAAGGTATTTCTCCTCATTACGCCTCCCTTATGCCTTCCTCCCTTATGCCTTCCCTGCGGAGGTGTGAGTTTTTGGCGCTGCCTCAAAGTTACAATTCTTCGTTAATCTGGGGCAGTGTCAAAAAGCCATGCATGTTGCTGGGAACGCCCCCAGCAACACCCATTGCATGCCCTTTTAATGCAGAAAACTGCGTTAAAGGGAACAATATTTACAAGGTTGCATTAACCCAAGCAAAGTGGCTTAGTGCTACCTGGTAAATATGGAGCAGGCCCCTGCGCCACCGGAGCGTCGCAAAAAGTGACGCTCCAGTGGCGTCCTTAGTTGGTGCACTGTGTGGCATGAAACATTAGTAATCTGCTCCCCCATGTCTTTGTAAACTATGGGGTTCGCAATCTTCCCCTGCAATAACACAGCGCAGTCGTGATCGGGGGCTCGTGAAGGGAGATAGGACCTTCTCCGGTAGCACGAGGCCGCCCATCCATTACCTGCAGTGGCTCGACGTCAAAGAGATTTGTGCAAATAGGTACCTAATTAAAACGTAAGTGCCACGAGGGAGATCCAGTGGTGAACTCCGCGCTGCCTGATAGAATTATTCACTGCTTAAAAGAGGACGCCTCGCTCAGAAAAATGGGCCTGCAGAGGACGGGACGGACACTGGTGGTGCATGCAGATCAGCTGCAGACAGCATGATGGATCGAAGAAGAATACATTCAAAACCCTGCATAATTGCTTTCTGATCTTCATTGCCAGGCGGTCATCGGCTGCTCCCTGGCAGAGAGTTTTGCTTAATTCATAAAAGCCTCAAGTCACCTTTACTTTTTGATGTACCTTGCCATATGTTGACTTAGGGGTGAATCGCTTCAGATGCATGAAGCGGCAATCAGAAATGTCAGAAGCATTTCCCTAAACCGCACTTGTGAAGAAGGCCACGAGCTGAATTAAGGTTGTTGAACTTTAAAGCAGCTCTGCCCTCATCTTTCAACAAGCATTGGCAATGGCAAACGCTTTGGCTTTTGCAGATTGTAAAGCTGTCAACCAGCTTGAGCAGTACAGAGAAGAAGTAGGACATAGAAAACAGTAGCAGATATTTATTTCTCAAGAGTGGTAATCTCACACTGCTTCTGCACATTTACTTTTTCAATTTTGGGAGAGACACCTGTCCTTAATCGTTTATTGTGTCAGGGAAGGTTGCACTGCTCTTATACATGTGCAACCTGTGTAGTGAGTTAGTGAATCTTGATAAAAGCCCTTTTCCACTGTACAAAAGACAAACAGCTCTCAGTCTCTAGTGGTTAATGGGGAAGTAAGGGGATTGTGCAGCAGGGAAGAAGCACAGGGAGTTCAGAGGGGGTTATGCAGAGCACAACGGGGTGACAGCCCAGGATGCGAGCTTTACCTGCATATAGAACAAGAACAGTCACGTAATAGTTGTGTAGACTTCCAGCCACACAAATATATAGCACGTAGCACATTGACATGAGCAGTACAAACTTCCCTTGCAAGCACAGAAGTGGTACTATCTGGGGATCAGGAGTGCCAGCATCTCTTGATAACTTAGGTAACAATTACCACTTGTGAATCAGCAGTGACAGTTTCCTTTACTCATGGAGAAAATAGATATTATGTAGGCATCGTCCATGTAAGCTTCTCTCAGAAACAGCGACATCTCAAACTTTGTCAGAGCAAGCTTCCCTTGCACATATGAAACAGGTACCAAGGAGTCACCAGGAGTGCAAGCTTATCTCAAACACATAGACAGGTACCACATCTGCATAAGCAATTAAGGTTTCCCTTGTACACATAGGGCAGCTACCACAAAGGCATCAGTCGTGCAATATTCCCTTGGACATACAGAACAGCTACCAATTCAGCAGTGCAAGCTTCCTGAACACAAACTGAAATAGTACCATAAGGACAGCAGCAGTGTCAAGTTCGCTGAAACAAAGAGAAAAGGTGTGGTATGAGCATCAGCAACACAAACTTCCCAATCGGACTCACAGAAAAGGCACTACCTGGAGATCAGGGAGGCAAGATCCTCCCCTGTTAGACCTGGCATCCTTGGCATGGTTTACCCTGTCTTTTTGACCATACCTCCTGTTTTTTTGATGGTGTGCTGGTGTTAGAAATGGGATTTCTGGTTGCTAGGGCATGCGACTAAGCCAGGCAGAAACCACCACTTTAGTCAGGGCAAGGGAGTTACACGCTGAAGATAACCCCTGCTCACCCCCTTGGTAGCTTGGCACAAGCAGTCAGGCTTATCCCAGAGGCAATGTGTAAAGCGTTTGCGCAACACACACACACAGCAGCAACACACTAGGCACACCACAAAAGAAACTCCACGCAAGGTTATATCAAAAATAGCCTTTGTATTATCATAAACACATTAGAATCATAATCACACAATATACACTGTGCCAACTGGCACTAGGCAATATTCACAGGGGATTATATACAGGACAGGGCCAATCGGGCCACTGTCAGAGCACTAGATCTCACTTAGTAGTAAAATGAAACAACCAGTAACTACTGGCACAGACACTTTGCATAAATCACATTAGGCATAAGCAGTAGTACATTAAGCAATATCCTAAAACACATAAGCATAAACACATTATGCAGTAACTCAGCAGTGCACCCTAGTAACACTGCCACAAGGTGCATACCTCACCTTAGGGCCTTGCGCCCTTCCACCATCACACAGATGACCCCAGGCCAACTGGCCTTTCACTGGGGCTCAAATGCCCTATGTCCAGAAAGTCAAGGCGTAAGGAGGACCTCCCAAATGGCCCCCTGGCTGCCAATGCAGCAAAACCACAGTGCACAACTGCGCTGGGGCGTATGGTGCAACTCACCCCTTCCCTAACACAAAGAAATGACCCCCAAACGTGGCAGCTGCCTGCGCTCTCGCAGGGCAGCTGGGATCCTCACATAAGCACAAAGAAGAACTGGCACTGGTACTACTAGTGCCTCGTGAACCCCACCGGGACTCTGACAACCCAAATAGCTCCCACGTTGCAGCTGCCCACAGCGGCGGCGCAACTGTGAGGAAAAACAGGGGCATGGGCACCTCTGTGCCCTGGGAGTGACATCAGGGGAAGGCACCGACAATGTGCCTCGACACCCCCCCCCACCAAGCTCACCACACAGCCCCACTTCGCCGGGGCTCTTCTGGTGCCGACCTCGGCAGCAACGATTCACCAATGGAAGCCCCCCACTCACCGGGGACTCCTCGGGGACTCTGCTGTTCGCCAGGAAAAGGCACCGACACTGTGCCTCGATCTCTCACAGGCAGACACGCAGGGCTCCCCTCAGCACACGGGGACCCCGCCTTCCCTCAGGAGCGAGCTGCCCACGCCCTCGGGTCGCCTCTAACAGCAGGGAAGGCACCGCACTGTGCCTTGACGCGTCCCGCACTTGTTGCAGTCAGGCCCTGCTCACTGGACCTCTCCTGGTCTGCTCCGGTCTTCGTGGCGTACACGGGGCTCCCCCCAGCTCACGGGAGCCCCGCTGGGCATGCGCTGACTTCCGGACTCCGGCCGGACACCCCCCCAACCAGGCAAGAGCCTGTATTCCGGCCCGGGCCGCGGCGGTGCTTCTCGGCGACTTGGCAGTGCGGGGTGGGCTCCCGCTTCCCAAACACACCACCCTGCGCAAAAGTACACCACAATGCGGGGTGGGCTCCCGCTACTACAATGGCATAAAGCGGGGTGGGCTCCCGCTACAGGAGCGCAAAGATAGCGGGGTGGGCTCCCGCTCTTAGATGAGGAGCGCAGGGGGGAACCCCACATGCAGGGATTCCCTCGCAGCCTCGCGCTGCAGACGCCAGCTCCTCTCTCTTGGCAATTTAAATATAGCGCTCAGGAGGTGCTAGGGGTCCTTTAAAATCCAAGGGGCATAGCTGGGCCCAGGGAGGCCAGCACACAGGGCCTCCAGCAGTGAGGCAAGCCCTCGTGGCGGTTCCTCCTGGGCCCCAGCAGCAGCAAGCCCCAGTAAGCCCTGGAACAGCACTTTTCATGGGGTCACAGCCCCAGTACTTATACCAACATTTTTCTTTGTCTGCAAAGCACAGGGCTTGGGGGAACCAGTTCCAACTGGTTCTGGAGCACTCTGTTTACAGTGCTCACACCCTTCTTTGGGAGATGGGGGCTCTGCCATCAGACACACCACAGGGGGGAAGAGCCAGTATTGACCTAGGCAGGCACAATCCTATTCAGGGTCAGGGGACTACCCTACTCCAAATGCAGATGCCCTATTCAGCCTAGCGCTGACTCACCCTGCCCCTCCTGGAGCCACACACACCTCACCAGCCCCTGTCACTCCAAAGCCAGACATGCAATCCACATCAGGAAGGCAGACACATAGAACACAGAAATGCCAACTTCTAAAAGTGGCATTTCTAAAATAGTTATAATAAATCTGCGCACACCATTGCGTAGCATTTATTATTACTATTCCAAACATACCAAACTTAACCACGCTGCTCCTCTCATATCAGGAATTACCACTGAAACACATATCAGGGAATCCCCAATGCAATCCTATGGGAGGGCAGCCTCACAGTAGTGAGAAACCAAAATGGCTGTTTGTCACTACCAGGACATGTCACACACTTAAGGTATGATGGAGCAGGGTAAACAAAATAATTTTGTACCCCTTGGAAATTAATGAACTCTTAATGATTTAATAATACTAACTGTTTGAAAATACATGTACTAACCAACAAATGCACCCTTTTTAGTAAACACTATATATAGGTAACATGCAGATTTGTGCAAAATCTAATCTATTTACAATTGTGAAGTTAATTAACATTAGTATTGTGATTTGCGTACTAATTAGAGTAAAATTGCATGATTTATGTTACGTAGTAGATTTGTATTGTGGCAAAGAATGCAGATGGTAAGTAAAATGGCTTTAAATGTCGCTTCTGCTAGGTAACACCTAACACGGGTCTTTAGAATGCTGGGTGGTAAACAGAAGGGCTTATATTTCTCTGTTTTAATTTTAGTTGTGTTTGTTCTTATGATAGTTCGTTCGGGCCTGTTAGGCCATGCTTCGAAAATGGCTGCTGGAGTGAATGAGATCACGTGAATAGTTAAAGATGGCCTCTGCGCAGAAGCAATAAAGAAATCAAATCACGTGGATGCGGCCTGTGCCCGGAGTGAGAGATGTCAAGGTCGAACTGACCTACAATAAGGAGTGTGCCAAAAAGACTCAGCATGTATTCATGGGAATGGATGAGAAAGAACTGAGCGACAATGGACGAACTAAATTGTGACCATCAAGATCGCTACAAAATGAATGGACAAGTTGGACTGTTTTTGACCCCGGAGTCATGAGACTCATTGTATGTTTTACTGTCCCTAAACCAGTTTGAACAAGGAGGGCGATGAGGTGACCATCACCACCCCTCAAATGGACCAATTAGCGTGATTCTTGCCCCTAAGGATTGCAACTTTTTGTGTAGTAAGCTAGAAAATAGGGTATAAGAGAGTCTGCTCTTATGTTGGGTGGGTCGTTGCTATTGATGCTGCTGCTGCTGCTACTGCTGCTGATGTGGATGCTGTTGTTGCTGTAGTTGGTGTTTTCCTGCCATGCCACTTCTCTACTTTTCATTTTTCCACCTCGATACTGCAAAAGACTGTCATTTTTGGACTTTGAACTTGACTGGGGAAGGAACGAGATCGTTGCGGGAATTTTGCCCGGGAGGTACGTCCGAGGAGGTTAGCGGGACAGTCAGTCAGTTTGGGAGTTCTATTCTGTGATCTGCGGTTTATCTTCTTTTGGTGAACCATTCCTGTCCGCATCCTAAGACTATGGGTAATGCATAATTATCCATTCTCATTAAACTTTTCTTAAATGTTTATTAATATATCAAATGTGTTTAATAAATAAGGAAATTTCACCTATTCGATTGAGAATTTAGATAAGAAAATATTCTAACTTAAAATGAGTCTGTGGTTCTTTAGTTCATCCATGATTTATAATGTTAAATGGTTTTAATCGTGATTGAGCTGGTCTTAATCACCATCAACTTATTCTACTAGTTGGTCCATCGACCAAAGAGCGGAGTACCTTGATGTTTTGGAACAGACAGGATCAAAGATTGATGCATATAATGTATGAGTTATTATTCTGTCAAATTTAACAAGGTATCCCATTCGTCCAGCAGCACATTCTCCTTGGCGTGAAATCCAGTGATTGAATGAATGTATGTTATGCGGTGTCATGGGCCCCACCGACATAAGGTTTAATGGACAATAGGTTGCATAAATGTTTTACCTGGATTAGTGTCCTAAGGAGAAATTTATATTGGCCGCGCTGGATCAGATTTCTTGGTAGCAGAGGATGGTTTCTATAGATTAGTTTGGTGATTATTGATTACTGATTTATTGATTTTACATGTCTAACACTTTATGTCGAATTTGTATTATGTTATGTGTAAGTCGAAATTTTGAAGCTTCCGGAAAGTAGGAAGTGGACACGTGTGGCAAGAGAAGTCACACGGAATAGTGCATTGTCTGATTTTCAAAATTGGTGATAACACAGGATTGTGTTATGATAGGGACATTTCATGTATGAAAATACGTTTGAGTGAAATAGCAACAGGTTTTCTTGTGAAACTCTGGCCTTAATTCTCAGGAGCAGTGTAGTCTCCACATGTGTTTTATCCCCAGAGAAACGGGTTTACCCCTTGCTTGAGAGAAGGGTAAGGTAGAGAGAAGTGCTACACTTATCGAACGAAACATTATTCTTGTAAGTTAGAACAAACTATCTCTTTTGTTTAGCGAAACAGACAATGGTAATGTGTTTTACGTTGTAACTAATAAATTTTGTCGAAAAGAGAAGGTAAAGAAAACTGCCGATAATTTTTGTAAAGGAGGGGTCAGTAAAGACAGGAGTAGAACTGACGTCAACAAAGACCGCGCTGGTATTGGCCAGTTGTGGAAGAGCGAAGAGCTCTTGATTGGTGCGCTAGTGTAGAGACGCGCTGGTATTGGCTAATGTGAGAGTGACGTAGAGCTTTCGGATTGGTGAGTTGGTGTGAGACGCGCTGGGATAGGTCCGAATAGCCAAACAGTAGAAAGAACAGAGTGGTGAAGATTTTCGTGTATTTGTTTGAGAAAAAGAACAGTGAATTATGGCTTATTATGAGTATGGTAGAGAGAAACCGTCATGGTTTGCGAAGATTAAAAACTTTTTCAAGAAAGACAAAAAGGTAGTGACTAGGGAAGGAGAAGTACTTCCTCCGCCGAAAACGCCAGCATCTCATATGATGTTGAAATATGGCTATCATACATGTATTTGGTTGGAAAATTGGGCGAAATATACCCAAAGCGATGGAGTATTGGCATTTCCAGAAAATGGTTCGTTTAGCACAGCTGTACTTCGAAATCTGAGAGAAAAGATGATGAAACTTGAACCGAGACCTAGACCAACACAGTTCGAAGCGTTAGGTGAATGGGAAGATGAGATGTATGAAAGAGAAAGACACAGAGGTGCAAAGAATTATAGTTTAGTCCATGGAAGAGTATGGGGATTGAATCATGAAGACAGGATGAGACGATGGAGGTATGCTAATATGACGGATGGTTTGTTTCCTGTCAGAACTGTTGAAGAGGTTACAGGGAGAAAGTGTACGGAGAAAAAGAAGCATGCAGTAACAGAGAGATATGGGTATGGAGTTAGCGACACAGAGGATGAGTTGCTGGAGGACATTTTAAATAAAAATCCCCTCCATATCAACAGAATTCTGCGGTGGTGACTCCAAATGCACCACCAATGGAAACTGTAAGAAATCAAAGCCCTGAACGAAATTATGAAATAAATAGGTCCTTTGATAAATTAGAAACTCCACAGAATGAGAAGCACGATAATGGTAATACAGCTGAATTAGCCAAAACCACGAGAGAATTGACTGAAAAGATAAGAGAACTAAAAGAATATGGAAGCTGTAACTGTGCCAGTGACGATAGGGCCAGTAATTCCGGTTTTTGAAAATCAAAGAATAGATGAGCATTCCCTGAAAATTCCATTGAACTCTAGTATGTAAAGAGTGAGAGAAGGGATAATTCCAGAAAATAGAGAGACCTACAAATTTGACAATTAATGAGAGTCAGATAAATTGGATTCCTATGGGAACCGAGTCAGCAACTGAGACCCCAGAGAGAAGTGCAAATTGGGCAGAGATAAATAATACCCCTGTGGGTCCGTCTGCAGAAGAATTAAATGATTGGGTGAGGAACTTACAGAAGAAAGATACTGAACCACAACCTTTAGATGTGATCAGATTAAAAATAGATATGGAAGAGTTGATTCTAGGGACTATTGGTACAGCTCGATTGAAGTCATATCAGTATGATGAGCTAATGTTCATGTGCAAAAGTGTTACTTGGAGAGCTAGGAACTTGCATGAAAAATTGGAAGAAACAGCTAACAAACTAGGAGTAGAGTTTGGAACAATCAGAGGATTGCAGAAACCGTACAGGGTAGACTTTAGTGAAAAGGATATAGAAATCTGAACACTTCAGGACGATTAACACAGATAAAGGAACTGATTGTGTTATTGAGAAAATGGGGAGATGTGGACAGGTGGAGAAGCAGGTGGATAAGAAGGAAGGAAGGGACGACCGATAAAGCTTCATTGGCTTTTTCGGTAAAGGAGAAAGAACCGATAGTAATGGAATATCCAATGAGGGAAACTCCAGGAGGAAGCTATGTACATGACCCATGGTCCAGACAAGATATATTGTCATTTACAAATGATTTTCCAAGATTGAGAGAGAAACCCGTAGAATGGTATAGACAGGTAGAAAGGTTTGTAAAGGTTTCAAAGGTGTTGTGGGAAGATTTGGATGGATTGTTTGAAATTGTAGTACCAGCAGATTTATGGACAGAATGTAAGATTACAATTGACTGGCCAAAGGAAGAATATCCTAGAGATGCAAAAACTGGAGCCCCAGGTCCAGAAGTAAGGAGACAATATGAATAAGCCATCACATTTTTGAAAAATAAAATCCCACCAAAAGAAACGGACTGGGTAAAGATTGATAGAACAACTCAGGAGAGTAAGGAATCTGTACATGTCTACTATGAGAGACTGCTTTTGGTCTTCAAACAGTATAGTGGTTATGAGAATTTGAGTGAAAAGGACATGAGTCATTTTGTGTATAGATCAGCCGCGGTCGGTAGTGGGAGTAGCTGCCGGGCGGTGACGTGGGGAGGGGCAGGGTGGGGGGTAGTAAACTATGGATTACGGAGGTTTACAGGTAAGTAAACATATAAATAAATAAAACAAATTTCGTTGCGCGCACTGCATCCCCAAATGCGATGCAGTGCACCCAACGAAATTAGTTTTATTTATTTATATGTTTACTTACCTGTAATCCTCCGTAATCCATAGTTTACTACCCCCCACCCTGCCCTTCCCCCTCCCCACGTCACCGCCCGGCAGCTACTCCCACTACCGACCGCGGCTGGTATAGATTTGAATAAGGCTTGAAACCTGAAATAAGTGAAATGATTAAGCAGCATATGTTGTGTTGGCAGAATAGCACTGTAGATGAAGTATTAAGGTATGCAAAATATTGTAGTGACGATATTGAGTGTAGACAGCGTAAACTAAAAGAAAAGGCGATGTGGGCACAAGTAAAGGTTGCAGAAAAACAAGAAGCTCAGATGAATAATCAGTCTAGTGATGCAGGACAAACTAAATTCTAACCGAATATAGGTAAAGGAAAAGGTCAAATGAGTATAGAAGAGGCCAAAAAGAAATGGCCCTGTCACAATTGCAGAAAATTAGGACATTGGAGAAACGAGTGTAAATTTCCTCCAAAAGCTAATTCAGAAAATCAACCATTAAATCCACAGGTGCAGAATGAGGTGAGTTACCAACAGCTGCAACAGCTGCAGGTAGTTACTCAACAGTGTCAGGTGCCGCAACCACCTCTTCCAAAGAGTGTAAACCCCCAGAGATACAGTACAGAGGCAGGATTCTACGGAGGAGAGCAGGTAACAAAATTACCGCGCGCAGCTGCAGTATCGCAGTATTGGTTACGGCAGGATGGAAATGAATCGGATGAAAGTTTATGACGGTGCCTAAGAGAGGAAGAAGAGTGCGTGCTTGGCGCAACTCTAGAGGTAGATCAGTCAGGTCCATTTGTGGATGGAAAAGTGAATGGTGTAAATGTTACATTCCTTGTGGACACTGGAGCTACCCGTTCTACTGTTAGATCAGTGGAAATTCCAAACCTTCCTTTCTCAGGAGAATATATCCAAGTTGTAGGTGTCTCAAACAAGCAGATTAAAACCCCTCTTACCAAACCAGTAGAGGTGAAAGTTGGACCATTCAAAGAGATGCATCGTTTTGTGGTCTGTGATTGCAGTCCTGTAAATTTGTTAGGACGCGATCTACTTTGTAAAATGAATTGTACCATCTATTGTACCCCAGATGGTATTGCTTTCCAGACACCAGATGAGGATGTCCTGTATAAAATGACAATGGCAGAACTAGAACCAGGAGTGAATGACATGTTTCCTGTGTTTGATGCAGAGAAAATCCCGATTGAATTGAAAGGAATAGTCAGGTCTGATGTATGGGATTTCACAGGCGAAGACATTGGACTAATGAGAGGAGTTGACCCTGTAAAAATTACTGTAAGGGAAGGAACAAATTATCCAAATACTCCACAGTACAAATTAATGCCGGAAATTATTGAAGGAATAACACCTGTAGTTAATAAGATGATTGAACAAGGAATTTTGAGAGAAATAATGAGTAGCCCATGTAATTCTCCTATAATGGGATTGAAAAAGCCGAATGGGACATATAGGATAGTGCAGGACCTGAGAAAGGTAAATAAGATTGTTATTCCTTGTTGCCCAATTGTGCCAAACCCCGCTGTAATACTGTATCAGATTCCACATGATGCAGAATGGTACACAGTTATTGATTTGTGCCATGCATTTTTTTCTATTCCATTGCACCCTGACAGCCAGCCATTATTTGCGTTCCGGTTCGGAGAGCGTATTTTGGCATGGTGCCGAATTCCTCAAGGGTATACTGAAAGCCCCTCAATCTTTAATCAGATCCTAAAGAAATCATTGGAAGATTTAAAAATGCCTGAAAAATCTGTGATGGTCCAGTATATTGATGACCTATTGGTGGCATCAAAGACCAAAGAAGCATGTGTTATGGACACAATTGCTTTATTAAATCATTTGGCAGAAGGAGGACACAAGGTGTCTCCGTCAAAACTGCAATTTTGTCAACAGGAGGTACAATATCTAGGTCATAAGATTGAGAAAGGGATGCGATAGGTGACGACAGAAAGAATAAGGATTATCCAAGGAATGAGAGCCCCAATGACACAGAGAGAGGTGAGAATGTTTCTTGGAATGGTTGGTTATTGCCGACAGTGGATAAGTGGATTTTCATTAATTGCAAAACCTTTACAGCGATTGACAAAGAGGGATGTCAAAGATCCGATTGAGTTGGATGAGTAGGAAATGAAAGCTTTCAAGGAACTGAAAACAAGTTTGTGTGAGGCACCAGCATTGGGAATGCCTGATTATGAAAAAGAATTTGAGCTGTATTGTAGTGAGAGAGATGGATGTGCACTTTCAGTATTAGTGCAAAGGCATGGAAAAATGAAAAGACCAATCGCCTATTTTCAGCTGTCCTAGACCCGGTAGCAAAGGCATTGCCTGGATGTCTGAAAGCAGTAGCTGCTACTTGTGTGAGTCTGGAACAGAGCGAAGGCATTGTGATGGGGTATCCTCTGAGAGTATATGTCCCACACTCTGTTGAAATTCTTCTGACTCGAACAAAAACCCAATACATGACACATAGTCGGCTGACTAGGTATGAAAAAGTGATTTTGGGTGCAGACAATGCAACCATTGACAGATGCACGAGTGTGAATCCCTCAACTTCATTGCCAGATGAAGTAAATGTAGAAGTCAAAGATGATGTTGATCATAAGTGTTTGGATGTGCTTGAATTTTGCACAAAGCCTCGCCCAGATATTAGAGATGAACCTTTAAAAGAATCAGATTATGTGATGTTTGTGGATGGATCATGCCTGAGAACAAGTGAAGGAGTTTTAAGTTCTGCGTATGCTGTATGCACGGTGTCAACCATAATGGAAGCATCCTGTTTGAAAGGAATACGTTCAGCCCAAGTTGTTGAACTGATTGCTCTGATTCGAGCATGCAAACTGGGGAAGAACTTTCGAATTACGGTGATCACGGATAGCCAGTATGGCTTCGGAGTGGTCCACGATTTCGGACAGATCTGGTCCCAGAGGGGATTCCTGACTTCTGCAGGATCTCCTATTAGGAATGGTGAGTTTGTGAAGAAATTGCTTGAGGCGATACAGCTACCTAAACAGATTGCAGTGGTAAAATGCGCTGCACACAAAAATGGAACCGATTATATTGCAGTGGGAAACAAATTCGCAGATGAAATAGCTCAATATTGTGCCAGAAATGTGGTCTCACTGAATAGGAGAAGGGAAAAAGAGAATGTTTCATGTCCCTTGCTGTTTACTAACATAATCGAAACCTGGGATGAGGTAAGACAATTGCAGGAAGAAGCGGATGAAGAGGAGAAAGATGGTTGGATAAAAGCAGGCTGCAGACAGAGAGAGGAAGATGAAGTCTGGGTTTATAGAGATGAAAGACCAGTTATGCCTGATAGCATGATCTCTAATATGGCACGGATGTACCATGGACAGGCACACATTGGTAGGGATGCCATGATCAGACTTTTCAGACAGACCTGGTACAACCCAAAATTTAGGGCTATAGCTGAAAGCCTTTGTCAAAGATGTCTTACACGGCAACAAATAAATCCTGGAAGGAAGACTGTAGTGAGTTTGGGAACAATAGGACGTGAAGGAGGTCCTTTTACCAGAATGCAACTAGATTTTATTGAAATGCCCCCAAGCAATAGATTGAGATATGTCCTTGTGGTCGTTTGTTTGTTTTCTCGTTGGGTGGAAGCCTATCCGACAAGAAGGAATGATGGAGTTACTGTGGCTAAGCTCCTGCTGAGAGAATTCATTCCTAGATATGGCTTTCCAGTAACGATCGAAACAGATAGAGGAACACATTTCCAGAATGAAATAATCCAATTGATATGTGAAGCACTTGACATTCAACAAAAACTGCATTGTGCCTACAGACCAGAGGCTTCTGGAGTGGTAGAGCAAGTAAATGGAACAATAAAGAATAGGTTAGGGAAAATGTGTCAAGCCACAGGACTCAAATGGCCCGATGCCCTGCCATTGGTGCTGATGAGCATCAGAAGCATACCTGACAGAAAAACAGGTCTGAGTCCTCATGAAATAATCATGGGACGAGCAATGAGACAAGCACATGTACCTGTCAACAAACTGCTGACTATAACTGATGATCTCGTATTGGACTATTGCAAAGGATTGGCTGATGTGGTGCATTCTGTGTTTCATCAGGTTGGACCGGATGCGACCACTCTTGAAAGAAAACCAGCTCATGATTTCAGTCCGGGAGACTGGGTCCGCATTAAAGTCCACAGAAGAAGAAACTGCTTGGTTCCTCGCTGGGATAAGCCTTGTCAAGTGATCCTGGTGACAACAACTGCTGTAAAGTGTGCAGGTGTGAAAAATTGGGTTCATGCCAGTCATACCATCAGAGTTCCAGATCCTGAAGCTCGACCTGTAAGTCGACATCTGGAAGAATAAGGTACCAGTTTGACAACTGAAGAAGAAACTGAAACGATCAGAGTTCCAGATCCTGAAGCTCGACCTGTAAGTCGACATCTGGAAATATCGGATACCAGTTCGGCATCTGAAACAGACCAACCTGAATCTGGTGAAAGGCAAAAGGAAACATCAGTAAAAAGAGGAACTGATATTATAACAGGAGAAACCGAATCAAGAGACAGTGACAGTGAACAGCCAAGTACAAGTTTTGGGAAAATTCCTCCAGAGATCGTTGAAGTAACTGAAGAAAATTTAGATTCAGATAGAGAGATAGAGGAAAGTGCGGAAGAAAAATGAGGAGTAGTAGGGTCAGAACTACAAGCAGAAGAAACACAGGGAAATTTAGATACAGATAGAAAGTTTGGGAAAGTGCGGAAGAAAAACGAGGAGGGTTAGAATCAAATTTTCAAACAGAAGAATCACAAGAAGATTCGGATTCAGACAAAGAAACTGAGATCATAAAGTTCAAAGTTAGAGGAAGTGAAGTGAGGTCTGAGACAGAATCTGAAGAAAGTGAAGAAGAAAGAAAGCAAAGAATTGGACAAATAAAGAGAACTTGGAAAACAGAACGAGAGGAAAAAGAAAGCGAACTGAAAAGGCCAAGGAAAGGAGACAATTGGCCCAACGAAATTAAAAGGCTGAGATATAAAATAATAAATTTGAACAAAGATAATGCGGAACAAGTACATGAAATAACAAGTCAGAAAGGACAAAGAAAACCAAGTGAAAAACAGTTGCAAAGACCAAAAAGAGTGAAGAGACCTAACTTGAAATACAAGTCACCTGAATGGCTATACATAGCACTGACTGACATTAAAGAAGTGGATAGCAGTCACGAAATCCCAGACAAAGACTGTGAACAAATGGGAGAGAGTGAATTGCAGCAAACCTGAAAGACAAAGAAAGAAAACCGGACTGGACACCTAAACTGAAGAAGACAAGAAAAAGTTCTGAAAAGAACTGAAGAGAGCACCAAAAGAGACTAATTAAAGGGTAGAGTGGCTGAAAAGTCATTCTGAAGTGTGGAGACACATTTTTTCTGCACATATATATATAGCAAAATTGTATTACAACATGGTAGACACAGAGTAGAAGATCTAGATGTGAGTTTTTACGTAGTTGGTGTAGAATGTGTTTCTATTGTACAGGATTGCTAATGCTTATCTGGTTTATTTTAGCAATAATAATTCCACTTAGGTTAGTTGTAGAAAATACATCCGTAATAGTATGACACGAATAATGACAAGAAAGCTAACATAAAGAACACTGCAACATTAGTAGATAGTACTGATTTTCATAGGGATAAGTCAATAACTGATTTTTCCAAGAATGTCTTCACAAAACTTTTATACGAATATGTGGAGACAATGGATGTGAGAGATTGTTATGTCTGTATGCAGTTACCTGCGTCTGTAACAGAAGGTGTGACATACCATCACCTTCCTTTGACGTATGGAATAACTTGTAGTGTTTTAGCTAGCCTATTTTATAAAACAGGTAGATTAGAATATTATTACACTGACATAGATGCTATTTTTGCTAAAATTCCCGTAATCCCTGAAGGTAAAAGTTGCAAAGGTATTTGGAGAGTTTTTCTTAGAAACAAAAGAATTAACATTAGGGTATACATTTAGACACAATCTTACTTGTGAGTTAAAGAAAGAAGAAAAGATTTTCGTAGACATGGTAGAGGACAGAAGGGTTAAGTTTCAAAGAAAGGTAGCAGGAGAAAAGACAAAAACCCAACCTTGGGCGTTTGAAGAGAGAAGTTACGACAAAGGTGAAACAAATGCAGCTATGGTTCTGGATTGGCCCCAACAGGGAAAATTGTGTATTAGTAGAGGTAACACCATGTATGATAACTATTTCGTGGGTTCTAGTGAGTGCCGAGATACATACAAAATTCTAGGGGGATGGGGATTTAAAGGAGGAAAAGATCCAGTATTTCCAGGGATCTATCATATTTGCGGAAATAGAGCTTATTATAGTTTGCCGGACCATTGGTGTGGAACATGTTAGCTAGGCCTGGTCTTTCAGAAAAATTTTCACGTAGAGAGAGGAACAAAAGGAATACACGAGATAGGTAAAACATTAACCTGTAGGAGGAGGGAAAGCTTCTCAGAAATAGTAGGTGACATTTTTGGAGCATTGATACCAGCAGTGGGTATATCTTTGAATGCATACAAGATTCGGAAATTGTCTACAGTAGTGGATCGTTTATCAATGAACACTGCTGGAGGGTTCTTGATGGTAAATACCGAAATGGTTGCCATGAGAGCTATGGTGATGCAAAATCGACTTGCCCTTGACATTCTTTTGGCAAAAGAGGATGGAGTCTGTGGAATGCTGAAGGTACAACATTGTTGCACTTACATTCCAGACAAAAGTGAGAATATACAGAAGTATATAAAGAACATTACTAATTTGCACAAAGAAATTACCCCACTGGAGGCTGAAGGTGTTTGGGAGAGACTTGCTAAGAGTTTTTCCTCAATGAAGAAATGGTTCTCAGAAATAGGTAGTTCTCTTATTGGGAAAATACTAATACCAGTCACAGTGATAATAATAGTAGTATTGTTAATGAGATTAGCATATGTGTGTATTAAAAGAAGAAAAGGACAAAATAGAGTAAAAAGAGAAAATGAGAAAAATAAAGAAAGAGGATGGGAGAGATAGAATTGGAAGAGTTAAAAGAGAACATGTACAAACGGTCTAAAAGACAAGATGAGAAAAACACAGTTGTATGAACTAACAAAAAGCAAGTGGACAAGAAACATATATCTGAAAAATTGAAGGATAGGTTTTTGTGGTGATGTTAAAAATCACCAAAGGGGGGAATTGATGGAGCAGGGTAAACAAAATAATTTTGTACCCCTTGGAAATTAATGAACTCTTAACGATTTAATAATACAAACTGTTTGAAAATGCATGTACTAACCAACAAATGCACCCTTTTTAGTAAACACTATATATAGGTAACATGCAGATTTGTGCAAAATCTAATCTATTTACAATTGTGAAGTTAATTAACATTAGTATTGTGATTTGCGTACTAATTAGAGTAAAATTGCATGATTTATGTTACGTAGTAGATTTGTATTGTGGCAAAGAATGCAGATGGTAAGTAAAATGGCTTTAAATGTCGCTTCTGCTAGGTAACACCTAACACGGGTCTTTAGAATGGTGGGTGGTAAACAGAAGGGCTTATTTTTCTCTGTTTTAATTTTAGTTGTGTTTGTTCTTATGATAGTTCGTTCGAGCATGTTAGGCCATGCTTCGAAAATGGCTGCTGGAGCGAATGAGATCACGTGAATAGACAAAGATGGTCTCTGCGCAGAAGCAATAAAGAAATCAAATCACGTGGATGCGGCCTGTGCCCGGAGTGAGAGATGTCAAGGTCGAACTGACCTACAATAAGGAGTGTGCCAAAAGACTCAGCATGTATTCGTGGGAATGGATGAGAAAGAACTGAGCGACAATGGACGAACTAAATTGTGACCATCAAGATCGCTACAAAATGAATGGACAAGTTGGACTGTTTTTGACCCCGGAGTCATGAGACTCATTGTATGTTTTACTGTCCCTAAACCAGTTTGAACAAGGAGGGCGATGAGGTGACCATCACCACCCCTCAAATGGACCAATTAGCGTGATTCTTGCCCCTAAGGATTGCAACTTTTTGTGTAGTAAGCTAGAAAATAGGGTATAAGAGAGTCTGCTCTTATGTGGGGTGGGTCGTTGCTATTGATGCTGCTGCTGCTGCTACTGCTGCTGATGTGGATGCTGTTGTTGCTGTAGTTGGTGTTTTCCTGCCATGCCACTTCTCTACTTTTCATTTTTCCACCTCGATACTGCAAAAGACTGTCATTTTTGGACTTTGAACTTGACTGGGGAAGGAACGAGATCGTTGCGGGAATTTTGCCCGGGAGGTACGTCCGAGGAGGTTAGCGGGACAGTCAGTCAGTTTGGGAGTTCTATTCTGTGATCTGCGGTTTATCTTCTTTTGGTAAACCATTCCTGTCCACATCCTAAGACTATGGGTAATGCATAATTTTCCATTCTCATTAAACTTTTCTTAAATGTTTATTAATATATCAAATGTGTTTAATAAATAAGGAAATTTCACCTATTCGATTGAGAATTTAGATAAAAAAATATTCTAACTTAAAATGAGTCTGTGGTTCTTTAGTTCATCCATGATTTAAAATGTTAAATGGTTTTAATCGTGATTGAGCTGGTCTTAATCACCATCAACTTATTCTACTAGTTTGTCCATCAACCAAAGAGCAGAGTACCTTGATGTTTTGGAACAGACAGGATCAAAGATTGATGCATAGAATGTATGAGTTATTATTCTGTCAAATTTAACAAGGTATCCCGTTCGTCCAGCAGCACATTCTCCTTGGCGTGAAATCCAGTGAGTGAATGAATGTATGTTATGCGGTGTCATGGGCCCCACCGACATAAGGTTTAATGGACAATAGGTTGCATAAATGTTTTACCTGGATTAGTGTCCTAAGGACAAATTTATATTAGCCGCGCTGGATCAGGTACATGTCCTACCTTTTACCTACAATGCACCCTGCCCATAGGGCTAGCTAGGGCCTACCTTAGGGGTGACCGACATGTAGTAAAAGGGGGGTCACAGACATGGCACACACTTTAGGTGCCACGACACAGCGGCAGTAACACTGCGCGCACAGGCCATGCAATGGCAGAGGCCTGAGACAGGTTTGAAAGGCTACTTTGGTGGGTGGCGCAATCAGCGCTGCAAGCCCACCAGTAGCATTTAATTTACCAGCCCTGGGTATATGAGATACCACTTTACAAGGGACTGACAGGTAAATTAAATAGGCCAAACAGGTGTAGACCAATCTTACCATGTTTATCACAGAGAGCACACGCACTTTACACTGAACAGCAGTGCTAAAGTGCCCAGAGTCCTAAAACCACTAACACCATGTCAGAAAAAAGGCTAGGAGAAAGGCAAAAAGTTTAGGGATGACCCTGCAAAAAGGGCCAAGTCCAACAGCTGGACTTCGTTTTTGCTGGTTTATGTACTCTGAGCACTCTACCACTGTTTATCAGTGCTAAAGTGCAAGTGCTCCCTGTGTAAATGGTGATTCTGATTGGTTCTCCATGATTGGCATATTTGATTTACTGGTAAGTCCCTAGTAAAGCGCACTGTGTGTGTCCATGGCCTGCAAATCAAATGCTACTAGTGGGCCTGCAGCATTGGTTGTGCCACCCACATGAGTAGCCCCATAAAATTGTCTCAGCCTGCTATTGCAGTGTCTGTGAGTGCAGTTTTAAACTGCCATGTCGATCTGGCAAGTCCACCCACTTGCCAGGCCCTAACCTTCCCTTTTACTACATGTACGACACCCCTAAGTTAGGCCCAAGGTGCCCCCATGGGTAGGGTGCAGTGTATGTGAAAGGTAGGACATGTACTGGTGTGTGTTTACATGTCCTGATAGTGACATACTGCCAATTTCGTTTTACACTATTGCAAACACTAGATCTCCGATAGGCTATCATTGGAGCTGCCTTGTAACATGTTACAAGTGTAACTTTCAGTTGGGAACAGCTAGAGATTTGGAATTTGGTCTCTCCCAGCTCAGAATTTAAAAACACATCCTTTAGTGAAGGTGATTTTTAAATTGTGAGTTTGAAAATGCCACTTTCAGAAAATGGGCATTTTCTTGTTTGACCATCCTGTTCCTCTGCCAGCCTGTGGAATCCACGTCTGGTTTAGACTGACAGGGGCTTGTTTGTGCATTCACTCTAGACAGTCACACAAAGGGAGCTGAAGTCTGTCCTGCTTATCCTGATGGCCCATCACCAAGCTGATGGGCCTTCCTGAGCTAGAGTGGTAGGAAGAGTTGTGACTGACACCTAAATAGGGCTGTGCCTGGCCTCTCACAATGCTGTCTCCACCTCTCTGGAGTGTGTCTGAAGCCAAGAACCGGCAATGCAAGAACTTGTGCACTACAAAGACAATCCTTTGAAGTAGGCCTACTTCAAAGGCCAAAAGGAGTATAAGTATTCGACCTAAACCCCAGACTTTGAGAACCCTTCTGGATCAAGAGGAGACTCTGCCAAGGAGAAGATCAGAAGACCTGTAAGGAGGAGTACTGCCCCTTTCCCGTGTGTTGCTTTGCTGGGTTGATCTGCTGTTGCTGCTTCTGCTTTGGAGAGGATAAGGACTGGACTTTGCTGTGCATCCTGCTTGTGAAGTTTCTCCAAGGGCTTGTGTGTGCTTGCCTCCTGTTAAGAAGTCTCAGGGCCATCAAAGACTTCAGCTGCAGCATCCCTGAACTCCACTGGTGGAGTTCTGACCTGCCAAGTAGTGCCAATTCAAGTTCTGGGGCCTTGGAGGTGGTCCCTGCTGCCAAAAACTATAAAAGACTTGAAATCGACACTTCGCTCTTCCAGCATCTGTTTTTCCGACGCACCACTGCTGTGCAGGAAAGGTTTCCATGCACCGCTGCCTTATGGCCAAAGAAATCGATGTAGCGCCTGTCCGTTCTCATACTTGGAACAGATGTAACCTGGGCATCATGAATACCATGTTCCCTTACACGGAGCAGAGACCACATGGCCTGAGCATAACAAGTTTCCTCATAGAACACAAAACCTGTACCACATGGTCATCAACAGTGTAAGCGTCCCCTGCGCACACAGGATATAAATACGACATGGACATCAAGAGAACAAATGTCCCATGCACACAAAGAGAACGAGTACCAAATGGGAATCAGGAGTTCAACCTTTCATTACACACAGAATGGGTAGCACATGGGCATGAGCAGTGTAATCAACCCTTATTCAAAAAAGAGGTATTGCTGCACAAGCAGCAGCAGTAAAAGCTTTGTGTGTGAATATGCACATGCACACACACACACCAGGTGTCAAACGGCATCAGACGGTCAAGCTTCTGTCACACAGTAAGAACAGGTATGAAATTGACCTCTGCAGTGCAAGCCTGCCTCTTGAAACATGAGCATAAAAAGTGCATATTTCACTAAGACACAGAAAGATTTACACATGGGCATCAGGAGTGCAAACTGTACATCCACACACAGAAAACAGGTGCCACTTCTGCATACGGAGTATACGCTTCCATTGCATGAAGAGAATAGGTACCAAATAGCCATCAGGTTTCTACCACATTATGACAAATTCCTAAAATAAAGAACACCAGTCTGACTAAACCAAACTGACATAATTCGGTTTCAGGAAATTGAAATATCTTTTCCATGAAAACCCAATGATTTTTTAGGAAAAAATGTACCAGACCCACATTGAAATCCCAGATTCAGTGTATATATTAAAAACTTCTTACAACCCATAAAATATGGTAATTGTAAGAATAAATAAAGAAAAAAGGAATTGTGAATAAGGGCTAAATAACTGGCAAAGGTAGTCTTTCCCTTATGTCTACCACATCCTGGAAAGAAGGGAGGAGAGGAACATGGTGTCAAAAAAGAGAAAAAGATACCAATTTTTAAGTTGTAGTTATACCTTACATTTATTATTTTTGCACCACCTTTAAATTAATATCACTGTATTTATTCTTTATCTACAAACCAAATTTAAAGTACACAAAAATTTACATTTCCAAACTTATACTTATACCCTTGATTTATCATTTATGCAGTAAATCTAGTGTGGCTAGCAAGTTGAATACACCGTGTATGCAGGTGCGCGAGTTATAATAATTTGAAGATGTTGACTGAATTATAAATTAAGGGTATGAGTTCAGAAAATTTACATTTTGTGCAGTTTAAGTTTGGTTTGTAGATAAAGAATAAATGAAGTGGTATTAATTTAAAGGTGGTACGTAAATTATATATTTAAGGTATAACAATAAATTAAGAATTTGTTATGTTTGTTTTAAGTTTGGTTTGTATAAAAAGAATAAAGTTTTCCTAACTGTAACAAAGGTTTAACCTTTGGGTTTTTTCATTGAATTTCAATGATTTTTTTAATTGTTAATAAAAATGTGTTTCAAATTGTAGAGTTTCCTGTCAGCGAGTGGAGTGTAGTACAGTATAGTGGAAGAGAGTGTCATACAGTGTACTGTTGTATAATATAGTGTTGTAGAGTAGATTGGAATGTCATTCAGTGGAGTGGCGTCCAGTGGAATAGCATACAGTGGAGTGGTGTAGAATGGAGTGTTGTACAGTGGAATGGGGTACTGTGGAGTGGAATAGAGTGGTGTAGAGTAGAGTCGAGTAGAGTGGAGTATCGTAGAGTATACTAGAGTAGAGTGGAGTAGAGTAGATTTTAGTAATTTATTATAAAGTGGAGGGGCGTCTTGCGCAGTACAATGGAGTGGTGTGTCATATAGTGTTGGAAAGTGTTGTACAGTGGAGTAGAATGTTGTACACTGGGGTGTAGGGGCATAGAGTGGAATAGAGAGTTGCACAGTGTAGTGTAGGGGCATACACTGGAGTACAGTGTTGCATAAATGCACAGAGTGTAGTAGAGTCTTGTAGAGTGGTATTGCATAGTGTGAGTAGTGTGTGGTACAGTGAGGCGGTGTAGAGTGAGTGTTGTACAGTGACAGAGTGGGGTAAAGTGTTATGCATAGAGAAGAGTAATGTGTTGAAGAGTACAGTGGCATGCAATTGAGTAGAGTGGAGTGGCGTAGTGTACTGTGGAGTAAAGTGTGTGGTACAGTGGAGTGGACTGGCATGCTGTAGGGTTGGAAAGTGTCGCAGAGTGGAGTAGAGGAGAGTGTCACAGAGTGGTTTAAAGTGTTGTACAGTGGAGTGGCGTGGCGTGGAGTAGAGTAGTGTGTGGTACAGTATGGTAGTGTGGAGTGGAATAGACTGTTGTACAGTTGATTGGCATAGAGTAACATACGGTGGAGTGGCGTAGGGTGCAGTAGGGGAGTACAGTGGAGTAGTCTCACAGAATAGAGTATATTAAGTGAGGTGAAGTGGAATAGAGGGAGTTGTATAGAGTTTTGTACAGTGGAGTAGAGTGTTATAAAACTCTACAGAGTAAAGTAGAGATCTGTACAGTGGCAATGACAGGAGTAGATTGTTGTACAGTTTAGTGCTATACAGTGGAGTATAGTGATGTACATTGTAGGGTCGAGGACTGTTGTTGAGTGGCGTATAGTGTTGCTGAACGGAGAATAGTAGAGTAGCATGGAGTGACGTAGAATGGAGCAATGTAGAATGGAGCGTTGTAGAATGGAGCGTTGCAGAGTGGAGTGGCATACAGCGCAATAGTGTAGAGTGGAGTATGGTAGAGTGGAGTGGTGTAGAGTGGAATAGCATAGAGTGGAGTGGGGTGGAGTGGAGTTACCTACAGTGGAATAGCATAGAGTACAGTGTGGCAGAGTGGAGTGGCGTAGAGTTGAGTGGTGTTGACTGCAGTGTCATAGAGTGGAGTGGCATAAAGTGGAATAGCATACAGCAGAGTGCTCTAGAGTGGAGTGATGTAGAGTGGAGTGGCAAACAGGTGTGACAAACAGTGGAGTGGCATAGAGTGTAGTGGCTGTCCTTTTATTTAATTTTTGTTGTTTTGGTGTCTATTTGTTCATAGAAAAAATAAACCCACTTTTTAATAAATTGGAGTTGGATTTTTATTGTGTGTTGTGTCTTTCTTATTTAATGTATTGGTGTTTTAAAATGTTTTACATGTCTGTCTCCTAAGTTACGCCTGCCTGCTCATTGCCAGCTAAAAAGGGTTGAGCAAGGGAATCATTTATTGAGACCTTGACTGACTCCTTTATTGTGTTTGTGGTTTTATTACTAGTGGTAAGTCGCTACTTATCACTACTAATAATCCACTTTCCAACATTTTGTGTTCAGCAGTGAGGATACATACTTGTGTTTAAATTACACCATACGGTAAATGAAGTGAATATCTTTAATTTGGACTAAACAGTTTTTAATCCGTTTTTTGATTTTTCTAAATTTGTTCTAATTCTGATTGATAGTGGTTGTGACCCAAAACGTAGGGATACCATGGAGCTAGATTTGGCGAACCTACCCAAACTCACTGTTGATTAACTTAGGGGTGCGTGTAGGGCTAGGGAGTTACCAGCTGCTACTAAAATGAGGAAAGCAGAGTTAGTGAAGTACTTAGTAGCCTGGGCAGTGGCTCAGCTAGTCGAGATTACCTCTGACACAGAGGAAGCACCAGAAGAGGTAGAAGGGGAGAGGGTGAATGACCCCACCAATAACATCCTACAGGAGCATGATGATATGTATTTCACTTCCAGTACTATGTTCATGCTTACAGCTAGGGGGAGGAGAGAGCGTTTCCCCACAGAGAAACCCCAGCTGTCCCTGGAATAGAGACACCTTGCTGTAGAAGAGAGGAAGATTGCCCTAGCAGAGAAGACATGGGAAAGACAAGAGAGAACAAATGGTGGCAGCAACAGTGAAGGTGAAGATGATGAGATGTCCAGGGGTGGTGGGTTTAATCCCAGGCTCCCCAAGGGAATAGTGCCCAAATACCAGGAGGGGGACAACATGAATAAATGGTTAGCAGCATTTGAGAGGGCCTTTAGGATGAAGAGGGTCCACTATAGATACTTGGGCTCACTCCTATGGGACTTGGTTCATGTAGCTGGGAGGGATAGGCTCCTGACCCTTTAGGGGAATGAGTCAGAATCCTACCCACATATGAAGAAATGCTTATCCAGGAAATATGGTCTCACCCCAGAGCAGTACACGATGAAGTTCAGGGACACCCAGAAGGTAAGCACACAGTCCTGGGTGGACTATGTTGACATCTCAGTGAATAAACTAGAGGGCTGAATTGAGGGTAACCAAGCAAGTACGTATGAGAGGCTGTATAACTTAATTCTTAAGGAGCACATCCTAACTTATTGTGTACAGGAGATGTTACGCCAGTATCTAGTGGACTCGAAACTGTCAGATCCCAGAGAGCTGGGAAAGACATCTGATGAGTGGTTGAGAACCTGTATGTTCAATCAGCATCAGGGGGAAAACTCCAAGAAGGGGGGTTAGGCCAAAAAAACCTAATGAAGAGGTGGTAAGCCCACCACAGAGACTACCTCAGTACCCCAGAAACCTAAAAAGGAGGAGAGTAGATCCTATCCCCACTCTGATAAACAGAGGCAGGGGGATCCTAAGCTGAAGATGCACTTGGACAATAGGTTGTGTTTTGAATGCCAACAGTGAGGTCACTTCAGGGGTGACCCCGCCTGTTCCAAGAAGGTGGTTAGCACTTGGATGTCCAGTGTAGCCAAAGAGATGGACTCCTCAGATGAGGAGGTCCTCCTAGCATTCTGTTTGGAGACAGGGCCAGATGGTAAGCTGGTGACCCCTAACAGTGGGAGTAGGCACTTCAGCTCCATTTAGGTGAATGGGATCCCAGCCATTGGCCTGCCAGACACATGTGCCAGTCACACTATAGTGAGTGACAGGTTTGTGTCCCCCAACATGTATGTGCCAGGGGAGACAAGGAAAGTAAGAGTAGCCCAAGATGAGGTCACAACGAAACCTGTAGCCATAGTTCCCCCTAGAATGGGAGGATACCATTAGCTGGATTAACGTGGTAGACAGTGCACACCTCCCCTTAGATTGTCTCCTGGGAAATGGCCTCTTAGAGGCTGGTCGGATCACCAGTTGGGGGGTAACCTTGGCAGGAAGATGTAAGGCAGAGTAGGCCCTGCAATTGTACAGCCTGATTTCTGCACTTTCTTCCTTGGGCTGTTGGCTCTGGGGGAGGAGGGTGAGAAATCAGGACCTGTTTGCAGTGTCCCACCACTTTTCCCCCATTTTGACCACTAAATGCTTGTTTTATGAATCTGACTGTGCCCTGGGCTCTGCTAACCAGACCCAGGGCCTGTGCTCTGTGTAAAATGTACATGGTAATTTGGTATAATTACAATTGGCTGACAGACCCGGTAAGTCCCTAATAGAAAATACGGTTAGGGGGATTCAACCTACCTTTAAGTCCCCAGTATATATTAGGGCAAGGAGGTTTAGAGGCCCAGTAGATTCCCTGCACTAGTGTGCGGACTGCTGTGTTGCCTGCTGTCATTTTAAAGGCAGCCCTGCTTTGCAGACTGTCTTTAAAATTAAACACTATGCACATTCTACTTTGGATTCAAAGGTACTTCCAAAGTCTCAAACTACCTTACTTTACATATAAGTCACCCCTAAGGTCTCCCCTAGGTGCCCCAGGGTGTAGGATGCCTTTTAACTATAAGCAGGGACATTATAAACAATGTTTTATAAGCCCTGGTGAGGGAAAAACTGCAAATTTAGTTTTTCCCCATTGTAGTGAATGCCTCCATAGACTAACATTGCAATATTTTATTTAAATATAAATATTGTTAGGAGCCATGTAAATATACTTCAAGATATCAAATTAATAGTTGAGATAAATCTAACAACTTGCCACTGTTGGATTTGTAATAACTATTGCAGGAAAGAAGTTATTGAACTTTCTTTTCTGTGAGCCAATGTCCAGCTTTACAGCTGCTCTCTCCTGATTAGCCAGCCTGCTCCAAGGCTGTGTCAGTGCTGCCTGATGAGGGTGAAGTGTCCTGTCAGAGGACACAATAGGTTTCCTGTAGGCAGAGAAGTACAAGCTGCTGAGCAGATGGTAGGAAGGGGATGAGGGGTAGCCAAACTGATCTTCAATGGGAGAATGTCACTTTGGGACAGCACAGGCCCGCACATTCTGTTCTTCAGCCACACAGGAGCTTCTGTAATTTGATTTGAGCGAGGATTGGAAAGGGAGTGTATAGGAAAATTAGCTACACCAGTAGGTTGGGTTAGCCTGATGCAGCTCCTCTGGAGAGACTTTCTCCATGTTGGATTTTAAGAGAATGGTGCTTTCTGTGACAAGAATATGCCACACTTTGGAGGAAGTGGTCATACACCTGGGTGGCACCCTGCTTCCCATTGGTCAGGGGTGTCCCCCTGTTTGATGCCCAGAAACCGTGAATAAATATGGGAGAGATGCATAGGTCCTCAGATCTGCTGCCTGAAAAGACAAAAAGCACATAGGTGAGCTGCTTACGTGACAGAAAACACTCTGCAAACACGGACGGAAGATCAGCCAGCCCTCATCTAAATAGGGTGGGCGGGAATCCATCAGCTTCAAGTAGTACTTGTAAACGCCGACAAGGAGAGATGACGGGAGTACCGCCAAATATCTAAATCAGGCCCTCTGTTTTCAAATATATATGTCACCTATAAGTACACCTATTCACCCATAAGGTAGGGTGCCTGATATGTATAAGTGGAACATGTGCAAAATTAAAATAGGCATGTTCCATCAGTCACTATGCCGCAAAAACTATTTTCACTGGCAAGGCTATAGCTGAATCCTAGAAAACATCAGTTTATAAACTTTAATCTGTAACTTTTAAAAGGAAGCATCTACAAAAGGCATTTAAAGACTATTTTTCACATTTATTGAAAGTCCACTTTATTGATGAAGTTTGATTTTTATTAAATAATTAGGAAAAGTCACTTTTAGAAAGTTATAATTTCTCTGCCTGAAGCTCCTGAAGGTTAATTTGCCCTAGCAGTTCAGCAGCTGCCCAGCCAGTGACTAACTTTAGTGAGGTGAGACAACTGCAACTAGAGCAGGAACAATAGCCTGGGTGTGGGAAGGTGTTGTTCTTCCCCTTCTAGAAAGACCAGTAAAGGTGGACCCAGGAACTTTATTAACTTGCTGAGGGCCTGCCCTTTCACAAGTATATATAAAGTGAGTTCTAGAGAAGGCAATCATTTGTAAAACCCCCAACCAGGCGGCCCAGTGGGAGAGCTGCTACCGCCAGAACCGATTTTGAGTGACTACAGGGGAGGGGACTACTTTTTTGCCTGGCCACACCTCTGGGTGGGCACAGAGGCTCTACACAAGGAAGGAAGGGTTTCCCCATTTTGGAGTTTAGGAGTGAGGGGAACTGTGGAATTGTTTGCAGTAGGACAGACAGGAACTGCTGAAAACGTGGTGGGGTTGCCCCTGGGAATTGTTTCCCCATTGGTTAGCCAGTGTGCAGGATTATCCCCACCCACTAGCTAATGCCAACCATAAATGTGGCTCCCCATGGCACCTTCTTCAGAATACTTTCTGAACCTGCCAAAGATCAGAAGATGACTGGACATACTGCCTGACGCCGAGGGTAGCCCTGAAGAACTGGACCTGCTCCCTCTCGTACCCAAGACAATGAAGTGAAATTCAAGGGTCATTTGGCTGATCTCCTGTGTTGCTACAGGTGCACAACAAACTCCAAGAGCCCTTGTTATGTCCCGTATAGCGGCCCTAATGTAGACCCGTTCATACATGCCCTAAAATGGACGTATTCATATTTGCCCTAATACGTTCATATTCGTACTTGCCCTATTATGGTCAAAGCCGCATATGCCCTATTACGGTCATAACTGTACATGTCCTATTATAGTCATGATTCCTTATATAGGCATGATCTTCCACCTACATTGGTCCTCACTAGTACACAACGTGCTCTGAGGGCTGAACGTTATCTATCCTGTGGTTTTGAATACAGCAGGGTTTTTCCCAAACACAGGCCCACACTGTACTCATCAATTATGCATGGCTCTCTAGGAATACACCACCTGCATAATATGTATGTACAAAGTTCACCCCAGACGTCTTCCTCAAGTCTAACGACAGACCAATACAATCCATACTGAGGACCGAGACTCTTTAGGGTATAAATACACCACATCTTGCCCCGGTAAGACAGAGGGAACCGAGACTTCCATGCTGACACACTGACCAGAGACGCTGAGGCTCCTGCATGCAGTCGCTCCTGCTGACAGCGGTCTGACACAGCCCTTGCGGGGTGTCCAACTCGAGACCAGGACGGGGTCCCACACTCTCTCTATTCAGGTATGGGGGTTCGACTAAATCCTAGAAGGATTCTTGGCTCTTAGGCTTTTAGACCTACACATATGCTAGGTACACTCAGGTACATCTAGTTAGGCATCGTAGGAGTACGCGCACTTTTCATAATGCTTTTTATATTCATGTATGTACCCATGATTATTGCAATATGGTAGAACTGTTCTATCCCTTTGCTTTTATCGTACTGCTGATAATATATCTCTGCTATTGTCTGCTGGTTGCCGCTGCACATATATTTTACACTAGAATAACAACTGTTCAAAAAATACTTATTGAAACGCCCGACTGTTTATTCTGTGTAACTCTCTGAGACAAACCGAATAAGTAAGCACGAGTGACTGAGCGAAAAGTAGTATATTGTTTCCACGATTCTGAGGAATTTGGGTAGTCATGATCTAAGGTTGCCAGAAACTAATCTCTCCCCGATAAGAGGAGATTTTAGTGGCACTGTGAGCTAGCTAATGCAAAACAATCTAACATACGCGGTGAGGGTGCACAGAGTCAGTCTGCCACCAAGCCCACAGCTTATGTTACACAAACCCGCAGGTCCTGCATGGGTACTATAGGAACTACACGACACCCTTTTTCCAGGAGTAGACAGTTGGCCGGGATCAACTGGACCTGGACTGAACCTTTCCTGATGGCCTCTTCTAGAGTGAGTGCTGACCTCTTAAGTTATATTCCTGACATCCTGGGAGCGTTAGACGTAAGCCAGAGCAACTCTTCCAGAAACTCTGAAGGTTGGGTTCTAGTAAACCTTTGGAGTTCCAAGATCTCTGGGCCCATCAAGTGGACCTCATAACAAAGGTATCTGATTTCAATGCACCGTCCTCAGTTACATCTTCATGGTTGCTTTATTTAGGATTTTGAGCTGCATAAAAAAGTGAAAAGGTAAAACCTTTGACCAGGATGAACCTACTAGGTGTATCCAACCCGTGAGCCATTGCAGTCATCATGATGTTGTGCTTAGCTCCCGGTCTGCCACTTTCATAGACTAACATGGGTGCTTAGAGCTTTTTGGTGCCATTTTTACTTAAAAATTAAAAAAATATATATATCTGGTTTCCCTTAATGGATTTTTGGTGTCATTAGGAAGCCCTTCCTTGCTTAGCCTATCTCCCTGGTATGGAGGGATAGACCAAATACAGTAGGGGTTCCCTACTGTTGTTTTTGAATAGTTAGATGTTTGGGAAGGTGAGCGAACCCTGTTTCACTTCTCACTCCCTCCTTGGAATATATTGGTGTAATGTTTTTCTTAAAAATGTACTCTATTTTTCTAATTCAGTTTGGGATTTTTACTGTTGTCGTTTTGACTTTATTATTGTTCTGGTACTGCATAAATACTTTACACATTGCTCCAAGTCAAGCCTGTCTGCTCTGCGCCATAATTACAAGGAGTTTGAGCTCAGGTTAATGTTACATTTTTTCTTTGCTTTTAAATATTATCAGCAAAGAAGCTCAGTCATAATTGAGACTTAGTTCTTGTAATAGAATTACCAGTGGCGAAGCTAGGCCTTGTGCGTTTGCCGCCCACGACGGGCGAATGTAAGAGCGGGGGGGCCGGCGATTCCCACGATGGCCGCAGGTAAGAGCAAGGGTTGGTTGGGGGGCTCCCGCCCCAAAACTTGTGCCCCCCGGGGCAGACCGCACCCCTGCCCCCCCCTTGTTACGCCACTGAGAATTGCTGATTATCCATGTAATTCCTTACTATTCAGGGAATTAATCTTTCTTCATTCCACAAAACCTGAGACCCGAGCAGTGCAGAATTAACACCTCCACATCCGGGGAGCTCGCAATGAGCTCCTTTAGTTCCTTTATTGAGTTTTCAAAATTCGCCGTAAAGGGTACTTATTGGGTCTACTTTCCACATCAACATTTTCGTTATTGAGCTGTCACACCATAGCACCAGAACAACAGTCATTTGCTGCCCAAAGTCAGTGCCTTCCTCCATACCATTCGAGTAGAGAGAAAATGTATATGCTGACTCCTCAGCCTTACGTGACTGCTGTGTTATGATTGCAAAATTACGCCTGAAAAATTGAATCCCGCTGACCAAATAATGGCAGCAAGGGTCCAGTGCAAAACATGAGCTACAAATTACCAGTATAAATGCCATTGGGAAGTTTGATCATTTAGATGCAGTATATATTGGCTGCTTGTTAGCTACATATCTTATAATACATGCAGTGCCCAGAGATTCATCTGATGTGGCCTGCATTGTTTGAAAGGCAGCATGCTGGGAGTGGGAGACATGGCAGCCCACGATTCTATCCCTGAGGCTCACAGTGCATGGTCTGTATCAAAAACACTCAAAATCGCTCTTATGCGCAACAAGGCCATCTGGCCACCTGGGGACGCACCGAGCATATGAAGCGCTGAATCCATTCAAGCTGTGTGTGTGTACCCACCCCACTGAGCATCAAATGGCTTTCTTTCCCCGGGACATCATGCTAAACAGAATTTCCCGCCACATTTGACAACGTGGACAGGGCCAATAATGTGTGAAACGCTCGAATAGCAAGTGACGGATAATCACAGATGCCTTTCCACTCAACTACAGATGGGAAGGACTAATTTGATTTCTTTCGTTGTTTTGATCAACAGTTTCTACGATCTTACACTGCTATAAATCACATTTTAAGGGACACTTCACTGAGAACTTTGATGGTTTCAACAAGCGCTTCAGAATTGATTTATTTCGCACAACTCATTCATTTTTCTTATCTCTTTAATGCTTTGGAGGGAAAATGGGACCTCCATGACTTCACCGCACTTGTTCCCCGAAGGTCAGTCTCGTATGCAACACGTACAAGGATTTATATACTGCTGGAAGCGCTTTCTCTTGAATTATCTATGATAATGACAGGTGCACATGTCAATTGCTCTCAACAGAAGCTGACATATTGTCATCTTTTGCATCAGCGCGGGAAGTTCCCTGTCACCGAAGCAGCATGATAATCTGTCCTCTCTCTGCGCTGTCATTTCTCTAATGGATGGCACTCAGGATAATTTATCATCTAAACTTTTTAAGGGGAAAATGGAGGCCCGGGGCGCAGGCTCAGGTTTGTGAACCTGCGATTACCATGAAAATGGCTAAGTGGTGAAACCACGCGTGTCTGAAAGGGAATATTGTGCTCTTCTAATAGGGAGATACCACAGGGGGGTTTCTAGATTGGCGGACGTGTTGAAAGCCTGAATACCTTCTCTCCTCAGTGACAGATCTCGTAAACTTCACTTTACTCCCAGAAATCGGTATATATGCAACTTCCTCAATACACATACAAACCAAAGGAAATCACCAAAAACTTCAGAATGCTATTTAAAAAATATTTAAAGATAAACAACGCATTTGATAAAGAAACTATTAAAAAAATTAAGGATCAGCTCCCAAGTACACAGGTTGAGTCGTGTTCTACTCCATTAACTCAGAGTTTAATTTGATTTGTCCAGGTGAAATATTTTCCTCAGATTTAAAAATCTTAAATAATGCACTGTAATTGAGATCTACTACATTCTATTTTATGTCCCAATATGCTACTCCTACCGTTGTAATTTAGGAAATGTTAAGGCAATTTTCAACATATAATGAAAACTGTCCAGACAAGTTGGAAGAGGATGTGCAGACATTAGTAGAAAGAGATTTACAGCTTCAGCTATAAAAAACAGAAATCTTTGGTACAAAACTCTTAAGTTTTTTATTGTGGCTTTGGCCCTCAGACACGGTAGTACTGCATCAAAATTACCAATATAGAGGGATACGTTATTGCCAAGTGCAGTACGTTTTCACGCATAGAATGGGGAATAACTGCGAAGTCAGCGTACGTGAGCTAACATCCACATTTTGGGGAAGATCTACAAGCCCCTTGCGACAACATTACGCCACGGTTGCGTCACTTCTGTGACGAAGCGGCGTCGTAAACAATGCACCACGTTCGACATATTTACAACATGACGCATCTAGGGAGATGCGTCACGTTGTAAAGCCCTGCACTACATTATACCTGCGTCAGGTATAATGTATGCAGGGTGGGCGTTCCGACGTGAGAAAGCCTCGTAAAAGTGAGGCAGTGAAATCTACAAGATTTCACTGAGTCACTTTTACGACGCCACTGCTTGAAGCAGGCGTAAGGAGTGACGCAGCATGTTAGGAATAGGCATTCCTAACCATTGCTGGAGTTGCGTCGTGCTTGCGACACGACTCCAGCAAAGAGCTGCCTGTACGCCAAAGGATGCGTCATGCATCTGTCTATCCTTGCGCCACGGTGCACCGCATTGTAAATGCGACGCATCCATGTGGGCGCAAGGATTTTTTTACGGGACGCAAATGAACTGACGCATCTCTGCTAATATGCAGAGATGCGCCAATTCTTGTAAATCTGCCCCTTTATTTCCAGGTTCTGAGTACTTTTCTCTGAGTACTTTTCATTGGATGTACTCTGTCAGATTTTCACTGGCAAGGATAATTGCAACACACACCTGGCCACTTTTATGTTCTATTTTTCCTTTTTGGCAGTAGGGCAAACAGAAGCGAGCTAATGAGGTGTCATAGTTCCAGAAAGAGAATCACTGAATGCCCAAGTACTAAGTGGGTCAGGGGCCGGAAAGTGTTCCTGAAGTAGAATGCTTATCATTACACACCTCTACTTTCACTGGTAGCTTTTTACTGCTTGGAATGGAATGTTAAGACACCATGATGCGAAGGCATGATTCTCTCTCCTAAATCATAGGGGCTTATTAACAATCCCCTTGCGCCGCCGGTACGTCACTTTTTGTGACGCACCGGCGGCAGCGCAACCTCCTTCCCCATATTTACAAGGACACGTAAAGCCACCCTGTTTGGCTTTTCGTGTCCTTGTAAATATGGCAAGGGCATGTAATGGGTGTTGCTGTGGGTGTTCCCACGCAACACCCATGGCTTCTGCCACATTTCCAGATTTACGAGAAATCGTAAACCTGGAAATGAGTAGGGAGGCGCAACGAGGAGAAATGTTCTCATTTCTCCTCGTTTTTTTCCTCTTTCTATGCGTGCTGTATTCTGCAGCACACATAGAACGAGGAAATCACCTCTTGTGATTGTTTATGTGCAGGAAGGTTTCCCTTCCTGCACATAAACAATAATTCCCCTCAGCGCAGGCACCCTTGCACTGTTGTGCAAGGTTGCCTGCGTCAGTTCATGGCAGCAAATTGTACACCAGCGCAGGGTAGAGCAATGGGATCAGTCATATCATTGCAGATATAGCGTATCCCTGTGCTTTGGAATTAAAGCCGCGCGGTGCAGCCAAATGGCATGTGGCACTGCGCTGCTTTAATTCCCTGGAAATGAGGCCCATACTATGTAAACATCTGCATCCATGAAACTACATACATACGATACATCATTAGGAAATGACAAAGCTAGTAGGTTTGACATACACACACACATTGACAGAACACTTATACATACATCTATTCGCACCTGTAGACACTCATTAATGCAAAGCTGACAAGAAGACCAACAGACTAACAGATACACAGGCACACATATCTTCAGGCACCAAGACCATCAGTGCCACAGCTTACCAGACTTGTAATCACCTGTGCACATAGTCGAACATACTCATGTGTACCCAGGCAAACATACCAATACAGAGAATCAAACAACGTCAGAATACACATACAAACAGTACAAAACAACTGGCATGAAATCAATCAGCATTCAAGCAGACTAAAACGGATGGAGAGAGGCAGGAGGTGAACACACACTGAAAGGAGATATGAATGAAGCTTGTGTACACTTACACCCTTATTATGAGTGCCTGTGTAATTCTGTGGGTGAAAACGTGGTTTTGACCAAATGTCCAAATTACAAGTTGTGCTGGAGCACACACCCTGAGGTCTCCTTCCTATGCTCCCTGGACCATGAAAGATCTGGTGAAATGTGGGTAGGGGAAAGGACCTGGAATGAAGGAGAAACTTGCTGGACTCTGTGAGGCACACAGATATTTTCCCCATTTGTCAGCGGAAAACATGTGATACAATGGTAAGCCTGCACCCCGGACTTACCGTACACCACAGTATCAGTAATTCTGGGTGCAAGAGTACAGATACGTTTTTCCTATATCACTTTTATTGACGCCCATAATCCTTAACTCCTCTGCTGAGGAAATACATTTTGAGAAGGAGAAATTTGTGGAGTGTAAAAAATATAACTAAAGTCAAAATAAGTCTGGGAATTGCGGTGGCAAAGTGCAGCACCTATAGCTCATAGCACATGCTATATGAGTGCATCCATTCTCTTATTCATTCACAAATCTCTACCAATTTAGCAGTACAAACACAAAAAGCATCGTGTCCTCCAAAAATAATATGCCCTTGTCAATCCAATAGGTTTGTCCCCCTACTATACTATATTATTGTCTTACAAGTAGTTATGTGCTTGCAGCATAAGTGTGCATAATACTATCCACCACTCAAATTACTTTCATATTTCACTATACTAATCCAACACTAATCTTTTATGGGTTCCGTCACTATATAAATGCAATTACAATGCAATGCAATACAATACAATAATGTTTGCTACACATGTATTGCTTGCAGAAAATGGAGCACATTTCAGATATGAATAGTATCAAAAGTTTGACCCATTTACAATGTCAATGCATATGTGTAATGATATGTGTAATGATGTGGGCAAATGTCCATTGTCTGTTTCTGGATGTCCTTGGCCAGTACGTTCTGGAGCGGTGAAGGAAAAAGAAAAGTCATCCTGTTTTAATCTCCTGCTGTCATGCTATATGTTGTTCGTTCTAGCCTTAGTAGTGCTTGGCGACGTGGGACAGAGAAAGCCTGTGTGACGTCATTGTGGGGTGGGGTCTGAGCAGGCCATCAGATTTCACGTAAGTGGGTGCTGGGCAGGGGCTTCTGAGACTTCAGAATCTGTCTGGCAGTCCCGGAACTTCCCACATGGATGAGTAGAATTGCTGTCTAGAGGCATCAGTTTACAAACCCAAAAGTTCTAATTGACATAGAGACAAGAGGCAAGAGTTTCATTCTGTATCCCTTTTGCCCATGTGTGGGACTGCTTGATCTCATCCCAGAAACATATCATGCATTTAGCAAAACGTGATGTCTCCTTGAAGCTCCATCACCTTCAGGATATTTCATCCCCTTTAACATGCAAAACTTACATTTATGAACCTTTAAGGTGACAAAAGGTCAAGGAGATATCACTTGTTGCTAACTACAGGTATGTCTTTCTGGAGTTAGGCCTGTATACTACTTGATGGACAACACACATTGACAAAGCCCATATCTATGACTTTTTGTTAGGTGAAGTGTTTGGTAGTAATTGGGTGACTCCTTGTGTGTTACCCCACATGTCCTAGAGAGAACATCTCATATTGAGACAATATCATGGCTACAAGCATTTGAAAGATGGCAGTAGGCTCCCTTGGCTGAACATGTTGCAATAGCAAAGACAAGCTGTACTCTCAAAGAAAAGTGTCATGAAAAGGAGTCAGGAAATGAAGTGTGCATTGTAAGTGATGTACCTAAAAGGCATACATAGCTTAAAATTGCACATTAGATACCTATGAGAAAGGGCCTGAATTTATAGTCACTACTTTAAGAACCCTACATATGCACACATCTTTACTTTTTTAACAAAAAAGCTATACGCCCATCAACATGTTAATCATTACAGCAAAGTAAATCAAACAAGCTGGGGTGATTTGTGAATAACACTGTGCCTCTATGGCAGGCTAGGGCCTCAAAACAGCAAGCTAATCCTAAACAAAAAAAACTATAACCCATCAATTAAATATCTCATGCAGCAAAATCTGCACATCAAAGAACACACACTGACTCAAATACACACTGCACATGATATCACATCTCCTTACTAACAAACTGTTACTTGATGCCCCTGCACCAAAACCTATTGGGAACATATAGGTACAATGTGACCAACCACTAAATGCCATGGCATTGCTGGACAGTCATCAACCAATGTCAAACGTTGCAAAACACATGTAAGACAAATGCTGAAGGGGGTTGACCCAAAGCCCACTCTGTCCCTTTTATTAATATTGTACTGTTTCGAAGAACTAATGGCATAAGGTCTTCCAAACTGCTAAAACTGTCTAGAGCTATCTCTGAAAAGGGAGGGTCTGAAAATGGGTTAATAATTTGGGTTAGGGACCCTCACTATCTTAATAAATGTAATCCGGTAGGACCAAAACATTGTTCTTAGAGAATCACTGCTCAAATCCTGGTAGTTATGGTACCAGCATTAGGCAAGCCCCAGAGTTAGGTTCAAGTAGTCCCAACAATGTTAAAGACAAGAAAACAACACAATAACATTCCCTATTCAATTTAGATAAATAGAGACACAATAATGAGCGAAAAGACAAGACAATGACTTAAATTAGACAAAAGAACTGCAGATATGAATTTTTAAGTCATTGTTTTTAGCGCTGAAAGATCCTAGTGGGACAAAGCTGGGTTTCTTAGGTTACAAGGTTTATCATCACTGAGATGAAGTTGCCACCTTGTCTCAGTCTAAGTTTTTACCTCCAAGTGAGACAAAGCTGTGTTTCTTAGGTGACAAGTTTATTGCATTGCTGGGATGGAGTTGCCACGTCACTCCAGTCTCAGCTTTGACTTTCTGGTTTAGTCAATTTTTGGTTCTCGAAATCCTGCAGATGGGAAAGGCTGTAAGTTGGAGCCATGAGGAGTTCCTTGAGGCTGCATACTTTTTCCGCAAGGTCCTGCTGAAACTCGTGGCAAAAATCTCTGAGTCAGATGTACCTGGTTTTCTAGCCCGCCGTATGTGCGAACTGCCTAGGCAAGCCTCCATGACTTGTCCTCGTTCTCTGAAGTTTAAAAAAGTTAAGTCCCACTTTTCTCAAACTGTTGGAAAAGCTCTTCTTGGTCACACCTAAAATTCTTAGGTCCTCATTGCTGGATTCTAAGCACCAAATCTCTCTCCAACCATGGCTCATGCAGGGTTCAGTCCTCAGTAGTAAACTGGGACTTGTTGGAGTCAGGGGTCCTTCTGCTTGTTAAGTGCCTGGAGCAGACATAGCAGAGGTCAGCCATCTTATCCTTAGAACAGTTCTAGTCCCTGTTTGCCAGAAAAAAGCCAGGAGTCTTCTTTCTTCTGCCAGGGCTTTCTTCTTCAGGGGTAGTCTTACCAGATCGAGTAATTTTGAGAGAAAGTGGTGCTGTGGTATCAGTCTTATCTTGTGCACTAGTAATTAAGTGATTGGACAATTTTCACTACCCAGTCCTATCAACCCTCTCAACCTAAGTTAACTTCCCTTCTAAGTGCTTCCTTCTTTTTGTGCACTAACTACTCCCAGAAGTCTTCAATCAACAATGGCTGAAACCTTCTCCACCAGGAGTTTTTTTTTTTTTTTAGAGTTTTATTTAGCGCAAACTCGATCCGAAGGTACCAGAGAACTTTACATGAGCACCAGTTGCGTTACAGATGGACACATTCAATTTTGTTAGGCACAGGGAGATTACGTGATTTGCACAGAATCACAGGATGTTCAGTGTCCCTGCCGAGACTTGAACCTGGTTCCCCAGCTTCGAGGTCCACTGCTCTAGCCGTTAGGCCACATCCTCACTGACTTTCTCCATAACCACTGCACTATTTAAATGAGGTCTTATCTTCTCTGCCATTGTCCAAATTGGTTCTCATTTCTGCTAGGGTTGGTGCTAAAGGGGTCTACGATGGCTCCAGGAACTGATATTTGGCATCTCCAAATCAAAAGTGGCAGTCCTTTGTTCTGCCATTTGTTCCTGCCTCCTCCCATATCGCAAATCCCTGCTAAGCGGTTATTTGTTGACAACTTCCCTGTCTTCCGGGGTCCAGAGGTCAGGCCATTGTTCTGTGGCAGGAAGAGTAGCTTTATTCATCTAGGAATTTGCAATGTCATGATAGGCAGCAGAACTGGTTTTCAGTCAGTTCTGGCTCAGGCAGCAAAATGAACATTATTCTAAAGTTGCCTTTCCACTAAAGGTATCAAAATAGGAAATCATCATTAAATTAAATACTGAAACCTAAGGGAAAATAACTTTGAATGCTTTTGCTAGCATTCTTCTATGTGAAGGTGTGAAATTGTATATTTTATTTTTTTAAAGTTTAGAATGCTTTATTGAGATGTAATACAAAGTAAAACATCAGTATACATTGTGCAAACAAAGGGGAAATAGTAACAATACTAGAAATTGGAATAACAAAATTGGGACTATATTAAGAAATATGTGATTGAAACCAATTTGAACCTTCTGAACCTATACTTAGACGAGTGCAATTTAGTATTTAAGAAGGAGGGGAAGGGGAAAGAAAGAAGGAAGGAAAGAAAGGAGGGGGAGAAAAGAGAGATAAGGGGAGTGATAAGTGGCAGCTAGATTATAATGTAAAGATAACAATAAGAAAAAGAAAAAATTTAACATAATATATGTAAGAAGGTTCATGGCAAAGTACATACAAGGTAAATCTAACGGGCAACCTGGAAAGAAATGTGGTGAGTGGTAACCAAAGCAAGTCCTTTTTGATCAGTAGGGGTGTGGAGGTGGCATATGCACGATCTAGATCTATGGTGATGACATAGCAGTTTCCACCAAGCTTGAGACGAGATTTTAGTAGTGTCCTTCCAATTGGAGGTGATAATCTGAAAAGTAATAGCTATAAACAAATCAATAAATTTACCCACGCTTCCCTGGGCATTCCATATGGAAGAGGAACTACCCAGAAAAACGTGTACAATATCAAAGGGAACATTGGTACATAACATTTCATTCAACTTCTTCCAAATAAGTAACCAAAAACTCTTGACCAAAGGGCAGAGAAAAAACATATGGAGTAAGTCACTATTACCATGAGGGCAAGGCCAGCATTTCGTATCGTCCATTAATCTGAACTTATGAAGATCTGTGGGGGTGAGGAAAAGCCTATTATAGAAATAGTAAAGAGTCTGCGTAGTGCTCGCTGATCGTACAGAGGTTTGAATTTTTGCCCAAATGGAGCCCCAGGTTTGAAACGAGAATTCATGTGCCAGATCTTTTTCCCAGAGAAGTTCAATACTGGATTTGGTTCTAGGAACAGAGGGATGAGACAATATCTTGTATATATGGGAGGCCTTGAACTGAGTTGAAAAATCTAGAGAGAGAGTGGATGTCTGATTGTAAGATGCTAAGGAAGAATTTTGGGATTGGAAGTGAATGATGGATGATCTAAGGTGAGGATACTGAGGAGCATATAAAGGAGACATATCATATTTATCTTAGAGCTCCGTGAAATCCATAAGAGACCCATTGATCATCAAGTGCTCCAATGTAATAATGCCTTTATCAATCCATTCTTTCCAAAAAAGAGCTCTGTTTTTAATCTTTAAGTGTTTGTTATACCAGACAGGAGTAAGTATAAAGTTATCTGAGTGAGAGAAGTGAGCTTTAAACAAAGAAGTAGCAACTGTAGACGAGTGTGAGAAAATAGGCGATGAGAAGCGTCTAGGGGGTTGGGATAATCGAGTGGCCACAGCAAAGGAGAATGGTGTGTATTGGGATTGTTCCAAGGAACTCCAGGCCGTTAAAGGTGTGTGTGAGGAGTCAGATAAAAAAGTCCAGACTTGTTTCAGGGTGAATGCAGAGTGATAGCATCTAATATTAGGAAAATTAACCCCTCCAAGTTCCTTGGGTTGCTGAAGTCGGGTGAGTGAAATCCTAGTTTTACGGTTATTCCATAAAAATTTGGTCAGGGAACGGTTAATGGTGTTAAAGAAAGAGAGTGGGAGAGTGACTGGGAGCGTAGAGAGAGAGAAATTGATGATCGGGAGCAGCATCATTTTAATTGTAGCAAGTCTGCCCCACCAAGACAAGAATAGTGGAGACCAGCTATCTATGAGAGCAGACAGTTTTTTAAGTATGGCTGCAAGATTAATTTTAATTGTTTCTTTTATACTATTAGTGTAGAGGATGCCTAAGCATTTAATACTCTTGGGGTTCCACTTGAAACCTGTGTCTTGAAACATATGAGAAAAGCAATGTTTGTTTAGTGGCATAACCTCAGACTTGTCAAGATTAAGTTTATAACCAGAGACTAGAGAATATTCCTTTAGCAAGGAGAAAAATGTGGGCAAAGAGGTATTGGGATTAGAGAGGTATAATAAAATGTCGTCCGCATAAGCAGTAAACTTAATATCTGTATATTTAAATTGAAAACCCATATAGTGTGGGAAGCGACGAAGTATTTCAAAAAATGGTTCTAGGGCAAGAATAAATAAAAGAGGGGATAAGGGGCATCCTTGTCTAGTTCCTCTGTGAAGTGGAAAGTATTTGGATTGACAACCGTTAACCCAAATGGAAGTAGAGGGTGCAGAGTGTAGAAGCTGGATGTATCTAAGAATTGGGGGGCTAAAACCGTGCCATTTTAAAGCTCCAAAAATGAAATCCCAGTTTACCCTATCGAAGGCTTTTTCAGCATCCAACGCGAATGCAGAAATCGGTGAGTTCACCTTAGAGGCTAAATGGATAATATTGAGGAGAGTCCTTGAATTATCTGTAATGGACCGTCCTTTAACAAACCCTGATTGATATATATTAACTAGGTCCGGGATTATCAAATTAATATGAAGGGCTAATAATTTGGCAAAAATCTTACAGTCCGTATTAATTAAGGAAATGGGTCTGTAATTTTTACAATAAGAGGGTCTTTGTCCTTTTTAGGGATCGAACACAACATCGCTTGAGTGAGAGAACCCTGTGACACACCGGAAGCTAAGAAGTGATTTATGAGGGTTAACAACTGAGGGACTAAGAATTGCTTGAAATGAAGAAAAAAACGTACAGTAAAACCATCTGGACTGGGTGTTTTGTCTTTGGGAAGGTGGATAATAGCATTGATGATTTCTTGTTCTTATATAGGGCTATCAAGAGATGTGAGATCCGCGTGGTTGTCAGAGGATTTGGGAATGGTTTGAAAGAAAGAATCAATTTGATCAGTAGTAGGGATTGACTCAGGAGTGTAGAGAGAGGTATAGTATTTGGTGAAACATTCGAGGATTTTAGTATCTGTAATACGTCTAACTCCTTTGCTATCTGTAATGGCAACGATCTTGGACTTTTGTTTTTTAATTTTGAGGTAATTGGCTAGGGATTTGCCAGCTTTGTTCCGGCCACCGTACATTTTTGCATTAAATGTAAGAAGATTGTTGCAGGCATTATCCCAGGATTGTTTGTTATACTGCATTTTAGCCTTAATGAGATTAGACAAGGTATCAGGACAGTTCGTGGTAAAGTAAGCATGCTCTAGGGCCTTGATTTGTTTTAGAATTAGTGTAGCAGCCGTAAGTGCCTTCTTTTTTTCCCGGGAGACAAAATCTATTATAAATCCTCTAGCAGTGGCTTTAAAAGCATCCCAGATAAGGTGGAATTGTGAAACAGAGGAAAGATTATTATTTAAAAAACTCCTGCATAAACTGTGTGAATTGTTCAACAAATTGAGTGTCCAACAAAAGGGCATTATTAAAACGCCATCTGCGTGAGGTAGGTGAATATGAGGGATATTCCATATCTAATATGACAGGGGCGTTATCAGAGATGAGAATGGAGCCAATCTCAGCGTTCGTCATAAATTGAAGAGATGATTGGGTGAGAAATATGTAATCAATTCGGGAATGAGACCTATGAACAGGAGAGAAGAAGGAAAATTCCAGGACATCAGGATGGGAAATTCTCCACGCATCCACCAACCCTCTAGCTGTAATTGCTTTGTGAAAAGTCTTCTGCATATTATTCGGGATAAATTTGGTTTGGGGTTGACGATCTAAAAAAGGATCCATAAGTTGATTACAATCACCACCCAAAATCAGGTTTTTGGAGGCATGAGAAGAAAGGAGAGTGGAAAAATCATTCCAGAATACTAAATCAATACCATTGGGACCATATACATTACAAATAGAAAATTGAGTATTGTTGACTTTAACATTTAGTAAAAGCCATCTACCATTAATGTCCTTGACCTCATTTTGCAAACAAACAGTTAATGATTTGTGAAACAATATTACAACACCATTTTTGTTATTGACTGCTGGGGAACAAAAGACATCTCCAACCCATAGTTTACGTAAAGAAGACAAATCCTGTTCTTTAAGATGTGTTTCTTGCAATAAAGCTACCTGGCATTACAATTTAGAAAAGGTGAGATACACGTTGTTTTTTAATTGGATTACGGATCCCCTTAACATTCCAAGAGATAATACGCAGACCACTCATCGAAAAACTTATTGCAGATTAAGCACTTAGAAATATTAAACTTAAAAAAGTATAATAAGTGAAATGCAAAAGGCTAAGTAGCATTAAACAGTGCAAATCCTGAATGGAAATAAATCTGAAAAAGAGAATAACAAATGTAGGCCGGAAAATAATGGAAAATAGAAGTTGAGAGATAGGAGTGAGAGAAGAAGAGGTAGACAGATGTAGCAAAGTAAACATACCAGGGAGAGAATGATGAAAAACCACAGAAGTGAGAACGTATTGACAGAGAAAGCTGCAGCCAAGAGTAAGATATAGAAGAAAAGAAAAAAAGGAAAGGACAGGAGAGGAGAGGGGTGAGGGGGATAGGGGAGAGAGGCAAAAGGAGAACACCATCTCCCTTTAGATATAACAAAAGAAGAGATGACAAAAAGCCAAAGGGCTTTAGTCATAATGATCACAAACAATAAGAACAAAAATGTAGAGGGGGGGGCGAAAGAGACAGAGGCCACCCAAAAGAGGGACACCAAGGAGAACAAAGTTAATGACAACGGAGGATCAGAAAAACTGTAATCTAAAAACGTAAACATAAGCAACACAGTGGAAGAGAACTTACCGAACATTGGGGAAGACAACGCAACGGGGTGAAGCAAACACAACACAACATGTGGATAATGCGAATATAGACGTCAGCGTCGAACAAGATACGAAGGGGAAACCTGTGGGGTAAAAGAGAGAACATGTAAGAAAACAATTAAGTTTTGCTCAGTTCCATAGCTTCTCCTTTGTGGATATGGATGAAATTTCTAAGCTCTACAGGATCCTCGAAGTAAAAGATCTGTCCTTGTAAGTTACTTTGAAGAAACACGGGTGAATAAGGTCGTAGCGAGCGTTCGTGGATCTCAGCGTTGGTCTGAGGTCAAGAAATTCCTTACGACGATTGGCAGTTGGCTTAGAGACATCTTGACTGAAGAAGATTTTATGACCAGACCAGAACATCTGTTTGTGTTGTTTAGCTGCATTAAGGATCGCCATAAGGTCAGAGTACAGCAGGAAGTATGCGATGATTCCCTGCGGTTTATTTGAGGAAGATACATTCTGAGGGCCAATCCTGTGTGCCCTTTGAATATTGAGGTCAGTAGATTTTGGCAAACCAGCTATCTGCGGAACGTGAATCTTCAAGAAGGCGATTATATCCGAACCTTCGGATCCTTCTGGAATTCCATAAACTCGTAGGTTGTTGCGCCTGTTTCGATTTTCTAAATCTTCTGTAGTTTTCTTCAGTTGCGCAACCTCGCGAGAAAGGAAGTCCACTTTGGCAACCACATCCTGTGCATCCCTAATCTTTTGCTCAACATCCGAAAACCTTGAGTTCAGACCCGACCATTTCTCTTCAATACGTTGAAGTGTTGCAGTGGTTTCAGACATAAAAGGTTGAATGTTGCGCAATTCGTCCATAATGTCTTCCAACGTCAGAGGAAGAGACGCTTTTGTTGGAGATGGCGGGTCTTTTTTAATACGTTTGTTGGCATTACTGACCGAGTCCTTGCGACCATTAGTAGTAGAACCAGCATCCCCCTGGGGCTTATTTGGGTGCGTGGGATCCATATATGCGAAAAGAAAATTACGCAACCAAAAGACCCACAAAAGACCTCTCTTAAGGCGCAAAAATCTAAAGCTGCACAAACTACAGTATGGTAGGAAGCTGAATGAACAAAACAGCTGGAGACTTAGTTGGACATATTGGCCAGAGTAGTCCCAAGTAGAAATGACGAGAAAGCGTAGACACATGACGAGGAAAATAGTTGACTGTTGTAAATATCCTCTCTAATTAGAAAAAATAGATAAAGCAGTCATTAAAGAGTCAAAATGGGTAGAAAACATCAGCCACAAGGGCAACACCATTGCGCCGTAACCCATGAAAAATGCGGGAGACAAGCACATAAAATGGCGGCCGTAATGTGAGGCGTCATGGAGGCACAGGAAAATGAGGAAAAAGTGTCCAAAAAGACCGCTTTGGTCTAAATAAAAACTTGCCTCAGCGCTCCACATGACATCCGACAGGGAAATCCATAATTATAGCGCCTCTCCGCTGACGAGAGAAAGCCCTTCGGCTCCGACCGATCCTCGGCGTCACGGAGCTTCTCTAGAGGGAGGCCATCTTGGATCGCCGCCGCCGCGCGCCTCCATTGTATATTTTTTTAACATAACTAATCTTGTACTTGCAGAATGTAGCCTAAACCTGGATAATGAAAGCAGCTTTTAGGCCTTCAGTCACTGTGAGAGCATGTATTTAAAATATATAGTGTGCCAGATTTGTATATATTAGACACCCTACCGTGTTGGCTTGCAATGGAAGATTTTAGGGCTCACATTACTATATCAAAATAGATTTCATTACATGGCAAAGGCATTTTCCCTTACATGTGTCACTGCAGTGCTTTCAAACTGCAGCCTTGCAAGAGTACAGAGAAGCTACTGGCAGGTATATTCTATTGTCATATATGTAGGTGGTGCAAATACTCACTTCAACACACATATGACATTTAACTGACATGTCACTGTGAAAGTGCTGCGCCATCTACAATGTCCTTGTTGGAGAGTTAAGTAGACATATACCCTCATTACAAGTGGCCTTTTACTTCTGATCGGGCTGGTAAGAGTATATCTGCATCAGTACTGAGGGCTGACCAGTGAACCTACACCACTGTCTTCATTTGCTTCCACTGTCTCCATTTGCTTTCCTTCACCACCCACTTTCTCTAACAACAGGACTGTGGCATACAGCAAGCCTCTCAACCTCTGCCATTCCTCTCCTGTATTTTAAGGTGGCGAGGTGTGCCCTTTCCTCTCCACACTCTCTTCTGGACACCAGGCTCCATCACTAAATGACCATCTTGTCCTATCTTACTGTGGGAGCCCAATCCTATAATTCTACCCTTACTTACTGATATTTGTAATTTTAACTCCAGGCTACTCTCCATGTGAGGTGCCCAACTCTCCTCCATCCTGCCATGTCCTGTCTTTCATCTGTGCTCGCTCCTCCATATTCCTTGCCTGCACAGTTTTTTCCCTGGGCCTCCCCATTCCCTGCTGATCCTCTCTTTGTTCTGCTACTTTGGACCTCGTTCAACCAATTCCTTAGCAGATGAGGCACCCGTTCTGCCACTTTTTTTTACCCGGAGGCCAGCCCTTAGGCCTCATGTTCCTTCACCCCTTGTTGGTGCCCTTGGTATCTTGTCCTTGGAGACCCATGGCAAGGCTCTGCCTGGTTCCTTGTTTTTTCTTAGAGCCATGGCTCTTAAAATGCAGCTACCCTACCTAAGCTCCAAGTGTTGGACTGGCCCATTCTGGTAGTCTGTCAGTCTGGCACTGCCAGAGGGCCAGCTTGAAATGGCCAGTTTGTGGGCTCATTTGTTTTGCCCATAGAACAAAAAAAAATGTTCCAAACACTGGCCCTTCTAAGCTGGCCCATATGGCAGTGCCAGACTGCCTCAATGGCCAGTCCAACACTGTGCCCTCCATTCCCATCTTATGGAGTGAGATAAGGACCAACACTTCAGCCACATCCATCGCAGACCCAGTTTTTATGGGCCTACCTGCCACCTTAGGCACTACAGGGGTCTCACCATCCTACGACCATTGCAGCTATCACCTCTCTTTAGTCAGAGCTCAACTTGAAGCAATCTTCTCTGTTTTAATACACAGAGGGAATTAACTTTGTGGCCATTCCGCCACTCTGGAATTTTGCTGGGGGCTGCATGTGAGGAGGCTGCTTTCAAAGCTAAGCAAACACAAGGAGATGATGGACGGAGCGCTGAAACTTTTCAGACATTCACCCCCAGTCACAGATCTGGGTTGAATCCATCATCGTTCTTTAGCTCACTTCGCCACTCCAGTTCAGACACAGCTGTATGCAAATCAGTCTTGACCCTGTGTCTCATGGGAACAGTCCAGCCCGAACTGCCAAGCCATGTCTTCCCTGGACCGGAAACAAGCACCCTGGGACCGGTTTCGGGCTAATAGCCCTCATCAGCCAGGCTAGCTTGAATCCAGTGGCAAAGTGAGCAAGGGACCCACGTCTGGGCATACCCTGCCAACTTAGGGTGAACAAAGCAAACACAAGGAAATGATGGACGCAGCGCTGAAACTTTTCAGACACTCACCCCCAGTCACAGATCTGGGTTGAATCCATCATTGTTCTTTAGCTCACTTTGCCACTTCACTAGGCAGGCTGCATTGACCTGAACACGTAAGGCCCTGTGGTCGGGTTATAGTTGTGACCTCCTGCAGTAGGAGCTGGTTGAACATTTTTGCAAAGCCTGATTTTAGTTCCTAATTTGTCTTTGTTGAAAGAGCCTTGGCACAGTGTGCATCCTGCACCACTTTTAGTCTGCAGTTGCTCCTACATCTTCCTGCTGGCAGTCTCTAAGCCATCAGTCTTCCAGCTATGCTCCAGCAGGCAGAGACCCATCAGTGGACCCAACAAGGAATCAACCAACATCACCAAAAGTGCAACATGCCCACCAAGGCAGGAAACCACACTTCAGAACACCTGAATTAAGGCAAAATCACATGAACCCGGGCTTGATGCAGTTTCAGCTGGTCTCCCTTCTTTTCCTGTCACTCTGCGTCCTTTCCCTGTCCCATACTCATAACTGGAGAGGCATTACAGGGGCAGTTTGGCAGAATGTGGTTCTTAGCAGGTCTTGACAGCCAACTCCTTCACATGGTTTTATCAGGCAGATGAGGAAAGGAGGTGGAGGATGTTAGTAAGTCAGCCTGGAAGTGGCTTTGGCATGGTGTATTTTCTCCTTTCTAGAGTTAGCAGGGACTGTATGCTTACGGGTGCTTGGCAGTAAAAGGTGTCCAGGCGAGAACCAGCTTATAGCACACCATCACTAGGAGGGGGGCCTGCTTTTATTGTTTTGATTCTGTCATGCTCATTGAGATGACATTTTTCCCATGCAATGCTGGCGGAAGATTTTTTTCACATGTCCGCATTGCAACAGTACTTTGTTTCCCCAAATAAATACATATGCCAAAACGCCACTGGTCCTTTGCAGTGGAAACATCAAACCGTTGGCTTAGAGGGGGCCACAGATAAAACTATTAGGACCACTGTAGGAGAGTAGGATCTGCTTCACATGGGTACCCCCACTTTTTGCTGATGCTTCACTGTTTTTCGACATTAGTCTGGTGGGGCCCTGCTAATCAGAACCCCAGCCTAGCTGCTTCCTCTCTAAAATGGTTTCCATGTGCCTTAGGCACATCACTGATTGGAATCTGGAGTGCCCTTATAAGTCCCTAGTATATGGTATACTATGTACCAAGGGCATAGGTACCTCAGAGGCCTGCCAGGGGCTGCAGCATGTATTATGCCACCCCTGGAAGGCCATCCAAACTGACACCACAGGTCTGCTACTGCAGCCTGGGTAAGGTGGTGCATGCACCCCTTACTGTGATATAGGTTACCTATATCACTAAATACATACACACATATAAACCTATAAGTCACTCAGGCCTTATCAATCCTAAAGGCAGAGTGCATGGTTCCTATGTGAGAGGGTGCCCTGCATGAGCAGGGCCACTCTGCAGCGTTCGGAGACCCTTCTCTGATGCTGTTTGTAGTGCAGCCTGACCATATACTCTTAAGCGCATTATAACCTCGCGTTAAATGCTAACTTTGGAATGGCTGCACCTAAACATGTCGTGTTTGGTGTCAAACATCTTGGAATACTACCCCCCGCCAATTCTGGCGGCGGGGGTAGCATTCCACCCTTCTAGAGGGAAAGACATGTTAACTCTTTCCAGAGCCCTGGCATCACAAAATGGATGCTGCTGCCACAGACACGAGTCTGGCCTCCTGCTGCGGAACGAAACTCCGGCAGGGGAGGCCTGGACAATAGGTTTCCTGTCCCAGGGAGGTGTGACCACCTCCCCAGACAGGATAATGTGTATTGGGGCTGGGCGGGAGCACTTTCGGGTGCTTTGAAGTCCTGCACTGGGGGCACACTTGGTGTCCCTGTGCATACCCCAGTTCAAACCGGATCAGGGGCTTGCAGCCCCTGCTTTGGCGCGAACTGGACAAAGGGAAAGGGGTGTAGCCACCCCTCTGCCCTGACCCACCCATAGGTGGGGCCACAGAGTAGTCCAACCCCTAAACTTGGTATAAGTATAGGAACCCAGTCCTTAGGACTTTAGATTATCCCTGGATGAAACTCTGAAACAGAATCCTGGACCTTCGACGCTCTACTCACGATTAGAGGACAGAAGAATCTCCCTTGGGGTCAAGGAGTGACTCCCCTGCTTGGCAGGCACCAAAGAAGCATCTGTCCGGTTCGCATTTCTGAAGCTCCCGTCGGACGCCGAAGTCATCGCATCACCAGAGGTAGATTCTCAGACTTCACCGAGGCTCCCCTGAGTCCCTAGCAAAGCTGAGGCCCGTAGCTATCGTGGGTGACATGAGACCGTGACCCCTAGACACCGAGCACATTTGCAAGTGCATCCTCTTCTGGGTCTCCCACGAAGTCGTGCTTTGGGCTCCGAGTAGCCCTAGCCTCCAGCACCAACTGCACCGAAGATCACTGGCCTCCACTCCACGAGTGTCCTGTGAGCCAGATCCACGTGCGACGTCTCGAGGCTCCTTTGCGGTCGCTAGCCCGTTGGCTAGTAGCCCTTAACGAAGGCCAATCTTTTTCTTACTTGGCATCCTGGTTGCTCCAGGCCTGCCCTCACTTACCCTCACTGGGTGAGTTCTCCAGACCTTGCTGGTCTGCACCATCGACAATCTTCCTCTGCATCAAGACTTGCCGTTGCCAAGGCTTGTTGGGTCCAATCCGGTCGCTGACACCTCAGTACTCGACAGACATTGTATACGAGCCCGAATCCTGCTCCTGGTTGCCGACAACGCCTCCTGGACCTCGTGGCTGAAGAGTCAAGACGACTGTCAACGCACCTGAAGCACTCAACATCGGTGGGCATCTGTCCATCGCCTTCCTGGTCACTGGCTAGTGACCCAGACTCTGTCCTCTCTGCTTTCAGGTTCTTGAGATCTCCGATCCACTCTTGGATCCACCCGGACACTTTCCACTTGGTCGCCAGCAGCACTTTGCAGCAGATCGCCATTCAAATCGACGACGAAACCCGACCCCGAAAGACACCTATGCACCCGGCTTCCCTGGGTGAGGTAACACGAGTACTCCGGTGCTCCCGTGGGTAGAGACTCTTCAAAGTACTAGATCTCAAAGGGTTTGCTCCAAGTCCTCCTTTAAGTGTCCCTTTTCTTTAATTTCCCGATCACGACTTTCTCCATAGAAGTCAACGGCGTATCGCGGTTGTGTATTTACACTGCACGCGTCCCCGTGGGTCCCCTGTGTCACTACCTTGGGTGGTTCCTTGTGGTCCAATCACTTCTAGAGGCTCTAGGCCTAGTGTCTAGTTCAGTCGTGGTTCTTATACCACTTTATTGGTATATGGTTTGGTACGCCCCTAGGGCCCAAACGTGTATGTGTGCTATTACAGTGTTTAAATAACTTCTAACTTATGTACTTCGAACTCTAGCCTCATAAAGAGACTAGAGGGGTGTGTTTAGCAATAAATACATATATTTTGAATATATACCTGGTGTGGTGCTCTTTCATTTGATCACTCAAGAGATTATAGACTGGTAAAACAAGCTGCTTTACATTCCTTCAAGACTTAGCCTGAAGGCTGCTCTCCATAGCTACCACTAGGATAGCTTTCAATAAGGTTGTCTTTAACCTATCTCCAATAAGGGGTTGTTTGGACTGGTGCAAGGTGCCCACTATAATTAGTGGACAGCATATACCAGGCCAACTTCTCACAACCACCTACAACAGGCAATCATGAAGACTGGGTGTATGTGTATAATACACACACACACACACACACGCGCGCACACACACGCACACACACGCGCACACACGCACACACACACATATATATATGGAGCCACTACTTTGCGTGACAAGGTTCACTTTGCTGGCAGCTAGAGTATGTCAAGATTTGCGTCACAGAGGTCTGTGACATAGCAGTCTAGAGCACACGAAATAGGACCACCGACAGCTCACTTGGGCTCCCACAGTGTGTCGCTGGATCCTAGTCAGTGCCTGGGCCAGTACCCTTTTAACTTACTTGGTGCACCTGAAGGGCATTACACCCCACCCGCACCTAACCCTTGCATGTAATTCCCTGATAAAGCCGCACATTAAATGTCATTTTCATCCAATAATTTTTTCACTTTATTTCAATTTTTTCACTTGGCTTTTCCACTCTTGATTTCATATTTGGTGCCAGGGCCAGTATGAACCCACATAGATAGGCGCATATATATGTTTCATTTAGGAGATGTATCCTGTAGAACTTATGAAGTTGCCTGTCCGTATTTTGACAGGCAACTTGGTTGCACGCATGGGTGACAAGTTTGTCTATCGACATTGTTATAGGAATTTTGGGTCAGACAGACATGCCAATGGCTCCGCTGCAGAAGCAGATTACTAAGGTACAATCACACTTGTGACAGTGTGAGCAATTAGTGTTATAAGCTGTATTACAACACTGATCAAGAATAACGTATATTATTGTAAGCTGTATTATGATATTGCTGTATATTTTCTTCTATGTCTGTGATAACACGCTGTTCACATGATCACACAAATAGTATGCAAAATGGCATTCACGGTGTTGACAAAGGCAAGTTTTTCCCAAAATGCATCTCGATGTTACTTGGATACCGATGCCATTGAAAATAAATATTTGAACTTTACACGCTGCCTGAGTGCCGACCTTCTTTTGGGGACCCAGGAGGAGTTGAGGAAATATATATGTGTGTTTATTATAATGTGCAGTTATAGTTAAGACCTAGCAAACATAGGAAAAGGATTTTTTGTTTCGCTAATAACTTTAGCATCATTTGCAGAATCTTCACAAAACTTTCCAAAACAATCGCACATGGTGGGTTGCACTAAGGGCCTAGCAACCAACCGCACGTAGCTAAAGGCCACCCATAGGGTGTTGGATGCAGGGCCTGGCCAAAGCTCTGTGCTGCCAAAGGCCATGCACAGTGGTGGGTCAGCCGGCCACAGGGGGGAGGGAATGGTAATAACTTGTTACTTTACGTTAAAAAACCATAGAAATCCATTACAAAAAAAACTAAGGTTAAAGTGACATTATAGTTACTGTGGTAAAATATCTTACTGTACAATTAAAAAAAATAACTGGGAAAAAACGTTTAAAGTGGTATAATAGGTGACATTTTAAGTTAAAACGTTAAACAGTTACAAGGGTGTTTTTCAGAATCAGTGCAAACTTCCCCTGAATTGGACGGTTGAAATGAGTCCATATTCAACCTTCACCCTCCTCCATTGCTTCCATTGCTCCCATTCACAGTTCACTATTCACTCTTTGTCTCTGTTCACACCTCATCCTCTCCTGTTTCCCTCGTTGATGCATAATTCACCCCTCATAAACCAGTCAATCTTCATTTGCAGTTTACCCTCCATCCATCAGTTACCATTAACACTTCATTCCCCATTTATCATTCTCCGTCTACCACTGATTCATCATCCATTGACCATCTATTTATCATATATTCATTTACTCATGCACTACCTTATGTCTCCATGCATCCTTTTACCAATCCATCCACCAATTTAACTATCGATCATTTACTCACGAATCCATCCTTTACTCACCAATGCATACTAACCTTTACCAATCCACCATCCCTTTATACATATATACTTTCTCACGCACTCACCCGTCAAAACACTCAAACATCTACACGTTCAGCAATCCACTTAGCCACTCTCACTCACTTATCCCCTCACTCATCCACACTCTAGCTAACCATTTCATTCATCCACTAGTCTAACCACACAGGCACACAAGCTCACTCATCAATAAACAAACAAAAGCTTTCCCATAATACTTTGCCTGGACCACTCCGAACTGGACACAATGATCCAGAGGTGTGTTGGGTGTTAGAGAAGTATAATAAAAGACTTCAGACGATAAACAGTCAGACCTATTGCCATTGCTAATGCCTGTTTAACGTAGTAGTCCTCCCAACACTAGCAGGGGGCTAGCCTGCAATGAGGAAGGATGTACCAAGGAATCATTCAGTTATTTACATAAGTGTCCCACAGCAAAAGAAAGAGTGGACTAATAAGAAAAATAAATGGTCTGCCCATCTGACGTCCATGTCAGGCACCCGAACCTCCATTAAAAAAACATAGACTCTCATTGCAAGAGGGCCAGTGATTCCAAATCTGCACATTTTGCCTGTGTTTCCTGTACAGATAATTTCTGGCACAGTGCTTTCCATGGGCTGGCACTGTCACTTGTTTAATTTGCAAGGGAGAGTACCTGCTCTTCTCAGCAGTCCTGCAATATATTTAGGGCCATATTTATGGCAAAGTAACACAACGCAGTGCACCGCAGAAAGTCACCTTGCTGCGCTGCGTTACAGGGAAAGGGCAAGAATGTGCTGTATTTAAGGCAATATGGCACATTCGATCATTTTCCCCTGCGCTGGCACCTTTTATGCAGCCTATCGCCATCGCAGGTACCCTTACATCATGGTGCAAGGGTGCCTGTGTTGCAGGCAGGATTGTTTTTGTGCAGGAAGGTCATTTTCCTGCAAAAAAACAAATCCTGAGAGGCAAATTCATCTTTCTATGTGTGCTGCAGTATGAAAGAGAATAGAAAGAGGAAGTAACCAGGAGTAATAAAGATATTTCTCCTCATTATGCCTTACCTGGGGAGGCGTATCTTTTTGGAGCTTTCCCAGGTTTACCAGTTCTGGTAAATCTTGGAATGCATCAAAAATCATGGGAGTTGCGTGGGAACTCTCCCAGGCGCAGAATAAGGCAACACAGTGTTTTGTGCTGCATTGCTGTGCTTGAGATTTATGAAGCTACTCAGGCCCATGCAAGGTGACCTTGTGTGGCTTCAATCAACTCTTTTTTGAGTTGAGTCGCTCTTGCACCACATTGGGCCTAATTTGGATGTTGGTCGGAAAGCCTCTGACCGCAGATCGGTGGCTTTCCAACCGACATCTAAGGTTTAAACTGGCCAGTTAATCCAACTGGGTTCAGACGGGCACAAGGAGCCTGTCAGCCAGTCGGAAGGGCCTCATAATCCCTAACGGACGGCGTTTCCGCCGTCGGGATTATGATGGCACTTTCCAACAGTTATTCCATGTTGGCCTTTCTGACATGGAACTGCTGTCGGAAAGTGCCTTTGGAGGCCCCTACCAGGGCCCCCTTCCTCCCTTGCCCTCCGGTTGAGGCCCTGGGGGGCCCCTCGCAGTGCAGGGATGTGCAAAAACTTTCATTTTTCAATGGGAGCTTGGGCTGTGGGCGGCTTCGGCCCACTGCACAAACTCCCATTGAAAAATGGAAGTTTGCAACCCCCCATGTGCGATCGCATCCTAATTCAGTGTGCGGAACCGCCGACCTATGGTCGGGCAGTTCCCTCACCGAAATGGTGTTTTGTCCACCCGACATCGTAATGAGGGCCTTTATGTGGTGCAAGAGCGACACAACGCGGCTCATAAATATGTCCCTTAATGCGCGAGTACCAGCACTTCTCAGGAGCAAACAGGTAACCTAAATGGTCAGCAGGTGCACGTCTATACACTGGCGTAGCAAGGGGGGGGCGGAGGGGGCGGCACGAGATTTGGGGGCGGCAGGTAAATTTATCGCCAGCACCCCCCCCCCCCTGCTCGGCGGCGCTCGGCGGCGGCAAAAGGCAGGGACCGCCACGGGCGGCAGAGTGCCTAGCTACGCCACTGCGTCTATATTTCAATTTAAAGCAGTGGTCTGGAAGAATTTGTGCAGTGAAAAACTGCAATACTTTGAGCTTCACATCCCAGAATGGAGAAAGCGTGCCCTATTGCTGCATTATCGTGTATTCCAAGGTGAAGTACTGGGAAGGGAAGGTCACACGACACCTGACCTGGTGGATGTTAAACCCTGTGGTATCTGTATTTCCTGCTTACGGTGTTATCATTCCAAATAAAGTCTCATAATGAGGCTATTTGTGCTTAAATACATCAACGGCTCAGTCCGTTTGAAACACGCACAAGCTCCACTCATAGCATCCTTCTCTGTGAAACACACTGGTTTTTACTTACTTTGGAAGTCTTTGCAAGGAAAGTAATAAAAAACAGCTCGTCAACCCGCACGCCTTCCAATAAGATAATACCCTTCGCTTTGTGTCAGATGTTTGCTAGTGATAAAGACAGTGAAGAATGAGCATTTTATAAAAAGCAGAAGACGAGGGCGCCAAAGTGGCAATTTAATGTGAGTCCCACACTCTGGTTTTGAAAAGCAGTCATGTTTCCAGGACAGCAGCCTGTCCCCTGTCCTTAGCTCTGCCAGGCACACCACTACAGCTCTAGAATATTAACACCAGTTTCTCTAAAGGAATCACGATGCTTTGCAGACCTTCCTTGGCTCAGGTACAGAAATGAGGCCCTCATTAGGAAAGGCACGGTAAATACAGTGATATTCAGCACACCTCATAAAATCCAGCTTCGCCAAGGTGAAATTTATTGGATGCGAAAAATACCACCTAATTTTAAATTTTGGGGGAATAACATGTAGATTTTTGTACTTCCCATAACAAAATTGGCATGTTCCAGTCAATGCCCGGCATATTACCCTGATAAATATCCGCAGGTTTGACCTGTTGATATTTATCACAAAAAAACATAATTGTAATATTTATCACAAAACCCATAATTGCAATATGTGCATTAGCATAAGTTACTGCACATTCCCCTATAAACAATGCTGCTTATAATTTGTTCCTACATGTTTCATAAATTCCACCCCACGTGCCTATTGTTTTAAAAAGGGAATATATACTCACCTGCATTAGCCCCCCAATCTACTTGTGTTTCATAGGCTGTCTCCCATTACATAAAATTGAGTACTTGTGAAAAGAACAGTATGTGCAACTTGTGAAATCTTCGGGTAAAAACACACAATGCATGCTTCTGCATTTCAGGGTTTCCTATCATAATATCGCTGCTTTAATATCGACCTGTAAACATTTTGAGGCAAAAAATCGACTGTCATATAATGAAAGTAAATATATATAGGTAAGTATAGCTTTAATACACTTAACTCCACATTTATAGCTTTGATACACATAACTTCACATCTTACCTTCACAATATTCTGGTAGTTGATATTTTTGTCACAATTTTTTGGTAGCCCAATAATTTTCTACTTGATATTCTGACATACAACCCATCCCGACCTTGCCTTATTTGAAGGCTTTATCAACCTTTGGTGGCCTCACTCCAATAGGTCAATCATGAACAATCACCCCAACATAGGCTGGCCACCTCACTCTGGGGCATATGTACTTAGGACTTAACGCCACCGCAGCGTCAATTTTTTGATGTTACAGCTTTTTTTGTTTATCGCCTTATGTACAAGTTGCCGCTAACCTCAGTTAGCTGCAGTTTTCTGGCGAAAACGTAAATTTCTAAGATCGCCACTTCCGTTAGCGGGAGTTGACGAAAATGGGATGCAAGGTAGGCGTATTCGTGCAAAAACTGCTGCTAACCTCACTTCGCGATATTTACAAGGAATTCCTTCTATGGTGCAAAACCAAAAAAACTGCCTCTAACTGCAGTTAGAGGCAGTTTTTTAAGACCAGAAAATAGCTGGCCCTAAGTTGGCAGGGTATGCCCAGACGTGGGTCCCTTGCTCACTTTGCCACTGGATTCAAGCTAGCCTGGCTGATGAAGGGTGTTACCCAGAAACTGGTCCCAGGATGCTAGTTTCCGGTTCAGGGAAGACCTGGCTTCGCAATTCGGGCTGGACTGTTCCAATGAGGCACAGGGTCAAGACTGATTTGCATATAGCTGGGCCTGAACTGAGGTGGCGAATTGAGCTAAAGAATGATGATGGATTCAACCCAGATCTGTGACTGGGGGGTGAGCGTCTGAAAAGTTTCAGCCCTCCGTCCATCATTTCCTTGTGTTTACTTTGTTCGCCCTAAGTTGGCAGGGTATGCCCAGACGTGGGTCCCTTGCTCACTTTGCCACTGGATTCAAGCTAGCCTGGCTGATGAAGGGTGTTACCCAGAAACCGGTCCAAGGATGCTTGTTTCCGGTTCAGGGAAGAGCTTGGCAATTCGGGCTGGACTGTTCCCATGAGGCACAAGGTCAAGACTGATTTGCATATAGCTGGGTCTGAACTGAGGTGGCGAAGTGAGCTAAAGAATGATGATGGATTCAACCCAGATCTGTGACTGGGGGTGAGTGTCTGGAAAGTTTCAGCGCTCCGTCCATCATTTACTTGTGTTTGCTTTGTTTGCCCTAAGTTGGCAGGGTATGCCCAGACGTGGGTCCCTTGCTCACTTTGCCACTGGATTCAAGCTAGCCTGGCTGATGAAGGGTGTTACCCAGAAACCGGTCCCAGGATGCTTGATTCCGGTTCAGAGAAGACCTGGCTTGGCAATTCGGGCTGGACTGTTCCCATGATGCACAGGGTCAAGACTGATTTGCATATAGCTGGGTCTGAACTGAGGTGGCGAATTGAGCTAAAGAATGATGATGGATTCAACCCAGATCTGTGACTGGGGGTGAGCGTCTGAAAAGTTTCAGCCCTCCGTCCATCATTTCCTTGTGTTTGCTTTGTTCGCCCTAAGTTGGCAGGGTATGCCCAGACGTGGGTCCCTTGCTCACTTTGCCACTGGATTCAAGCTAGCCTAGCTGATGGAGGATATTACCCAGAAACCGGTCCCAGGATGCTTGTTTCCAGTTAAGTGTAGACCTGGCTTGGCAATTCAGGCTAGCCTGTTCCCATAAGGAGCAGGGTCAGGACTAATTGGCATATTGTTGGCTCCAAACTGAGGTGGCTGGTCAGCAAAAGAACGATGGGTTAGGATGCTACTTTGAGCGACTGCCAGTAGTTAAACAAATTGCAAGCATTCCTTCTATCACCTTTTGTGTGCTTCATTTAACGTTTGTGTTTGACAAAGAATCAAAGACACAGTAGTGACGTTTAATGTAAAAGATTGGCAATACCCATCTAGTAGCTGAATGAAACCAGAAACCTGGGATCTATCCTGACTTCCCTGCTACACCAAATTGTGTGATCCTAGGAGAATATTTTACTTTACTGAGCCTCCTTTTTCTTCATTATCACATATGAGGGTGCCTTCAAGTGTCTGAGTTCAGAATATGCTCTGTACAAAATAATATAAATCAAGGAATATAGGGTACACGTGACAATTGACTTGCCTCATAGTTTATTATTGGCATTATCATCAAGAGGAGGGTGTCATGAATGTTTCTTAGTTCATCACTTTTAATAAATACGATGCACTAAGGTGTAACACTTTTGCAGGTAAAGAAATGCACTGTTTTTGAATTTTGGAGACACTTTAGCATTCATATCTGAACATATTTTTTAATGTTTTATTTAGTGATTTCAACATATAACGTAACAAAACATTAAACATATCCCAGGACAATGCATTGCACTATAGTAGAGAAAGAATTCAGTTGAGAATATAAGCAGCTGATCAGGTTGTCGAAGCAGGCAATAGCAGTCTGAGAAAGTCACAGCCAAGCAGACCAAAGCCACAGTACTCTGGCAGACACAATAGCACATTAATGTAAGTCTGGTAGCGAAATACAGTACGGGCACCTTCCTGACCTCAGTTGCAGCATTGAAGTTCAGTCTGGACCCTGCTTCTGCTAATGATCGCAGCGCTTGACAAGTGTACTGCCAGTAGGTATTCACGCAGGGGATCCCTTATGTCTCTTGGCCTGTTAGTAAGTGGGAGCAGGACGTAATAAGTGTCTGGTTGTTCCATACAGTGTGAGAGGTCACGGAGCCACGTTTTCACGGTGGATGCTGTTATTTCCCCTAGTTGCAGGCAACCCTCCTCTTTGCCATCAATGACGCAAAAGACACATACCTGTGTGCCGTCCATTGTATATTTATTGTGCATTGCATAAGGGTCAGTTTGGGGGATTGTGTCGCTGCTAGGCCAATCATTTCAGATAGAGCCTGGAATATCTTAGTCTAGTAATTAACTGTGGGCGGGCATAGCCATTCACTACCAGCAGGTGCACATGGAAAACGACCACAGCCCCCAAGCAAGCAGTTTAAGTGGTACACCCGGTACAGAAACTTAAAGTGTATAAGACGGAGCCATCCGTTGGGGTTTAAGGCTCTAGCCTGCATGAACAGAATATCCATTCCTTATTGCATAGTTGTACATATCTGTTGCATGATTAACTTGCCAAATATTTTCAGAGCTCGGCTCGTGCATAGGGTTTTAGGGCAAAGCCAGACCCTTAGCTTAGTTGGTTCTCCCAGGTAACCCGTTGGCTCGCCCATCTTTACGACATTGCAACTGGACTGATAAGGAGGGGGAGAGTATGGATCGCAGGGGCCTAGAATGTGAAAGAAAAACAAAGCCATTTCAATTCTTAAAAGGTTTCAGAAAACACTCTGGGGCAGATTTACAAGCCCCTTGCGACACTTTTGCGCTGCAGTTGCGTCACTTTTGTGACGCAACGGCGGCGTAAAAAATGCGGCAAATTTACAACGTGACGCATCTAGGGAGATGCGTCACGTTATAAAGCCCTGGGTGACATTATACCTGCGTCAGGTATAATGTATGCAGGGTAGGCATTCCCACGCAGGAAAGCCTCGTAAAAGTGATGCAGTGAAATCTCCGAGATTTCACTGCGTGACTTTTAGGACGCCACTGCGTCAAAACCTTACGCCTGCTTGAAGCAGGCGTAAGGAGTGACGCAGTGTATTGGGAATAGGCCGCAACACGCATTGCTGGAGTTGCGTCGTGCTTGCGACACGACTCCAGCAATGCGTGACTTTTCCGACAACAGATGTGTCAGAATTTCTGACGCATCTGTCAATCCTTGCGCCATAGTGCGCCGTATTGTAAATACGGCACATCTATGGTGGCGCAAGGTTTTTCACTCAGGCGCAGGGAAACTGACACATCTATATAGATGCGTCAGTTTCTTGTAAATCTGCCCCTCTGAATGGGGCTGACTGTCAGGCCTTAGCTTCAGCCCACTCCAGTCCGTGGTAAGTTAAGAATCCTAGGGCGGATTTACAATGAAAGTGACTCGGTGCCGAACGCAAGCCATTTGGCTGCGCCGCACTGAGTCACTTTCAAAGCACAGGGATGCAACATATTTACAACAATATGTCGCATCTCTGTGCTTCCCCCTGCGCCGGCGCAGGCACCCTTGCACCATGGTGCAAGGATGCCTGCGTCGTGGGGAAATTGTTTCTGTGCAGGAAGGGGCACCTTCCTGCACAAAAACAATCACTACAGGCATTTTCCTCTTTCAATGCATGCTGTAGAATGCAGCACGCATTGAAGGAGGAAAAAACGAGGAGAAATGAAAACATTTCTCCTCGTGACGCCTCCCTACGCCTCCCCTGGGGAGGCGTAGCATTCACAAGCATTTCCAGATTTATGATTCCTCGTAAATCTGGAAATGTGTCTGGTTCCATGGGTGTTGCGTGGGAACACCCACAGCAACACCCATGGAACGCCCCTTTCATGCAAAATGCTGCATGTAAAGGGGCCATATTTACAAGGACAGGAAAAGCCACCCTGCGTTGCTTTTCCTGTCCTTGTAAATATGGAGCAGTAAAATACGCCACCAGTACGTCACAAAAAGTGACGTACTGGTGGCGCAGGGGGCTTGTAAATCTGCCCCCCCTGTGTGCCTGTCTACTGAACCTGCAGCAGCCCGGGCGGTGGCACACGAAGGGGTGGGGTGGGTGGAGGTGAGGCCAGCCAGACCAAACAGAATCCTATGCGTGCAATGCCCATTCGGCTGAAAGGTCTTCAAGTGCCCTGGGTCAGGTGCCATGAGTGGCATAACAAAGCGTGAGTGCCCCACCGCCCCTGCAGGATATGCTGCTCACACGCACTTCAGTAGAGGCTAAGGGGCCCCCTCCAGTATGGGTATGCCTGGGGCCCCCGCACCGCAGGGGCTGCAGGGGCCTATTTCTTCCCCTAGTTGCAGGCAATCCCCCTCATTGCCATCAACGGCGCAAAAGACGCATACCTGCGTGCCGTCCTTTGTATATTTATTGTGCATTGCATAAGGGCCAGTTTGGGTGATGGTGTCGCTGCCAGGCCAGTCATTTCGGATAGAGCCTAGAATATCTTAGTCTAGTAATTAGCTGTGGGTGGGCATAGCCATTCCCTACCAGCAGGTGCACATGGAATCCGGCCGCAGTCCCAAGCAAGCAGTTTAAGTGGTACACCTGGTACATAAACTTAAAGTGTATAAGACGGAGCGGTCCGTTGGGGCTAAGGCTCTAGCCTATATGAACAGAATATCCATTCCGTATTGCATAGTTGTACAAATCTGTTGCGTAATTTACTTGCCAAATATTTTCAGAGCTCGACTCGTGCATTGGGTTTTAGGGAAAAGCCAGACCCTTAGCTTACTTGGCTCTCCCTGGTAACCTGTTGGCTCGCCCATCTTTACGACAGTGCAAATGGATTGATAAGGAGGGAGAGAGTGGGGATTGCAGGGGCATAGAATGTGAAAGAAAAACAAAGCCACTTCAATTCTTATATGCTTTCAGAAAACACTCTGAATGGGGCTGACTGTCAGGTTTCAGCTTCAGCCCACAACAGTCCGTGGCAACTTAAGAATCCTGCGTGCCTGTCTACTGAACCTGCAGCAGCCCGGGCGGTGGCACATGAAGGGGTGGGGTGGGGGAGGTGAGGCTAGCCAGACCAAACAGAATCCTATGCGCACAACGCCCATTCGGTCAAAAGGTCTTCAAGTGCCCTGGGTCAGGTGCCGTGAGTGGCATAACAAAATATGAGTGCCACACCCCCTCTGCAGCATATGCTGCTCACACTCACTTCAGTAGGGGCTATGGGGCCCCCTCACGTATGGGTACGCCTAGGGCCCGACGCACCGTGAGGGGCTGCGGGGGCTTTTGTTACACCCCTGGACCGAGGGCATACAATTTAATGCGAAAGTTTAAAGGCTCTCTATCATTAGACTTTCTTTTCGCCTAACATAGAGTGTCACTTTTTTTGAGCTTTCTCTGTGGTGACATCTGGCATGTGTCTATTCTGTCTTCATGGAGGAACGTATATCACTGTTGTAGAAGATGCTTTTCATGTAGGTAGCTTTCCCTGCTTCCAGGGCTTTAAGTTGAATGAAAAAAGTGGGGAATCTCTAAAAGGGGTGTGGCCTAAGAAGCAAAACTAGGAATCCTATCCAAGAGGCATAGTATATTAAATTAAGGGCATGGTTTAAAACATGTAAACTAAAATTCCGTGCTTCCCATAGCATGTCACCTAACCATAATGTTGGTGCCTTTCTTTGAGCTTTATGTTATTACATCAACAACGGATATACACCTAAAACAAGCCAGAGCTATTGACTTTGTCAGTACTTGTTAGTTGTATAAGATAAATGAGTAACAACGGTTTTGTTATGAATAATTAGAATGTTTAAATCCTGAACATTTAAGACTTTGAGTTAAACATTATTAAGGTCTGTGGAAGAGTCTGTGGCCTTCAGAGTCTCAATTACTCCCCTTCGTCCATTCACCCCTCTTTCCTTTGCAGTCTCTCTATGTTAGACACTTACACCATTTTTCTCCCTACATCTTTCTAAAATCCTTCATCACATCTCCCACCTCATCTCTTTCCTCTTCAGCACCCTCCTTCCATCCTCTTCTGCATATACTGCCTTCCATCTCCTTTGCTTCTCCATTCCCCACACACATAACAAAATACTGTTTCACCTGTAAAGACTGCGGGGCATATTCTCAAGAACGTCTGATAACTACCGCAAAAGTTGTTTAACGCAACCCTTCACATCGCAGTCCATCGTGGGAAAATAACAGTGTCAACGTGGTATTCCCAACCCTGCGGCACCATGCGATAGTAGCAGGATAACGTGCCAAATGACCGCCTAAAAAACAACGCGACGCAGAAACAATGCGAAACGCGAAAAAACCTGCGATGTCCCAAACCGCGATACAAAAATCAGCGACAACCAGCCACAGGCCCGCAAATCCCACGCGTCATGCGTGAAAATGCACTATAAGAGCAACCAAAAAATAAACACCAAAAACAAAACAAACTGAGTAGCACCATGGATGCACCCGGACCGAGTACAGAGGACAACCCGAACCCCACAAGCCCCACGGAGGACCACCCAGGAACCCCGTGTTCGGGGAAGAGCAAGGAGAAGAGGAAGACAGGGTTCAGTCCGCAGGAAGACCGGATCATCATCACGGAGGTGATAGAACACTACCAACAACTGTTCGTCACCTCCACTGCGTCATTGGCAACACAAACGGAAATATGGCAGGCCATCGTCACCAACGTGAATGCAGTCGGAGTGTCGAGGAGGTCAATGGAGGAGGTCAAGAGGCGCTGGCATGAAGTGCACAGCCAAACCAAACAGAAACTCGCTGCCAACATGAAGGCAGCAAAGGCGACTGGAGGTGGGAGTCCTGTGCCACAGGAGGAGCTGGATGAGCTGGAGGAAATGGTGGCCACAGTCATCAGCTTGGAGACGGTGCAAGGAGTCGGGGGTCTGGACACTGCCCGATATGACCTGACCCAACAGCAACAGGGTAACGACCAGGGACTGGGGGATGGGGGCAGATGGGCACAATGCCACACATTCACAATCATGTGCAGCACACTGCACACCCACAATGACTGTGGAACATGTCCCTGATACCCTTGGCACACTGCAGCACACATAGAAACACCAAGTAGTCCCCCGTCCACAATCTGCACAAATGGGCCCCCCTCCATATCACCAATGCCACAACCCACCCATGCACATGTGCTGAATCCCGAAAGCAGCGGCTCTGTGAGCCACACCGACAATGCAAGTGACACTGCATGACAGATAGCATGGCTGAAGTCACAATACATGACATGGTGCACGAGACAACACTGAGGTGGCTGAGTGTGGACCACATCCGTAAAGGAGAAGGTCACACTCTGACACATCCACGTGCACCTACGAACCATGACGTAAAAAACACATTTGCAGACAAACAATGCACAAAAGTACCAAATATCTCCAGTAGCACAAATGACCCAAGTCGCAAACATCCCAGCACCCGAAAAGCACACAAGTCAAATGCACACCCACTCAAAGGGATAAGGGTCCGCCAATGCAGAGCTGCAGGGGTGAATCGCCAACAATGCAGCACACACACATAGCAATCACAGTACATCAACATTGACGACAATGTTGGACAGAGTGCAATCCCTACACCACAGGACAGAGGACCCAACTGGTGCCGCTCGTGCGTAGAAACTGGCCAATCACAACTGGCAATGCATGACACTGAGCTGATAACGTACGAGTGCAGCTGTAGTGTGGTTTGTGGACTCATGGTCTGCATTGCTAAGTTAGCTTAGGCCTGGCTGCCATGATGCCTTTTTGCACATGTTACTTTGTGCCTTTGTTTTTCCAGCCTCTGCTTGTGCCCGGCTATTTTAGAACTGTCTGCATTTCTGCCTTTCACCTTTCCTCCTATTCCCTTTGGGTTTCGTCTGCACATCATGTACAAGGTCGAAAAACAATGTCCCTTGTTCTTGCTGATCTGGTCAGCCCTCGCACTTAGACATAACACTGAATGCAGCTGCACTGGAGAAATTTGTGTGCTTTTAATATTGTGATTTCACTGTTAGAGGCACTTGGAGAAAAACCTTTCCAGAAAGAAGAGCTGTGCTTGTCTGATGATGTAAAACGTGCATCTAGATATTGAGGTATGAGGGTCCGCCTGACAATGCCCAGAGGTCTTCTATTTTTATAATAAACTAGCTAATAGCACGGGGAGGGTGGTATGGTCATTTAGCCCTATATCCACTGCTTTATGAAATGCTTTCCCGTTTGTATTCTATGGAATTGTAACTATGCTTATTGTTTTATTCTTATGCATTATGCTGATAGCACTGGCACGTGTACTGCATCTTAGAGCACGGTAGTTGAAATAAACATTTTAAACTAAACAGTGACTCTTATTACGCACGTTGTGGACAGGTATGAGTGAGTTATGAAAGGGTGTTCTTGCTCCCGCGAGTCCTGAGAGAGACCGTGTTCTGGGTTGTCTAATCATTGGTAGCATCGTTGCTAATGAGACGCTAATGCTAGTCGGGTTGGGATTGTGGGTACTAAGGTGTATGGTTGGCTCACCACTATACTCCGAGGTCCTATTATCCTGTGCATAGCTCTGTGTATGTGCAGAATCCCTACAACATGGCGCCACCAACGAAGTGGGCTGCTTATCTGCGAGACGCTTGAGTAGTACTTGTGCTTGTCCACAACACCCTTCGCAGACGCTTCCGGAGGCGTGTGTGAGGGCGATACCTCCTATATTGATGTTTTTATAGGTTCTTTCAAGCTTGAAGTTATTAAAAGGTTTTTAAATACAACCCTATATTGTGCTGCCTCCTACTAGGTTGTAGGATATTTTTAGCTTTAAATGGCTGTCCAAATTGCGGCACATAGCCGCGCAGCGCTCCGGGCTCACTTGACCGCGTATGGAGTGCCTGACGTGGGTGTCGATCTGATCTTTGTGGTACAAGCAGATCCTGCTTACCACTTTGAGGTGTTCTACTCTTGGGTCACCTTTCCGGCGGTGGATGGGACTGATAATTTGTTCCATGAATATAGAGCCACCGCTCTTCCTAATTTCTATAGGCCTTATAGGAATCTTGAAGTACTGCTCACGGCATGGCAACACCGTGTTTGGTTTGATGGCGCCCTCCCCTAACCGGTTACTGCAGTTCATTTAGGCCCCTTATCGATTGAAGGGGCCACTTTTGTCCGGGTATACCCCACATCCGCGTTAAATGACGCTAGCAGTCGCTGAACTGCATGATTTGCATTCGTCTTTGATACGTGTGCATAGAGCTTTAGTACAGTATGTTACAGGCAACATCCAGGGAGCCCCGCCTGGAGTTGCGGCGCATCCAGCTGGACCAGGCGGCGTAACCATAAGTCCCGTCATGGTTAATTCGGTGATGGGCAAGCGCCCACAAAATAAGGACGATTTCCCTTATTGGCTTGCAGAAAAATTTGACCAGCTGGAGGCAGTTTTTCCGAATACTTCTCCTGTGGAAAAACACAGGATATTGACGATTAGTTTGCCAAAAGACTTAATCCCCGAGTTGGCAGAATGAAACAACTGGGGTAAGGTTTTCGCAGCAGTATATGCGAAGTGTTTCGGCACTCCTTCCATGACAGTTCTCCCCTCTGTAATTAAACGAGTGCAGGATGAGCATGGCCCTGAAGCGGCTGTGGAATTAGAGGTGAGACTGGTGGGAGTGTTCGATGTAGTAGCTGATTTGATCCTTGCGAATGTCAAGGGAGATGCAGTTAACTTCCAAGTAGCTAATGCTTTGGCTTTGATCCCAGAACCAGACAAGCCGCGCGAATTACCGAAAATTATTGCACAGGCTTACAAAACCATTGGCAGCAATAGCCTGGGAGTCAAACCTTTTGCAAAAATGCAAACACAATCGCAACCACAACCAAAAACTAAATCTGAGAAAGATGAGAAACCGTTCTTTACTAAAAAGAGCTGGAGGTTGAAAAAACAGGGTAAGCAACCGAAGAAGCCAGGGTCGCGAGACGCTTCCCCGGTTTCCGTCTCTTCTGAACGCACTTATGATTTACGCGATAGAGCGAGAATTAAATCTCCAGAGAGATGTCAAGTCCCTGATCCGCGTTCTCCTCGTTCTTCACAGGCACCGTTGACCTCCCAGACAGGTGGAGGAGATCGCCAGGATAGAGGCAGGGGTCGAGAGGCTCCACAGGGACGAGACCAACCTCAACAACAAGTCCGAGGGAAACCAGAAGAATTTAAACGTTCTCGGCCACAGTTTCAGAAGAAAAAAGTTGCAGCTGTAACAGCGAGGTATGCCACAGACGGTGAGAACGAAACTCCTGAATTGGACGTGGGCAGTGACGCTCCTAGACAACACCGCGGAAGTTACCATAGTGCGGGAGGCACTACGTCCTCATGTGGAGGCGACAGCAACTGATACATTCATTACTGTCGAGACAGCTGACACCAGAGTGGCACCCCCTGACAGACTATATAATATTGTCATTCAAATTGAAGGTGACATACAGCGTGTTATTAAAGGGATTTTTGGGGAGAATCTGACCTCTTCGTACGACATTTTGTTGGCAGAGGCGGATTGGCCGCCCCCATTCGTACTTGCTGCGCGTAGAGGGGAAGAGGTAATCCTTCCGAGATTTTCTCGTCATGTCCCCAAGGACAAAGCGGAAGCTCTCGCAGCTGAGTGGGCTGTGTCCCTGGCTCTGGCGTTATACCGCAACCACGTGGGCTGGGATGAAGACTCTCCCCCCCCATGATATTCCTTTGCGGTCGCTGCCACAGCCACAACCCCAATATCCCATCAAGCGGGAAGCTAAAGGTCCTGTTTCCGAAATTCTGACAGTTAGAATATCAAGGAGTAATTAAAACATGCGTATCACCCATGAATAATCCCCTTTTCGTGGTTTCTAAACCCGATGGATCGTACCACCTAGTTTTGGATTACCGGCATTTGAACTCTCATTGTCGGACCTTTGCGGTGCAAAATACCCACAGTTCTGCGCTTGTAGACAGTCTTGTTCGTAAAAAATATAAAACGACACTTGAACTATCCAATGGATTTTACACGCACAACTTAGCCCCGAAGTGTAGCCAATGGAGCGCTTTCACTTCCGGTGGTAAATAATTCAAATTCCGGCGTTTACCCATGGGCTACAAGAACAGTCCGGGTGTATTCGCCGCCCGTGTTGTCTCTTTGTTGGACAGCATAGACCCAGATGTGTGTTCGTACGTCGATGATATCTATCTAACAGACGACGAATTATACCCGCATCTTACCCGAGTGGACCGTATTATTCTTAAATTTGCGGTCTTGGGTTACAAATTTAATTTTGCCAAGTCACACATTGCTGAATTTACCGTTTTGTTTTTGGGCTATGAGCTCAACAATGAAGGTAAGGGCTTAGCGCCCCATTTCTTGGAGAAGTGCGCACTTTTGTGCCCTCCAACCACTCTGAAGAAGCTACAGTCTTTGCTGGGTTTTCTAAACTTCGGGCGTACTTACATTCCCAAATACGCCCAGCGTATCAAGCCTCTTTATGCCTTGATACAACCTAACTTTTCGAAGTCATGCTGGCTTCCCGAGCATTCCTCTATACTGCAGTCTTTGCAGTCTGATCTACTTGAATCTAAATTCTTGTTGACTCGTGACAACCACACAAACCTGGTGATTAGAATCGTTCCAGGGGCAGTGGGTTTCACGTACTTAACCTTTAACGAAGGTGACACAGTACCGATTGCATACAAATCACATCTATACACCTCTGCAGCAATGCGCTTTTCCTCTGTGGAGAAAGTTTTGACTGCGGTGCAAATGGCGATTCTAAAAGAACGCGCACTGGCACAGGGAAAACGCATTTTGGTGGTAACACCATATCCTGCCCTTGAGGCAGTGACCAAAGCAAGTGTACCGAACTCTAAGGCTGTGCACCCCCGTTGGATACAATGGGCTACATCTCTGACGTCCCCGGATGTCACTTTTATCTTTGATTCCTCTCTTCAGACACAGGAGTTCTTACAGTATGAATTTGTTCATCCTCCTCCTCTGACTTTGCTACCGCTTGAGGAGTACGAATGTATTATCTATACCGATGGTTCGGCACAACCTGCCACGGGTTCCAAGCATGCTTATTCAGCAGCATGTGCTATTGTTGCAGGTACTATGGTGAACGGAGAGTTCAAACAGACTGTAGTGCACACTCAGGCACTAGGAGACAGTACTGCACAATTGGCCGAGCTGCGCGCTTTGGTGCTCGCACTTGAGTTCGCGAATCCAGATGTGACCACTCTTATTGTATGTGATTCGTACTACTGTGTTCAGTCTTTCAATGACAATCTATTCTTTTGGTCACAAAATGACTATAGAGATGCAAAAGGCAGCACAATTAAGCATAAAATGCTTTGGGTTCGAGTGGCAGATCTGAAACAACGTCTGCCTCTCACACAGGTGATTCATACTCTTGGCCACCAGCATGTGGGCGCACACGCTGTCGGTAACGGTTTGGCTGACGAAGCTGCCAAATCAGCAGTAGCCACGTGCTCAGTCGCAGCAGTTACAAGATCCATGACTAAAATAGATAATGATATTTTGGCAGCTATTGCTGCGACAAAGGAAGGTGCTAATTACCCACGGGGTTTCCCTTCCAAATACTCTTATCAATTAGGTCCCGAACAGGCTCCTTACGTAAGAATTCCAGACGTTGGTGATCGGCTGATTCCCGACGCGGACCGCAGACTTTCCTTGATAACGGCCGCACACGAAGGCATGGCTTCGGCTCATGCTGGCGTGTCTGCGACGGTTTCCATCTTGCAGCAGCGTTACTGGTGGCGTGGTTTATATAAACAGACCCGTACTTATGTGCTTTCTTGTGATGTTTGTCAGCAAATTAAGCCTTCCACGGTTACACGGCCACCACAGACACCGCTCTGCATTTCTAACAGACCTTTTGGGTGTGTTTACCTGGATCACTGCAGTCCATTTTCTTCTGACACTGCATATAAGTACATCTTGGTTGCAGTGGATTCGTGCACACGTTTCATCTGGGTCTGGCCACAACGGAGTGCTGACGCTCGAAATGTCATCAGGGATTTGCGTGTCTTTGTGGGAATTTTTGCCTGCGGCACCTTCCATTCTGACCAAGGTCCAGCGTTCGCCTCTAAGGCCTACAAGGACGCAATGGGGTCACTGGGGGTGTAGGTGAAATTTTCGTCTCCATATCGGCCTGAGGGCAATTCGATTGTTGAACGAATGAACCGTGACTTAAAGCAATCCTTGACAGCTAGAGTCTTAGGTACTGGCAGGAACTGGCTGGCCCACTTGTATACCGTACAACGTGCACTTAATAATCTCCCTAGAAGACCTCTGGGTGGGCGGACCCCATACGAAATGCTCTTTGGCATACGAATGTTTGTGCCTGACCTTGATGGTCTAGACATGGCGGCACAATCCGCAATCTTTGATGTAGATAATCATTCTACTATGTTACAGGACTTACAAGAAGCCCGAGACAAACTTGCAATCGAACATTTACCTTCAGTCACAGACACTGCACTGCAGATTCCGGTTGCCGGCTGGCTTCCGAAGGTTGGAGACCTGGTCCGAGAGAAGGTGGAGAACAAAAAAAGAATTCGGCCCCTCTTATCGTGCACCGGTTCCAGTCCTTGGCTTGAAGGGTACTCGTACAGTCATCTTACCACCGCTTCCTGGTCGCAAGGAAAACAGATACATCTCAGTGGAAAATGTCAAGCTACAACATTTGGCCGATCCTGAATAGTGCAACACCAGCGGTCTCTTGTCCAGTCATTTCCAGGACAAATGTTTGTGGTCTTCCAGCCCGAACGGTCACTGATGTTGCCATTGAGATGGTAGATTTGCCTGATCGACTACCCGGATTCCCCCTGCAACGAGGAGACCGAGTATACCTACCCCGCCACCGAGTCCGTGGCTCATCTACCAACAACGCCACTGAGCCCAACACGTTATTCCTTTGACTCGGATTCCACCTCAGCACTTATCCCGTCCAGATTCAGTATTTTTGTATCCTGGTTCAGAGACAATTTTTTGATCCCCCCATGGACATACATCTGGTTGGTACTATTCCTGATTTTTCTGTTCATGTCCATTGGCTTTGTGACAGTATTTTTTCTACTCATTAATGGTCACTATTTACCAGAACGCTCTGCAGTGAACTGTGTCGCTGGAACTTTGGCTCCGCATTCTTCTTCTCACATCATGAAGCGTGACCATACTTTTGTGAACATTTCAGCTTACCCAGTCGCTGATGGCATCGTATGGGATGCGGTAAATTTCCAAATTCATGGACCAACCGAAATAATTAATGTACCAAATGTGCTCCGTGTTTCAATGGGTGATGTCGTTAAAAGTAATATTTATTCGGACGATTGGGATGTACATTCAGTCGAGTCGTTATTTGCTGATTTGAAATATTATGCTGCTTTTAATGCTGAAGATTTGTACATGAATGCTGCAAGTTATGCCGATTTATATTGTTACCAGCATTGGGGCAACCACTTTCTCCATAAACCCAGTACCCTTCGGGGTCCTTTTAATTACACCCAATGGGAGCATTGTCCGACCCCTGTGCCAGGCAGCTCCCAGACTCTTAAAAATAAGTTTACTTATTTTACGGACTTTGATAGATCAAACCCTGGGTCATATTTTTTTAATTAAACACTTCTTCCACTCAGAAAATCATGTTGACCCACACCAAATTGCTGTATTCGGGTTCCTTTTTGAACACCTTAGCTGTGGGTGGTTATGAGTACTGGCAGGACACCATAGACTTGAAATCTATTTGGGGATCCAAATCATGGCAGGTGCAAGGCACAGAAGCCTTGCACTGTGCTTGCCTAATCCCAGCCCAAATTTTATTTTTAAATCATACTGCCTATCAAACGACCTGTTGGGGTTTGGCTACTTCGAAGCAATTAAATGCACCTTCCATTCCCGTATGGTCTTCATCTCCCAACGTGAGCTTGCACTTCAATATTTCCCTTACAGATTTGCAAGTTTTGTTTCAGAACAATTCGTTTAATGTCTTTACGTTTGCTCAGTCACCCTGGTTGGCTTGGCCCATAGCATCTAATGCCTGCCAACTGCGTTTTCATGACACTGATCCTGGTTACAAACAGGATCGACCAGATCCAAGGTTTTCTGACTCTCGTACTGTTACCACGAATTCTGTTGGTAAATTGTGTAAACAGTGGTTGCGGCACTCGTCCTTAGATTCTGTAAAACAACATTTATCCCTCCTATCAGGCAACATTGATCTGTCTGACTTTGTTCTGGGGCCTCGTGGTCCTCGGCCAAAGAGATTCATTTATGAAACTTACAATGAACTCTGGAACCTTTCGCAGATTGAAGCTGCTTCCCGTCTTCGGGAAATCGATCAAGCAAATTTAGAGAAGGTGCTTGCTGTTGTTGACAATAGTATTAATACCCTGTCTTCCCGCATTTACACATTAGAGAATATTGTTTCCTCTGTTGTTGATATTGTACAAGATGATGTTTCTGTGTTGTATCATGGTCAAAATCAATTGCGTTCAGTAATGCAGTTTGCATGGACTTTGCAAACACTTAAACTGGGTAAGGTTCCTTGGCACTTTTTAAACACCTCTGCGTTATTCTTGCCTTTTAACTTGACTGAAAAACAGCCATTCGTGTCCATGAAAGATGCAACATACACTCTGTTACATATCAAAAAAATAGAGCCCTTACCGTTCTCTATGGCGGAATTGGATTCTGCAGTGTGGCTAGTTCACTGGGTTATCGCCTTGCCTTTTTCTTTATTTGAATTCAGTTCGTGCATGAAACACTATCCTGTGGGCCGTTTTCAGCCCTTGGGCAGTGCTTTCCTGCATGAACTTTGGTCCCTGCCTTTCATGTATAAATGTCTTAGGGACGGGAAGGAAGTATTTCTCACAGGGGAGTCATGCGATTCTACTGTGGGTCATTCCCTTATTTGCAAAAATATTACATTGCACGGAGCTTGTAACGTTTCGGCTCTGAATCTTGCTTGTGTTTTAAAGGGCATTCCTGCTCCTGCTATTTCTCCTACTTTCACTGTGCTTGCAAATGGTAGCTATCTTCTTCTGAGTAATCAGGACTGTTGTGGCATGCTAGCCGGAATACCCTATATTGTAACAGTTTCCCACAGGGTTGTCTGCTGCAAAAATGTGCTTTTTCCTCCCCCGCACGACATCGTAGATAGTTCTATTTGGCCTTCCATTCCGACTTTGAAGGCGGATTTCAATAAATTGAGCAGAATAAATGCACTATTATTGAACCAGGAGGTTATGCTCAGAATCCGCCCGGGAGACATTCATTCTCCAGATGGCGAGTACCCACAGTGAAATACAGGCCCTTTTGAACACAAACCTCCCACAGCATTTCGGTGAACTGATTCACCGTGTTTTCAATGCTTTACGCACCGAAGGTCTTGTGCACTTTTTTAAGGTTGTGGGCTCTGGCCTAGTTACCTCCTTTCAAACTATATTTGGTGTAATACTGGCTTTTATTCATTCCATTTTTTCCAGAGTCTTTGGCGGCTTTCCGTTGATCCTCGCCTTAGCGGCTGGTGTTTTGCTTTTGGCCTGTGTGCTACGCAATGGCTGCACTTCCTGGGGCCCTCCTCGACCAAGGTCGACTCCGGATGCTCCGTGAGCGCATCCTCGCCGGCTTCGGCGTCCTGCCATTGGTGACACTCGGTGTGTTATATAGACTTTCTTTTCGCTTTGCGTATTTCACTTGCGTGCAACCTGTGATGTCTTGCATCCGATGTCCTTTCTCATGGTCTTTGGATTATTGCCTCTCCAATACGTCTCTGTCTCGCCCGGATTTTGTCCAGTTGGTGGGTCCCTTAGAGGCCCATGAACGAGACTGTTCCGGTGCTGGCTACATGGCGCGTGCGGCTGCACTTGGAATTTTGGCACAATGGGATGTCTGGGCAGCTGCTCAGACTCTCCTACAACAAAGTTATATTGAGTATCACGCAAGTTTTCCCGCAATGCTGTTCGCTGCTCCCTCTTGCGAGGACGATGCCTGCAGTTTTGATTTATTGGACTGAATGGCATCTCTTTTTTCTGACGATTCCAACGATGTCCTCTTGGAAGGGGTGGCGTTTTTCTGCACCTACACTCTTTTGGATTAGGGGGCCTCTGCTTTGGGCATCCTGCCTCCCTGGACTTTTTGTTCTATTTTCTTTTTTCCAGTTCATTGTGCTTCACTTGGACACATTCGGTCACAGACCTTGCCGTTCTGCTCCATCTATTTGAACTCTATCTTCGTCCTATGTCTTTGCCGATGGACTGACCAGGGGAGGGTGTCGTGTGGTTTGTGGACTCATGGTCTGCATTGCTAAGTTAGCTTAGGCCTGGCTGCCATGATGCCTTTTTGCGCACGTTACTTTGTGCCTTTGTTTTTCCAGCCTCTGCTTGTGCCCGGCTATTTTAGAACTGTCTGCATTTCTGCCTTTCACCTTTCCTCCTATTCCCTTTGGGTTTCGTCTGCACATCATGTACAAGGTCGAAAAACAATGTCCCTTGTTCTTGCTGATCTGGTCAGCCCCTCGCACTTAGACATAACACTGAATGCAGCTGCACTGGAGAAATTTGTGTGCTTTTAATATTGTGATTTCACTGTTAGAGGCACTTGGAGAAAAACCTTTCCAGAAAGAAGAGCTGTGCTTGTCTGATGATGTAAAACGTGCATCTAGATATTGAGGTATGAGGGTCCGCCTGACAATGCCCAGAGGTCTTCTATTTTTATAATAAACTAGCTAATAGCACGGGGAAGTTGGTATGGTAATTTAGCCCTATATCCACTGCTTTATGAAATGCTTTCCCCGTTTGTATTCTATGGAATTGTAACTATGCTTATTGTTTTATTCTTATGCATTATGCTGATAGTACTGGCACGTGTACTGCATCTTAGAGCACGGTAGTTGAAATAAACATTTTAAGCTGTACAGTGACTCTTATTACGCACGTTGTGGACAGGTATGAGTGAGTTATGAAAGGGTGTTCTTGCTCCCGCGAGTCCTGAGAGAGAGAGAGACCATGTTCTGGGTTGTCTAATCATTGGTAGCATCGTTGCTAATGAGACGCTAATGCTAGTCGGGTTGGGATTGTGGGTACTAAGGTGTATGGTTGGCTCACCACTATACTCCGAGGTCCTATTATCCTGTGCATAGCTCTGTGTATGTGCAGAATCCCTACAACACAACCACACATCCGTCATGTAGTCGAAATGTCCACTGACTCCCATCAAATAGCCAGCTTCACCAAAACAGTCACAATGTACATCGTCATGCAGTCTGAATGTAAACATCTACAATGCGTCAACATACATGGAACACACTGTTATCCTCCATCTCCCCTTCACATTGCAGAGGGACAATCAACACCTCCTGCAGAGCAGACCACACATCTCTTCAGTGATGATGAAGAGGACACCCTGCACATTTGCACAGACACCCTCCAACGGCTCGTGGACAGCCTCCGTGTAGGAGAGTAGGATCTGCTTCACATGGGTACCCCCACTTTTTGCTGATGCTTCACTGTTTTTCGACATTAGTCTGGCTGGGGCCCTGCTAATCAGAACCCCAGCCTAGCTGCTTCCTCTCTAAAATGGTTTCCATGTGCCTTAGGCACATCACTGATTGGAATCTGGAGTGCCCTTATAAGTCCCTAGTATATGGTATACTATGTACCAAGGGCATAGGTACCTCAGAGGCCTGCCAGGGGCTGCAGCATGTATTATGCCACCCCTGGAAGGCCATCCAAACTGACACCACAGGTCTGCTACTGCAGCCTGGGTAAGGTGGTGCATGCACCCCTTACTGTAATATAGGTTACCTATATCACTAAATACATACACACATATAAACCTATAAGTCACTCCTAAGGCAGGCCTTATCAATCCTAAAGGCAGAGTGCATGGTTCCTATGTGAGCGGGTGCCCCTGCATGAGCAGGGCCCCTCTGCAGCATTCGGAGACCTTCTCTGATGCGGTTTGTAGTGCAGCCTGACCATATACTCTTAAGCGCATTATAACCTCGCGGTAAAATGCTAACTTTGGAATGGCTGCACCTAAACATGTCGTGTTTGGTGTCAAACATCTTGGAATACTACCCCCCCGCCAATTCTGGCGGCGGGGGTAGCATTCCACCCTTCTAGAGGGAAAGACATGTTAACTCTGGCTAGCCCGGTAACTTCTTTCCAAAGCCCTGGCATCACAAAATGGATGCTGCTGCCACAGACACGAGTCTGGCCTCCTGCTGCTGGACGAAACTCCGGCAGGGGAGGCCTGGACAATAGGTTTCCTGTCCCAGGGAGGTGTGACCACCTCCCCAGACAGGATAATGTGTGTTGGGGCTGGGCGGGAGCACTTTCGGGTGCTTTGAAGTCCTGCACTGGGGGCACATTTGGTGTCCCTGTGCATACCCCAGTTCAAACCGGATCAGGGGCTTGCAGCCCCTGCTTTGGCGCGAACTGGACAAAGGGAAAGGGGTGTAGCCACCCCTCTGCCCTGACCCACCCATAGGTGGGGCCACAGAGTAGTCCAACCCCTATCCTTAGTATAAGTATAGGAACCCAGTCCTTAGGACTTTAGATTATCCCTGGACGAAACTCTGAAACTGAATCCTGGACCTTCGACGCTCTACTCACGATTAGAGGACAGAAGAATCTCCCTTGGGGTCAAGGAGTGACTCCCTGCTTGGCAGGCACCAAAGAAGCATCTGTCCGGTTCGCATTTCTGAAGCTCCCGTCGGACACCGAAGTCATCGCATCACCAGAGGTAGATTCTCAGACTTCTCCGAGGCTACCCTGAGTCCCCAGCAAAGCTGAGGCCCGTGGCTATCGTGGGTGACTTGAGACCATGACCCCTGGACACCGAGCACATTTGCAAGTGCATCCTCTTCTGGGTCTCCCAAGAAGTCGTGCTTTGGGCTCCGAGTAGCCCTAGCCACCAGCACCACCTGCACTGAAGATCACTGGCCCCCACTCCACGAGTGTCCTGTAAGCCAGATCCACGTGCGGCGTCACGAGGCTCCTTTGCGGTCGCTAGCCCGTTGGCTAGTAGCCCTTAACGAAGGCCAATCTTTTCCTAACTTGGCATCCTGGTTGCTCCAGGCCTGTCCTCACTTACCCTCGCTGGGTGAGTTCCCCAGACCTTGCTGGTCTGCACCATCGACGATCTTCCTCTGCATTGAGACTTGCCGTTGCCAAGGCTTGTTGGGTCCAATCCGGTCACCGACACCTCAGCACTCGACAGACATCGTGTACCAGCCCGAATCCTGCTCCTGGTCACCGACAACGCCTCCTGGACCTCGTGGCTGAAGAGTCAAGACGACCGTCAACGCACCTGAAGCACTCGACATCGGTGGGCATCTGTCCATCGTCTTCCTGGTCACTGGCTAGTGACCCAGACTCTGTCCCCTCTGCTTTCAGGTTCTTCAGAACTCCGATCCACTCTTGGATCCACCCGGACACTTTTCTCTTGGTCGCCAGCAGCACTTTGCAGCAGATCGCCATTCAAATCGACGACGAAACCCGACCCCGAAAGGCACCTACGCACCCGGCTTCCCTGGGTGAGGTAACACGAGTACTCCGGTGCTCCCGTGGGTAGAGACTCTTCAAAGTCCTAGATCTCAAAGGGTTTGGTCCAAGTCCTCTTTTAAGTGTCCCTTTTCTCTAATTTCCCGATCACGACTTTCTCCATAGAAGTCAACGGCATATCGCGGTTGTGTATTTACACTGCACGCGTCTCCCGTGGGTCCCCTGTGTCACTACCTTGGGTGGTTCCTTGTGGTCCAAGCACTTCTAGAGGCTCTAGGCCTAGTGTCTAGTTCAGTCGTGGTTCTTATACCACTTTATTGGTATATGGTTTGGTACGCCCCTAGGGCCCAAACGTGTATTTGTGCTATTACTGTGTTTAAATAACTTCTAACTTATGTACTTCGAACTCTAGCCTCATAAAGAGACTAGAGGGGTGTGTTTAGCAATAAATACATATATTTTGAATATATACCTGGTGTGGTGCTCTTTCATTTGATCACTCAAGAGATTATAGACTGGTAAAACAAGCTGCTTTACATTCCTTCAAGACTTAGCCTGAAGGCTGCTCTCCATAGCTACCACTAGGATAGCTTTCAATAAGGTTGTCTTTAACCTATCTCCAATAAGGGGTTGTTTGGACTGGTGCAAGGTGCCCACTATAATTAGTGGACAGCATATACCCGGCCAACTTCTCACACTCCGTACCCCACCTCCAGGAGCAGGGCAGCCCAGCTGCATCACGGTGAGCCCACACCCTGCACAGACCACACCGCAGGAAGCACACATCACCATGGCTGCCTCCCAGGACCCCCACGACCAACACACGGATTTCAAACTCCGTGTGTTAGGGTGCCAGGACAAGATGGCAGATCAGCTGCGGCTGGGTTTCGAGCTCGTGGCAGACAAACTCGATGCCATACGTGGGTGTCTGAGTCCCATCAGGGAGCACCTGCAGTCCCTAACGGATACCCACAGTCCGCACCATGCTCACCAACAATCCTTAGCGGACATCGCTGGGTCCATTACTCGGTTACAAGAACTGCCTAGGCAGAAAGGCCCAAGCGATGACAGCACAGAGTTGGCACAGATGCGGAGGTCAATGGAGACCATGGAGCCGATGCAGGCTGGAAGTATGGCTGCCACTGCTGAACACCAGCGAGATGTAGCTGCGATCTTCCATGCCTTGCAGATCCTCATCTTGCCATTGCTGCCACTGAGCCTGTTCCAGGTCACTGCTGCAGGAACCTCAACACAAACATATCCTCCCCCTGATGTGTCAGTGGCACACAGTGATGCAGCCCCATCACCTTCGCACCCTGATGTGTCAGTGGCACACAGTGATGCAGCCCTATCACCTTCGCACCCTGATGTGTCAGTGGCACACAGTGACGCAGCCATAACCCCACCACACACACCTGACACACCGGACACAGAAGACGTCTCAGAGGAGTAAGATGTGGAGGGTAATGACTGTGTGAGGAAGGAGGTAGTAGCATCCGTCCCCGCCATATGACCTGTCCCTGCCTGGTCGTGCTCTCTGCATCATGCCCTGGAACAACACCTCCCACTGTCCCCCGAAACACTCTGCGACCTTCACATGGACCCCGACATGGACTGCCATACCTGCCCTGGTACCAATGACACAGCAACCCGGCGGCGGACTGCACCCTTCCTCTTCAGATCAACTTTGCCTTGCCACAAGAACTCTGGTTGGCCCACCACTGGGCAACCATGTCATGTGGGCTTGAAGTGGCCATTTACTGCTCCAGGTCCAACACCCCCCAGAATGTGAATAAAACATTTCAAATCACACAGATGTATCATGTCTATATTCACTCACGAATAAATGTTTGGATGAATGTCGGGACATCGATAGCACTAAAAGGTACACCCTGGTAGATGTCATCAATGCGCATGTTTGACCCTGACCCACATGGCCACTTAGATGACTGTGAAGGTGTGAACTAGCTGTGGCCACATTGCACAGTGACAACAATCCCGTTGCCCCCAAACGTAGCACCACGTCCATGTATCAAATAGGGCTGTGTGTGGAAATGTCACATTCGGTAGCAGTCCTTAAGTGGTGTCCCCATCACATGTGACAACAGAACGTCTCTTCGCATGCCTACTCACACACATCTGTGTGGACACAATGTGTTTTGATGGATGACCTTGTTCTACATGGCGAGAAGTTGGACACCATACGCACATTGCTGGGGACACGTAGGAGCACAGGTCTGCCACCAACTATCCTAGCCACAATGTCTTGCTCACAGAGGTGGAGCTGGCAATAGGGACTCACCCCCAATTCACAAGCGTCAGTCAATGCCTCCCTGTGTACGGACAATGCACATGTGGGCACATGATCTGTCATTATAATCAACACTCATCACAGTTGTACACAGGTGAAGTTGCGTAGACTTTATTAGCATGTGCGTGTCAGTACGGGCAAGGCAAGGGCCACAACATGCAGACCAATGTTTAAGACACTTACAGGCAGCTTAGGAACATGTTGAGGTGCAAGTAATGGGGTGGTAAAAGTGCACACAATTCATTACGGATGTCAACGGTCTCAGCCCACCTTGCCTTGCTGGACGAGTCATGTGATGTTTAGCGTCTGCTCATCGGCCCGTGTCAGGGGACACGACTCACAGCCCATGGGATCTGCATAGTGCTGTAGCACCAGACTGCGCTGACTGTGTGCTCTGCTGACAGTGAGCAGGTGAAGGGATCCTACAAGGTCACATGTCGTGCTACATTGCCATGTGTGTACTCTCCCCCCAGCAGTTTCTCCGCTTTTGGAACGTTGCCAGGCGACGCTGTGCTGCTCCGCCCATGGGAGAGCATCACCTTGCACAGGTGTGTGTACACACGCGTAGGTCCACGCACATGCATTCTGAGTCCAGGCGAAGGCAGACATGTCCACTGTTGTGGTGGGATATGTGGAAATTCCTCTGAGATGCTACAAGGTGTGGGGACCTGTGCTGTGGGTGACAATCAATTGTGGCTGCAGGAACGTAGTTACTCGTCCATGTATGCGAGCGCTGCTTCATGGGCAATCTGTTCCAAGAGTACATCGTTGTCGAGGTCAAGGTACGCAAGGGCGAGCCAATCCATTACCTAGTCCGGGCAGCTGTGCTCCGTCGACGCCGTTTAACCAATCCGCAACACAGCCCAATAGGGGAGCGCCTCGAAGTGGTCACTGCACACGAGGAGTTGTGCAATCTCCCATGCCCAACTGCCTGCACATACGCCAAATATCAAGGCATCCCATGCACGGGTGTCACGGTTACACTCCTGTTCGTGGGCCAATAGGGGGCGCACACACGTGTCATAATCCAGTTCAGCTACCGTTGTGTTGGATAGGCAGACATCCATGGGCCACTTGAATGTGCATGATCGACAGTGGAACCAGGGCTGGACGCAGGTGACGTACGCAAGACGGAAACTCAGATGGTAACTGATGCGCAACACTGCCAGTGGCAGTGATCCCAACAGATGCAGGATTCGTGCATGGTACAGTTCCACGTGACAGGGGTTGTGCATGTGCCCGGTATTGCCAGCCATTGCCTTTGTTGGTCTCGTAGCACCGGCACACTTCTGACAGGCGGCAGTTGTGTGGATGAGATGCCACTGCTCAGAGCAATGAGTCGTGTTTGTGTGCAACGTTTGGGCGTATGGGTTGTTTCTTACTTATGTGTCAGGGAATCCCAAGCAGGTGTGCCTCAGGCAGGGACAAGTGTGTGTGGGGTGTGGACACGTTGGTCTTTCATACGCGCAGTTCGTGGTGTGGGAGTCATCACGATTTGGTTTGGTATCTCTCGCAGGGAGTGCCAGCCGCATTCAGGACCAAGGTCGGGTGTTCAGGTGTCCTTCAGGCTTGTGTATTGAGACAATGGAGCTTTCATTACTAATGTTGGTCTGACTACTGCTTGCATTTTTGAAATGTGATGTGGCCTTCGCGTTGCTATTGATGCCAGGCCTTTGACTTAGTGTGCGCCAATAGCCATACACACACAACAGTTGGCATGTATGAGCCAGGAGCCCGATTGGCCTTGCGCTCCTTGTACAATATCTCTATTTCTCTCTCTCACTCCCTCTCCGTCTCTTTCTCTCACTCTCTCTCTCACTTTCGCTCGCTCTCTCTGTCCTTTGATGAGCGCATGACACACCTTCTTATCTGGAAATTTGTTTTGCAGGCTGTGACTTCCAGATTGCCCTGGGGGGACCCGCCCTGACTCTTCAAAATAGCTATTTTGTGTTTATTCTGTATGAAACAAATTATTTGGTGAGTCTAAGATGAATGTATGATTCTCATTTTTCTGATGACACATGTATGTTAGGTGTGGTTATTGTGCGACATCGGGCACATTGTTTTGTTCATGATTTCGTGAGGTTGATGTGACATATCTTTGTCCGGGTGTGGGTGGGGGGTGCCCGGAGTGGGGCCCCGGGGGGGGGGGGTCCTGGGTGTGGTGGCGGTGGGTGTTGTTGCCTTCTCGGGGCTCCGGGAGTCATGGTGAGTGGCTCCATGGCATCTGTTGCTCTTCATGTGTGGCTATGGGCTGTGCTCCCTTGTCTGTTGCAGGTTGTCGACCGACTTTGCACCAGGTAAGAGCAGGTGTTAATTTCCTGCTGTTAACGCGCCTTATCGCATGTTTTGTGATCTTATCGCGGATCGGGCTGGTCGTTGAGAATGTTGTGGAGTGGTGTTGTCGCAGCTTTTTGCACGGGTACGCCTACTCTCCATATCATTAGCGTTAGTTGCCGGGGGCATCTGTGGCAATGTTTTTTGCGACTGCTATCGCAGGTAAACTGGTGTTATGGGTTGTTAGCACCAGCTTGGGAATGGGGAGATAAATTTATCGCGGATTTGGCTGCGATAACGTGCCGACAACTTGGCGATAGCTCCTTGAGAATATGCCCCTGCATTTTCTTTACTGCCTCCCTGTCAGTGTTTAGACAGCTCAGTACCTCCGTCATACACGTTCCCACAATTACAATTGGCACATATGTGAACATCACTCTACGCTCTCCGGGGAGGGCAAGAACTGGATGAGTTGCAGTCTGAACAGGTTTAAGGCTCATTGACAGGCACTGAGAAACAGGCACTGTCTTCAGCCTCAGCTCCAGAATCTCAATCCAGACCGTCATAAACACCTGCCCACTATCTGAACTCACCAAGACACCTGCAGGTGACTCAGTTTAAAGTACCAGGGGCAGATTTACAATGAAAGTGACTCAGTGCTGAACGCAAGCCATTTGGCTGCGCCGCACTGAGTCACTTTCAAAGCACAGGGATGCGACATATTTACAACAATATGTCGCATCTCAGTGCTTCCCCCTGCGCTGGCGCACAAACTGCTGCCATGCGCCGGCGCAGGGACCCTTGCACCATGGTACAAGGATGCCTGCATCGTGGGGAGATTATTTTTGTGCAGGAAGGGGCACCTCCCTGCACAAAAACAATCACTACAGACATTTTCCTCTTTCAATGCATGCAGCACGCATTAAAAGAGGAAAACACGAGGAGAAATGAAAACATTTCTCCTGGTTGCGCCTCCCTACGCCTCCCCTGGGGAGGCGTAGCATTCACACGCATTTCCAGATTTCCGATTCCTCGTAAATCTGGAAATGTGTCTCGTTCCATGGGTGTTGCGTGGGAACACCCACAGCAACACCCATGGAACGCCCCTTTCACGCAAAATGCTGCGTGTAAAGGGGCCATATTTACAAGGACAGGAAAAGCCACGCAGGGTGGCTTTTCCTGTCCTTGTAAATATGGAGCAGTAAAATACGCCACCAGTACGTCACAAAAAGTGACGTACTGGTGGCGCAGGGGGCTTGTAAAGCTGCCCCCCAGTACTCAAGAGTAATATGGTGTATGAGGAAAAAACTACAGAAACAAAATATTTTGGAAAAAGCAAGCACTCTTAAGGATTGCAAGATCGATTAAAACGTGTTCATTAAAAAAGAACTACAAACATGGAATACCTTATTCGTTTTTACAGTCATTGTTCGGAAATCGAGCAGTGTTTCTCCTGTAGAGTTAAGAACATGAACATAGGGCCCGATAGCTATCCATTTCAAGGTCAGTTTTTAATTACCGCCAGGACTGGGACACGGAGGGACTTCCCCACTTAAAGCCTGCCTGCACTTTTGCGTCATTTTTAACATGGGAAAAGTGACGTACGGGTGGCGCAAGGGGCTTGTAAATAATCCTCACAGTATCTAAAGACCCCCGCCTCCCTGACAGGGATCTCTCTGATGAAAGTGCATCCACAGGTGCAGTGGATGCCCTTTTACCATAGCTACATCTTCCAGCGTCCCCTGGTTTTGGGGCAGACTACTCCGCATTCATTTTTGCTTTCCAGAAACAAACTTTAAAGCTGTGGTTTAAACAATGCCCAGAGGTGTAGGGCGTTTTCTCTCTGCCCATCAAAGACACTTTTGTTTTCCATCCTGAGAAAACCAAGCCAGCATGATGGACCCAGCAGGTCAGCTAAGCATCAGGAGAACACCCTAAATTGGGCAGGCCTCCTGGTGCATCAAAGGTTACAACCCTGTGGTGGGCAGGTCACTCACTCCGTATTTCCCCAAATGATTTGGAGAGCAGTGAGGGTGGGAGAACCTATCAGTCCTCCCGACACCCACCAAACTATAGATGACTCTCTTGGGCACATTGTAATGTGGAGCTCTCTCACATTAATTTATTCCATGTAGCTGCTCTCCCTTTCCATTTTGTTTCCTGCAGGTAATTTTTCTTAAGCTTCTTTTCTTCTTCCCTCATTAATTTTTCCTCTCTTCTCTACTCTTTCACCCTCCCTACTCGACGTCTCTTGCCCTTTCCTTTGACGTATGTCTTTCTCTCATTTCCTTTCTGTAAACGAACTTCCATTCACTGTCTAACTCTCTTATCCCTTCTGTATTTATGTAATACATTATTTGTTCAATTGATTAACATTTTTGCAAAAGGAACGACGCAAACTATAAAATGCAACTAAAATTTCGTTCGTTGAGCCACTATTCCTATAAAAGGTTCAGAGATCATGTCTTTTATAACAGTAAAATATGAGCATGTTTTAGACTCAGTTAAAAAAACTTTAGTATGAGCACTGTATTTGTTGAACTTGGCAGAGGATGATAATGCACAATATCGTCTAGTTAACGCCCCTTAGGATTGCCATGTTCATTCATGGGGCCACATTTAGGAAAATGCAACATTCAATAAAGTAGAGGAGTACATAAGACTCGATAAAATATCTTTCGCAAAAACAGTTTTCTTACTGAGGGGGATATTCTCAAGAACGGGCGATAATCATCGCCAACCTAGGTTAACGCAATTTTACATAACGCCGTCTATCACGGGAAAATAACGCTGTGTTAACGGCGTATTCCCAACACGCCGGCAACAGGCGATAGTGTCCCGATAACGCGTCAAATGTCCGCGTTAAAATTACCGGGACGGCGAAAAAAAAGGAAACCCGAACATGAAAAAAGTGGCGATGGGCCCAACAGCGATAAAAACATCAGCGATAAGCAGGGCCAGGCTTGCTATATTCCCACGTCAGGCGGGAAAAATCACCATAAAAGCTGCAAAAAAAAAACACAAACAACTGAGAAGCACCATGGAGGAAGCTGGAGCAACTACAGAGGCCAACCAGAACCCCACAAACCCCCCGGAGGACCAGCCAGTGACCTCGGGGAAGGAGAAGGGCAAGGAGAAGAAGAAGAGGAACCCGCGATTCAGTCCGCAGGAAAACAAGATGCTGATTACGGAGGTGATAGAACACCACCAACAACTGTTCATCACCTCCACTGTGTCATTGGCAACTAAAAATGCAATATGGCAGTCCATCTTGGCCAAGGTGAATGCAGTCGGAGTGAAGAGAAGGGAAGTGGACGACTGCAAGAAGCGCTGGAATGATGTGAAGCGCAAAACCAAGCTGAAACTCGCCAACAACCGGAAAGCAGCAATGCAGACTGGAGGTGGGAGTCCAGCGCCCCAGCAGGAGCTGGATGAGATGGAGGAAATGGTGTCCACAGTCATCAGTGGGGAGACGGTGGCACGAGTTGGGGGACCAGACACTGCTCAACATGACCTGACCCAACAGCAACAGGGTGAGTAATGACCAGGGATTGGGGGGACGGGGGGAGATGGGCACAATGGCACACATGCACAATCAAGTATAGCACAGGGCACACCCACAATGACTCTGGATCATGTCCCTGATCTCCTTGGCATACTGCAGCACACATAGAAACAGCAAGCAGGCCCACGTCGACAATGTGCACAGAGGGGGCCCTCCCCACACATCACCAATCTCACAACCAACCCATGCACATGTGCTGAACCCAGCAAAGCTGCGGGTCCGTGAGCCACACTGACAATGCAAGTGACACTGCATGACGATTAGCATGGCTGCAGTCCAATTATCATGACATGGTGCACGCCACGACACTGAGGTGGCTGAGTGTGGACCACATCCGTAAAGGAGAAGGTCACACTCTGACACATCCACGTGCACAAACAACCCCTGACGTCAACAAGACATCTGCGGCCAAACCATGCCCAAGAGTCCCAACTCCCACCAAGAGCCCAATTTACCCAAGTCTGCAACATCTCAGCACTGTATAAGCACAGAAGTGAAAGGCACGCCGCCTGAAAGGGATAAAGGCCAGCAAAATCAGAGATGCTGGGGCGACTCTCCCACAATGCAGCACACACACATAAGAATCAGAGCACATCAACATAGACAACAATGTGGTACAAACTGCAACACTTCCACAACAGAACAGAGGACACAACTGCTGCCGCTTGTGTGTAGAAACTGGCCAATCACATTTGGCATAGCAGGAAACTGTGAGATGATAATGTACAAGTACAACCCCATATCCCTGATGGTATAGAAATGTCCACTGTCCCGCATCAAATAGGCATCTACTCCCAAACAGTCACAATGTACATTGTCATGCAGTCTGTTTGTAAACTTGTCCAATGCGTGAACATACATGGAACATACTGTTAAACTGCATCTCCCCTTCACATTGCAGAGGGAGAATCAACACCTCCTGCAGAGCAGACCGTACATCTCTTCACTGATGAAGACGAGGACCTCCAAACCATCGACACCGACGCCCTCCAACAGATCATGGACACCCTCAGCACCCCACCCCCAGGAGCAGGGCAGCCCAGCTGCATCGAGGAGACCCCACCCCCTGCACAGACCACACAGCAGGAAGCACCCACCACCACGGCTGTCTCCCAGGACCCCCACGACCAACACATGGCATTCCAACGCCGTGTGTTAGAGGGCCAGAAGGAGATGGCTGATCAGGTGCGGCGGGGTTCGACCTCGTGGCAGCCAAACTAGTTGCCATACATGGGTGTCTAAGTCCCATCAGGGACCACTTACAGTCCCTAATGGACACCCACAGTCCGCTCCATGCTCTCCACCAAGCCATGGCTGACATCGCCGGAGTCATGACTCTGAGCCAAGAACAACTGTCTAGTCAGAGTGGCTCCAACGATGTCAGCCGGGTGTTGGGACACATTCGGAGGCTCATGGAGAACATGGAGCTGATGCAGGTGGAAAGAATGGCTGCCACGGCTACACACCAGCGAGATGTAGCTCGGATCTTCCATGCCCTGCAGATCCTCATCATGGCATTGCTGCAACAAGGCCTGGCGCAGATAAATGTTCCTGCTACTACTCCATCCACATCTCTGCCCCTGATGTGTCAGTGCCTCACAGTGCGTCAGACAATCCACCTCCGGCCCCTGATGTGTCACTGCCACACAGTGCTGCAGGCAAAACACCACCTCCCACATGTGAGGCACATCACACATCAGAGGACGATGATGTGGATGATTCTGCCTTGGTGGTAAGAAGGGGGGGTTTCTTGTGGCTGCCCAGTGTCGTTGCCGCCATCCCGTGTTGCTGACCACGCAGGGGGAGGACTGCCTGGACCATCCAGCACCGCGGCAGGAGCCGCGTCAACAGCTTGCGCCAGCCGGCGCTATAAATTCCGGACCTGACTCCCGCAGCGTGGGGGTTTCTTGTGGCTGCCCAGTGTCGTTGCCGCCATCCCGTGTTGCTGACCACGCAGGGGGAGGACTGCCTGGACCATCCAGCACCGCGGCAGGAGCCGCGCCAACAGCTTGCGCCAGCCGGCGCTATAAATTCCGGACCTGACTCCTGCAACGCGGGACGCGCGCGGGCGAAGCCCGGGCCAAGGGCGGGCCCGTCTGAGCCCGTCGGAGACCGAAGGAGGCTGGGCTGGGCAACCCCTCTGAGACTCGTTAATCTCTACTTTCTGTGACTTCTATGTGGTAAGCAATATAAAGCTAGATAAATATTGCCACGGATAATATCGATGACGTCTAAACGCAATGCTCCGCATAGTTTGCGTACTACTACCACTATTGATAGCATGTTGGAGAGAGCCGTCAGTATTGTTAGTACTGAAATAGAACTGACAGAGAGACGTTTGTCCCTGGGTTTACCAAGTTCGCATATTTCCCCACTAGTTGTAAACAGGGATTTCCTTAGCCCTACCCAGCCGCTGCACCCATCATCTGATCTCAATATGCACTTGTCAGCTCAAGGAAATTGGCTGGCTGCTGAGGGAAGCAATAGTATTGGGGTCACAGGGGGAGTTAAGGATCCTGCTGTTTCAACGTATAGCAGGGACTTTGTCGACTCTGAGAACATTTCCCGAACCCAGAAATATCCGGGGCTAAGAGAAAAGGAAATTAACCAAACCAGCCTGTCCTAAGAGGAAACAACCACCACGTTCGAAGATGCAGCGCACCGCTCTAAGCACATGGATCCAGGGCCCGGCAGCTATAGTTGACACAGTCGACACAGCTTCTGTCAGCGCTCATATTGACTTAACCCCTTCTGAGCCGTCAAATCGTTCAATCTCCACTCAAACTGGGTCTTTACCAGCAATTTTTAACAATTTTACACTTGGGGACACAGCAATTGATATTATTATAGATACTGTTAAAGAGAATGTTAGGGAGCTTGTTGAAAGGAATTTTACCATACTCTGGAAACGTTTGGATCGCTTAGAATCTTTGTTTAATAAATTAAGTGTGCCTGGTAGTACTTTCAGGCCAGTATCCCAACAGGGAGGGGCCCCTCTAATCAGCAATCTGTAAGCAGAGTACAACCTGGGTTGATACAGGGAATTGTAACACAAGATCAGCATCCTATGGTAGATTCATGTAGGACCTGCCATCAAGCTAAAGGATGTCCTGTTCCTAAGCACCCAAACCACAATGTCACACTATCAAAATCTAGCGACCCTTTTAGTCCACACGTACCGAATCAACAGGTTAACAATATTTCTCCTTTAATTTCTGTACATAATGCACATCCTGCGCATGACATCAAGATCGTTGCCATTAAGCCCAAAGCAGGCGAGTGTATTGAGGGTAGAACTGATGTGTTAAATTTACCTCCGGCATCCTGCCCTTACGTTTTGATCCTTGCAGGAGTCCCACCAATAGGGAAAACCAGCCTGAATCTTGGGACCAACTACGAAATAAATGCACTGACTGGTTGATCAAACATAAAGGGTTTAGTGCCGGTAATATCAATGACATTATAATGGTGCGCAGGGTGGGCTGGGTTGGATTATCAGATAAAATTATAGAGGGTGACTGCGTCGTCATTAATTTTCGGCGACCAGCTTCTGTAAGATTTGTATTATCATCAAAAGAGTGTACTAATGGCATATCTACTGATATTTGGTCACTACCTCTTGGTTATTTTTATAAGCCAAACCCTAGACATAACATACTGGATACCAATTTACATTTGACGCAAAACAGATTTATGGCCCTTTCTGGCCTGGATAGTTTAGATTGACTGCAGCCCATAATAACATCCATTGAGCCATCCCTCTCTATAGCTACATCGGTTTCCTCTACAACTGACAGCCCGGAGACACACGATTTGCGTGTGTTAAGTTGGAATGTTGCCGGGCTGGCATCTAAAATAGCCATCGAGGACTGGGTAAAGATGGTAAACGAATTTGATGTATTGCTATTTCAAGAGACTTGGGCAACAAAAGAACTGTATCTTGAAGGGTTTGAATGTTTTAATGTAATGGCAAATACCTCGTTATATGGGAGACCGTCAGGTGGCCTCTCTATCTGGGTTAATATTTCCTCAGGAGGCAATGTTAAAATTATTCCTACACATAGAACCAATTTTCAGGCCCTGATATATACATGTGGGGTCTCAATTTGTTTTATAAATTTTTATAATAATGATTTTTTATCTGAACCTAATTTAAATTTTGTGAATCTTTTTAACTTTGTTTCAGAGTTTCAAGACCCAATGAGGTCACATAAGTTAGCTGGAATCTGTTTGGGTGGTGATTTTAATGCTAACATTTCAGGGGTAAATTGGGCAGGTGCTGCTTATACATTGCAAGCACCCCCATGCAGAAGGGGGACTGAGTTACTGGGTTATTTACCAAAATATAATCTACTTAATGTGATGGATATTGCTGATATAAATTACTGCAACAGTCACCCATTACCAACTTATAGAGGACGTGGCTGTGCCTCAGAAATAGACTACGTCTTTATATCAGACGTACTGGAAGATCTCTTGGTCAAAGCCGAGGTTATACCTACCATGTATGGGGATCATAACCCTAACTTTGTAACATTTAGGGTAGCACTAAAACCCGGCCTTCCCAAGGAACCAGGGGCCTGTAACATAGCATCCTCGACAGACAATTTAAGAATTATATGGAAGGGTATAGATAATTGTAAAGTATTTTCAAAAATGCTGTCAACATATCACCTATCCGTTAATAGCTGCCTGTCGTTAATTGACCCTAACCCTGAGGTAGTCACCGCATTTACCGATTTATGCGCAGGTGTTAAACAAATAATTTCAAGACCCGTGTCAAACAGTAAAAAAAAAATGGTTCAACACAACATGCTCACAAGCAAATAGAGAGCTTCGGGCAGCTATGAAAGAGGAACCAAGGGATGTTAACCACATAAGATTGTTGAGGGGCCAATATAAAAAGGTGGTCAAGGAGAGAAAAGATGAAATCTTGAAAGAACAGTGGGACAACTTGGCATGTGCTGCAAGGCTCAATAATACAAAGGGTTTTGGGCTGTGGTTAAAAACATGAGAACCCGGGCCCTTTCAATTACCCCGATAAGTTGTAACATATCTGCTGAAACTTGGGAAGCGCATTTTTCTAAAATATATACAGCTCCGCCCGACAATGGGGACTATAGTGACATCTATCCTGTGTCAAGAATACATATAACGCTGACTGAAGTCGAGGATGCCATTGATCAGAGTTTAGGGAATAAGGCCCCCGGCCCGGATGGTCTACCGATTGACCTTATAAAGTATAATACAGAGTTTTGGGCACCCCTTCTTCTGAACGTTTTTAATAACTTAACAAACTCTCATATTCCTGAAACATGGGCCTCCAGTATAATCGTTCCAATATTTAAAAAGGGGGATAGATCCAACCCGAGCTGCTACAGACCGATCTCCCTGATCGATAATACTCTTAAGATACTTGGCAGGGTATTATTCAACAAAATCAGGTCCTGGGCGGAGGAAGGAAGTATTTTAAACAAATGCCAGTTAGGTTTCAGAAGTAACCTGGGAACCGTGGAACAATGCCTTAATCTCAATCTAATTATAGGTAAATATACAATAGCCCGGCAATCCCCAATCTACCTGGCTTTTATGGATTTGACATCCGCCTTTGATTTTGTTAATAGATCGCGTTTGTGGGCATGCCTTTTAAGATACTGGTTGGATGAGGATTTAGTGCACTTTTTATCGTATTTACATAGGGATTTAAGGGCAAGGGTTAGGATTAGTATGGCTGGGGAGGTATCAGGGGTTATATCCATTGGTAGAGGGGTCAGGCAGGGGTGTGTACTGGCCCCTCTCCTATTTATTTTATATATTAATGAGTTGCATAATACATTATTAACTTTGAATACAGACGTCCCAATGATCAATGGTAATAAACTTCCTGCTCTATTGTATGCGGATGACGCGGTTCTAATGGGTCGCACCCGAATTCTCTCCGCATTTTAGTTAGGGGTTTTGATGATTTTATGAACGGATTAGATCTTTGCGCTAATTTTAAAAATCTTTTTAATGTGTTGTGGCCCCAAAAATATTCTATTAAAGTTATTAATTTAGGTCCTGAAAAATTGATAAGCACTTGCACTTGCCCCTATTTGGGTCTAGTATTCTCTGATAACGGTTCCTGGGCGGCCCATTCTGCATATGGCCGAAGTAAATTCTCAAAATCGGTTAACTCAGTTTTGAGTTTTCCGCAGCCTAGAAGATCTGAGGTAGTGCTATCTTTATTGAATATTTATAAAACTCAGTGTCTACCCATAGTAACATATGGGGCAGAGATATGGGGTTATACAAATAGTAACAGCACCCAGATCGAGGAAAATAGATTTTGCCGGAGAGTATTGGGGGCACCGATCTCTTCATCATCCTATATCTGTCACAGAGAGTTGAATTTGCTATATGTGGAAGATATTAGGTCTCGCCCTGCCGTATTTTGGTTAAAAGTATGGCAAAATCCAGCGGCTGCACTGAGCAGAGAAATTATAACTGACTGCCTTAACTGTGATAAGGGCATTGATATACCATGGTTGGCTGCTGTTAGGACTAGCTTGACTAGTATAAATCTCGCACATATTTTTATAAACCCAAACCATTTGGAAGGCATCAATAAAAAGATTATTCAGAAGGCTCTGTATAAACATTATGAAGGTATTAGGTATGAGCGAGAATTCTCGAAATCTACAGTATTTCGCTACATATCCACCGTAGAGGGTGATGTCCCCCGCCCATACTTGCCAGCTGGTTATCTTTTAGAAGCTTTTAACCGCTTGGATCGTAGTTTGCTCTTTCGCCTTAGATCAGGCACCCTAAAATATTTATTGTGCTTCCCTTTAGGCTTCAACATAAACCTTGAGCAAACGCCATGTTATTGTGGCAACCATGGAAACCAATCGATGTTACATTTTATATTCTTTTGTAACTACTACCGAAAATACAGTATGCAATTATTGATCCCTTATTTTAAAGCCCTGGGTATTGATGATTTCAGAGAAGCCTATAGTGTTATTCTTAAACTTGATGGGGAAAATTTAATTTTTCGTGTTAGCACATTTTTGAAAATGGCTGTCCGCTCACGTGCCTCTATGGACATTATTTAAGCAAAACTTGAGTGTATTTTTTATTACTGTTCTCCCTTTTGGATTAGTATTTAAATTTGGATTCCGGTTGTCGTAGAATGCATTCTAATGACTGATATCTGTTATAATACATGCACTTTACTTATTATGCTGCTATATTTTTATGTAACATCCTATCTTTGCAGTGTCGTCTCTTTTTAACAGTGTATATGATATTATTGTATTTTATTGTATCAAATTAGGTATTTATTGTATGTTTTAAATATATTAATGTATGCTGGTATTTTGCTTTGTACTTTTATGGATATTTTGTATATCCGAATAAAGGAGATTGAATTGAATTGAATTGAATTGGTAAGAAGGAAGCGGTAGCATTCATGTCCGCCATATGGCCTGTTTCAGCTTGGTTCTGCCCTCTGCATGATGCCCTGGAATAACACCTTCCACTCTCCCCCGATACACTCTGCGACACTCACCTTGGCCCTTGACATGGACTGCCATATTTGGTTTGGTTACCAATGACACAGCAATCAGACTGCGGACTGAACTCTTTCTCTTCCGATGAACTTGTCAATCCCCAAAGGACTCTGGCTGGCCCTCCACGGGCCAACAATGTAAAGTGGCGTTTGCATGGCCATGTACTGGTCCAGCTTCAACACTCCACCGAATGTGATTAAAACATTCTAATTCACACAGATGTGTCATGTCTATGATCAAGCAAGTATGAAAGTATGGATGAATGTAGGGGCAGTGATTCCAAAAAAAGGTACTCACTGGGAACTGATATCAATGCGCATGTTTGACCGTGACCCAGATAGGCAGTGAGATGACTGGGAATGTGTGAACTAGCTGTGGCCTCATTGCTCCTAAACAACAATTTTGCAATTTTACCAACTTAGCCCCACGTCAATGTAGGAAATAGGGCTGTGTGTAAAAAAGTCAAAGTCAAAGTTATGTGGATGCCACAGCTCGGAGCAATGATTTGTTTGAGTGTGCTGCGGTTGGACTCCTGGGATGGTCTGTGTGTAAGTGTGAAGGTCATTCCATGCAAGAGAATTGCGAGCAAGGACTTCTGTGTGTGGGGTGTGTATATGTTGTTCTTTGGTTAGCACGGTGCGTAGGTTGTTAGTCGTCATCAGCTGCTATGGTATCTCTCAGGGTGTGCCGGGCGCATGCAATTCCAAGGTCGGAGGTGCAGATGTGCTACCGCCTTCTAGTTCAGACAAAGGAGCTTTAATCCCTAATGTGAGTTTGTCATCGGCTTGCATTCTGGGAATGTGATGTGGATTTGGGGGAGGGATGTCACTGCCTCGCCTTCCGGCACGGTTGAACCCTTACCAGCCATGTACGTGCCCTCACGGTCAATTTTGCATGCTCTGATGTAGCAGTGGTGTTTTGCTGCAGTCTGACAGTGATGGGTACAGGTAGCTGTGAGGAGGCGCGTGACTTCTCACCTTGCACCTATTAGCTGACACTGTTCACTACTACTGATGGATGACGTCCGTGTACACATGTGATCTGTACATGGCACATATGTCCAGGGGTCACCTTGGTGTGTCCCACGCAAGGTATTCCTGCTGGCTTTTTGGCTGGTGTGCATCTCCCATGTTGCTGAGGTGTTCACTGTGCCCCCATCCCCCTTACGTCCATGTTGCTCATGTTGTGGGACTTAAGTCACAGGGTGCATCTCTGCATCAGGGTGGTTCATATTTGACCCCAAATGACACCCACATTTCCATATTTGACCCCAAATGACACCCGCAATTTCATATTGTAACCCAAATGACACCCTGTTGTCTTTTTTTGAACACCTATGACAGCCTTCATGTCATGTTTTTGTGCACATGTGATACGCTGATGAGTGGGATTACGTAGTACATTTGACACCCTGAAATGGCATTCCGAATACGTGACACCCTGAACAGCCTCTCTGTGCAGAGGTGACATACCCACCATCTATTTGCTATTTGTGAGATTGTTAGCACTTAATGTTGCACTTACACTTGTCAGGGTGATGTGCTAATGCAGAGGACTGACATGTACACAGGGAATGTGTGTTGCAATTAATTTATTTGCACGTGCTGTTCATGTGATCATTTTGTACTGTTCCATGATTGCTTAGGACAGTCACAATGTGACGTGCTCATGCGAAGAAATTGTTAATGATTGTGTTCCTTCGGGCTATTCCTGCTGCAGCTGCAGTGGGGTGTGGTCCACCTGCCTCATCTTCCTCATCATCGTCCGGTGCATCTGGCACTCGGATCCATGGGGCATTGGTGCGTACACATATGTTGTGCAATACACAACATGCAATGATCATCTTGCACACTATTTCTGGGCTGTACATAAGTCTTCCACCTGTGATGTCCAGGCACCTGAAACGTGACTTTAACACGCCAAATGTGCGCTCAACAATGCCCCTGGTGCGTTTGTGGCCCACATTGTACTGCCTCTGGGCCGGGGTGTTCGGAGCTCGGAGGGGTGTCATCATCCACGGGCAGAGTGCATATCCTTGATCACCTGTGAGAGGTAAGTGAGATTAGTGTAAATTGGTGGTTCTGCATGCTGTGTTGGGAGACTTACAAGTTTTGTGGTGTGTGATTTGGGTGACTTTGGGATTCATGTTTGCCATGTATTGCTTCTGGCAAATGTGCGGGATCAATGTGTATTACCTAGCCTCACAGCTGCTCCTCCCTCCCCCCGAGCCTATTTACTTGTGTGCGCTGCGCGGTTGCATCACTTGCACTCCTACGGCACACCATTGTCATGCCTGTCTGTGCATGTCTGCAAGCCTGACAACATTACTGTAATGTTGGCCGTTGAAGGTGGGCGGCCACGTGTGTGTAGGCCTATGGTAAGGATAGGGCGAAAACAGATGTAGAGTTCAGGCCTGGCTGAACTCACGCTGCGATTGAGGCTAGGCCTTTGGCTTATGCTGCGGCAATGAAGATACACACACACCAGTTGGCATGTATGAGCCAAGACCCCGAGTGGTCTTGCGCACCTTTATTTATCCATTCGGGCGAGCCCGCCCTCCGGGTGCATGCTACATTGCAAGATTGTCGATTAAGGGCTGGGTGGCGCCGACACTACAACAGAGACTCACGCCATAGTTACTTTTGTGGCCAGCCCGGAACTGAACCACGCCCAGAGCCCGGAACTGAACCACGCCCAGAGCCCAGAACTGAACCACGCTCAGAGCCCCGGGCCATTTCTTCACACTCCTCACACGCCTACCCGTGGGCCGCTGCCGCGGCGCTGGGATATCGTGCGCTTCGGAGTACGTCTCCAGACGTTCCGCCCAGGCTTTCCAGTGGCCTGCCTGGGACCGGGGTGGCCCCATGACTGTGAAGGGCTCCAGTGGCGTTACCGAGGACATGCTGTTGGCTGCTGGAGGCAGACTTGTGGGGTAGCCCCACGGGACGATGACTTGCGGTGCACTGAGGTAGGCCCACCTGAATAGCTGAGCGGGTGTGCAGCCTGCGATGATGCAGTGGCGTGGAGGCTGGACGGTGACTTGTGGTTGCCAGAGGTAGTGGCACCTGAGGCACTGTGTCCGGCACGGGCCTACCGCCACGTGGCGATGACTTGCGGTGCACTGAGGTCGGCCCACCTGAGGAGCTGAGCGGGTGTGCAGCCTGCGATGATGCAGTAGGCCTGGAGGATGGACGGTGACTTGTGGTGCACAGAGGTAGTGGCACCTTAGGCACTGCGTCTGGCACGGGCCTACCGCCACGTGGCGTTGACTTACGGTGCACTGAGGTAGGCCCACCTGAAGAGCTGAGTGGGTGTGCAGCCTGCGATGATGCAGTGGGCCTGTGGGACGGACTGGAATGGATTTCTCTGAGACCTGCTGGACCGCAGTGTTGTCCGGAGGGAGCAGTCAGCACACACAAAACTCCGCGTTGCGGTGCCGCAGGGTGCGCTGGGGGCCTGTTGCGCGGAAGCCAGCGATCGGCTGAGGAGGCTGCCAAGCTCGCGGGCCTCGGCCTTGAAGATTGCACCGGCACGTGGTGGGCCCTCTTGGAGACACGCCGGTGGCGGCAGGTGAGCAGTGAGGCCTGGGTGGGCAGGGGCAGGCAATCACTGCTGGGCGCCGGACGGGTCTGGGGCCCAGCGGGCTGGGGTGCAGCAGGCGCACAGGATCGCGCAGGCACCACCGGTCACGGCAGCGGCCTCGTGGCAGGGTGAGGGGCGCTGCCCTGGCAGACACGCCCCTGCAGGCGATGACGAGATGTGCGCCGGGTGGCTTGTGACATAGCCACCTCGTTGCCGGTGTATATTTGGCTGTGGAAGGTGGTCAGCCACGTGTGTGTAGGCCTATGGTCAGGATATGGCAGACACAGTTGTTATTTTGGTGGCCATCCAGGAAGTGAACCACACCCAGAGCCCCCGGGCTATTTATTCACACTCCTACGCTGGACTGGCGTACGCCGGCCCAGCCCACTACGCTTATGCTTACAGGGGGGGTGACATAGCTACATGTCCAAGGTCTTCCCCACTGCCTGAGGTAACATGGTTGCGTCCACTGTCCACAACAATACAAACTCCAGCAGTATATGTCCACATGCACATGTCTGTGCTCTGCATACTCAAGACTGTCTAGCACATCACCGCCACACTTGGCATTGTGTACATTCTTATTCATGGGTCCATTGCCTCCTTCGCACATTCTTGGTTCCCACCTCTCCCCACATTCTGCAATTGTGTGGCAGAGGGGCTATGCCTTTGTGGATGGTTTGCCTACATGTCTGGCCCCTGTTACCACAGTTACTTGTGTTGTCGTGTCTGGTAGGTGGGCATGTTGGTTGGCATGTTGTATGTGATTTTTTTACGTGTGCATTCCCACAGTTGTGAGTTGTATGATTGTGGAGTTGAGGTGGGTGGTGTGTTCCGTTGGTGCTTACCAACGAGCAGTGCATTTCCATAGGTGCCATCCTGAAAGCGCTGGTTGATGGACTGTCGGAAGATGTAGGAATCATGCACACTGCCTGGGTAGTTGGCGACGACATTGGTGAACAGTCCCCGGTGGTCCATTATTGCCTGCACATTGATGGAATGCGTGTGCTTTCTGTTGCGGTAATTGTGTGCAGTGTCGGCAGGGGGCACAAGTAGGACATGTGTGCAGTCAATTGCCCCCAACACGTGCGGGAAGCCAGCTATGGCGCAGAAGCCTTGCTTGGTCTCCAGCTGTTCCTGCGCAGTGTGGGGGAAGTGAAGGTGCTGGGGTATCAAGCTGATGATGGCATCCAAGACAGGTGTGAGGAACTTTGATAGGGCTGGCTGTGAGACTCCTACGACTCTGGCAGTTGTTGGTTGGAAGGTACCAGAGGCCAACAAGTGCAGCACAGCCAGCAGCTTTGTCTGCGGAGGGATGTTGGTTGTCCGCTGTGTTGGCACCATCAGCCTGTGGGCAATGTGAGTCAGGATGCGGAGGATAGTTGTCCTTTTGAGCCTGTAGTGGGCAATGACATCCTCTGGCGTTAAGTCTCTGAGGCTGGTGCATTTTCGGAAGGTCCACTGTCTTGTTCTGCGCTGCCTCGGTGGCAGTCCGGGGGGGGGTGGTCCTGGGGGTGGGGGTGGTCCTGGGGGTGGTGGGTGTTGTGGCCCTCTTGGGTCTCCAAGCTGCATGATTAGTAGCTCCATGGCATCTGTTGGTCTTCAGATGTGGCTCTGGGCTGGGCTCCCTTTCACTGCAGGTTTTTGTCCTACTTAAGACCAGGAAAAAGCAGGTCTTAAGTCCCTGCTGCTAACGTGCCTTATCGCCTGTTTTTGGACCGCATCGCCGTTCTGGCTGATCGTTGAGAATATCGCGAAGTAGTGTTATCGTGAGTTTTTGCACGGGAACTCCTACTCTGCATATGATTAGCGTTAGTTGTCGCCGTCAGCCTTGGCGATGTTTTTAGCGGCAGCTATCGCAGGTAAAATGACGATGTCGACTGTTAGCGCAGGCTTGTGAATAGTGCAATAGATCTATCGCCACTTTCGTGGCAGAAAAGTGCCGCTAATTCGGCGATGAGTCCTTGAGAATATGCCCCTGAGACTATCTACTAAGAATAGTGCAGCTCCTGGTAGGATGCCTATGTGCACCTAAGGAGGCCCCATCAGGAAAAAAAAGGCATGTTGTTGTAAAAACCAGTCCAAGGGCCTGCTTTAGGAGTTGGGGGGGCACACCACCAGCCTGCGGTGGTCGAGAAAACTCCAACAAGCAGGCGGCATCCCGACAGCTGGATTATAACTTCACTGCCGGGCTGGCGGTGTGCCTGCGGCGGTCTTTCAGCGGTGGCATGCTTTGGCTCATCTACAGAGCAAGAAGGCAATGTCGCCGCACTGCAGCGCCTCCACTATTGTGCGTGCACTGTTGCCAAGCACTATATTGTGCATGGTGCACAGTGTGTGCACAACAGTGGAAACATAGTGGGGTACAACATGTGCCCCCACCCTCTATACCCACTGGGCTGAATCGCCCAGGGACCCTATTTGTGTCCCCTTACCTTCCTTGCCGCTGACCTTTTCATGGCGGGGTCCAAGCCATGGAAAGGTCGGCGGGAAAGAAGATTACAATCCCCATGGCGGTGCCGATGCCGGCACTGCCTGCATACACTACCGCTTTGGCCACCGCCGTGGAACCCGAGATCCTGGCGATGGCGGCCGGATTGTGGCCGTGTTACCGTGATCTAACTGCCCGCATCCTAATTTGAAGGTCGGACCACCAGGTATGCAAGCAGTCAGACCACTAAAAAGCGACGGCGGTCCCAGGACTGCCAACTCCTAAATCAGAAACCAAGTCTATTGAGCGAACACTGTTCTTTTTAAGTCTTTTGTACAATCCGCCACGTTCCGATGGGTCTTCTGTTAGGCTCCCCATGTGTTGTGTAGGGAGCTAATTGCGAACTGCAAAGGAAGGTTATTGATTCATGGACAGGTTTGCTTGAGGGTGCAGTACAACCGTGACTTAAAGTGCCATGTGCTAATTGTGGAAGCAAAAAACGTTTTGAATTATAGGGGGATATTCTCAAGAACGTGCGATAATCATCGCCAAAATAGGTTAACGCAATTTTTCATATCGCCGTCTATCGCGGGAAAATAACTCTGTGTTAATGTTGTATTCTCAACACGGCGGCAACATGCGATAGTTTCCCGATAACGCGTCAAATGTCCGCGATAAAATTACCGGGACGGCGATAAAAATCTAAACCCGAACGTGAAAAAAGTTGCGATGGGCCCAACTGCGATAAAAAATTCTGCGATAAGCAGCGCCAGGCCTGCAAGTCCCACAAGTCAGGCGGGATAAACCACTATAAAAGCGGCAACAAAAAACACAAACAAAACACAAACTGCGAAGCACCATGGAGGTAGTCGGAGCAAGTACAGAGGACAACCATAACCCCACAAGCCCCACGGAGGACCAGTCTGGGACCTCGGGGTCAGGGAAGGGAAAGGAGAAGAAAAAGAGGAACCCGCGTTTCAGTACGCAGGAAAACCATATGCTCATTACGGAGGTGACAGAACACCACCACCAACTGTTCATCACCTCCACTGTGTCATTGGCAACTAAAAGTACAATATGGCAGTCCATCTTGGCCAAGGTGAATGCAGTCGGAGTGAAGAGAAGGGAAGTGGACGACTGCAAGAAGTGCTGGACTGATGTGAAGCGCAAAACCAAGCTGAAACTCGCAGCCAACCTGAAAGCAGCAATGCAGACTGGAGGTGGGAGTCCAGCGACACACCAGGAGCTGAATGAGATGGAGGAAATGGTGACCCGAGTCATCATTGGGGAGACGGTGGCAGGAGTTGGGGGACCGGACACTGCACAACATGACCTGAGCCAACAGCAACAGGGTGAGTAACGACCAGGGACTGGGGGGATGGGGGGAGATGGGCACAATGGCACACATGCACAATTAAGTATAGCACATCTGCGGACAAACCATGCCCAAGAGTCACAACTCCGACCAAGAGCCCAATTTACCCAAGTCTGCAACATCTAAGCACTGTATAAGCACAGAAGTGAAAGGCACACCGCCTGAAAGGGATAAGGGCCAGCCAAATCAGAGCCGAAGGGGCAACACACCCACAATGCAGCACACACACATAAGAATCAGAGCACCTCAACATTGACAACAATGTGGTACAAACTGCAACACTTTCACAACAGAACAGAGGACACAACTGCTGCCGCTTGTGTGTAGAAAATGGCCATTCGCATTTGGCATAGCAGGAAACTGTGAGATGATAATGTACAAGTACAACCTCACATCCCTGATGGTGTAGAAATGTCAACTGTCCCGCATCAAATAGGCATCTCCTCACAAACAGTCACAATGTACATTGTTATGCAGTCTGTTAGTAAACTTGTACAATGCGTGAACATACATGTGAACACAATGTCAATCTGCATCTCCCCATCACATTGCAGAGGGAGAATCAACACCTCCTGCAGAGCAGACCCAACAACTCAGCACTGATTATGAAGAGGACCTCCCCAACATCGACACCGACGCGCTCCAACAGCTCATGGACAGCTTCGGCACCCCACCTCCAGAAGCAGGGCAGCCCAGCTGCATCGAGGAGACCCCACCCCCTGCACAGACCACACAGCAGGAAGCACCCACCACCACGGCTGTCTCCCACGACCCCCACGACCAACACATGGCATTCCAACGCCGTGTGTTAGGGTGCCAGGAGAAGATGGCTGATCAGCTGCGGGTGGGGTTCGACCTCATGGCAGCCAAACTAGATACCATACGTGGGTGTCTAAGTCCCATCAGAGACCACTTACAGTCCCTAACGGACACCCACTGTCTGCTCCATGCTCTCCAACAATCCATGGCTGACATCGCTGGAGTCATGACTCTGAGCCAAGAACAACTGTCTAGTCAGAGTGGCTTCAGCGATGTCAGCCGGGAGTTGGGACACATAAGGAGAATGATGGAGAGCTTGGAGCGGATGCAGGCGGAAAGAATGTTTGCCACGGCTGCACACCAGCGAGATGTAGCTGTGATCTTCCATGCCCTGCAGATCCTCGTCATGGCATTGCTGCCACAAGGCCTGGCGCGGATGAATGCTGCTGCTACTACTCCATCCACATCTCCGCCCCCTGAAGTGTCAGTGCCACACAGTGCGGCAGACATTCTGCCTCCGGCCCCTGATGTGTCAGTGCCACACAGTGATGCAGACTAAACACTACCACCCACATGTGAGGCACCGGACACATCAGAGGACGAAGATGATGACGAATCTGGCTTTGTGGTAAGAATGAAGTGGTAGCATTCATCTCCGCCATATGGCCTGTTTCAGCTTCGTTCTGCCCTCTGCATCATGCCCTGGAATAACACTTTCCACTGTCCCCCGATACACTCAGCGACACTCACCTTAGACCTCGACATGGACTGCCATATTTTGTTTGGTTACCAATGACACAGCAATCACACTGCGGACTGAAGTCTTCCTCTTCCGATGAACTTGTCAATCCCTAAAGGACTCTGGCTGGCCCTCCACGGGGCAACAATGTAAAGTGGGGTTTGCATGGCCCTGTACTGGTCCAGCTTCAACACTCCACTGAATGCGAATAAAACATTCTAATTCACACAGATGTGTCATGGCTATGATCAATCAAGTATGAAAGTATGGATGAATGTAGGGACAGTGATTCCACAAAAAGGTACTCCCTGGTAATGCTATCAATGTGCATGTATGGCCGTGACCCAGATAGGCAGTGAGACACACATTGTCATTCAAATCAACACTCATTACAGTTGAATACAAGTGAAGGTGCGTAGACTTTATTAGCATATGCGTGTCAGTACGGGCAAGATAAGTGCCACAACATGCAGACCAATGCAGCAGTATGTCAGAATGAGGAACGTTGCCAAGCGCCGCTGTCCACTCCGGGGAGTGCCTCACCTTTCACAGGTGTGTGTTAACCCACGTTGTTGTCCGCTCATGTATTCGGAGTCCAGGCGAATGCAGCCATGTCCACTGTTGTCGTGGGATATGTGACCAGATCTCCAAGATGCAACAAGGTGTTGGGACATGTGCAATGGGTTCCATTCTGTTGTGGCTGCAGGTATGTAGTTACTCGTCCATGAAAGCGATTGCAGCTTCGTAGGCTATCATTTCCAACATGAGGTCGTTATCGACTTCATCAACCAGGACGGCGAGACAATCCATTAGCAGGTCCGGACAGATGTGCTGCGTCCACCCCCTTTCACCAATTAGCACTACAGCCCAATAGAGGAGCGGTTCAATGTGGTCACTGCACACGAGGAGTTGTGCAATCTCCCAGGTTCAGCTGCCAGCATGTATGCCAAGTATCAAGGCATACCATAAACGGGTATCACGGTGACACTCCTGGTGGTGGGCCAACAGGGGGTGCACACACATGTCAAAATCCAGTTCAGCTACCATCCTGTTGAATAGGCAGACATCCATGGAACACTCTAATATGCACGATCGACAATGCAACACAGGCTGAACGCAGGTGACGTTGGCAAGGCGGAAGCTTAGCCGGTAACTGATCCGCAGCACTGCCAATGGCAGTGCCCCCAGTAAATGCAGCATATGTGCACGGTACAGTTCCACGTGACAGGGGTTGTGCATGTGTCCGGGATGTTCTGCCATTGCGTTAGTGGATCTGGTTGAAGCGTCACAGTTCTGACCTGCGCCAATTGTGTGGATGAAATGCCACAGCTCGGATCAATGAGTTGTTTTAGTGTGCAACGGTTGTACGCCTGGGATGGTGTGGGAGTAAGTGTGAAGGCCATTCCATGCAAGATAACTTCGAGCAAGGACTTCTGTGTGTGGGGTGTGTATACGTTGGTCTTTCGTTGGGCTTTGCGTAGTGTGGGAGTCGTCATCAGCTGCTTTAGCATCTGTCAGGGGGTGCCGGGCACATGCAATTCCGAGGTCAGAGGTGCAGATGTGCTTCCGCCTAATAGTTCAGACAAAGGAGCTTTCATCCCTAATATTAGTTTGTCATCTGCTTGCATTCAGGAAATGTGATGTTGCTTGTTGGGGGTGGGGTGGGATGTGTGCGACTTTGGGATTCATGTTTGACATGTGGCAAATGAGCGGCATCACTGTGTGTTACGTTGCTTCACAGCTGCTCCTCCCTCCCCCGAGCCTAGTTACTTGTGTGCGCTGCACGGTTGCATCACTTGCACTCCTACAGCACACCATTGTCATGCCTGTCTGCGCATGTTCACAAGCCTGACAACGACACTGTGATGTTGGCCATTGAAGGTGGGCGGCCATGTGAGTGTAGGCCTATGGGAAGGATAGGGCGGACACAGATGTAGAGTTCATGCCCGGCTGAACTCGCGCTGCGATTAAGGCTAGGCATTTGGCTCATGCTGCGGCAATACAGATACACACAACACTTGGCATGTATGAGCCAAGACCCCGAGCGGTCTTGCGCTCCTTCATTTCTCCGTTCGTGCGAGCCCGCCCTCCGGGTGCATGCTACATTGCAACATTGTCGATTGTGGGCCGGGTAGCGCCGACACTACAACAGAGACACACGCATTAGTCACTTCCTTGTCCAGGCCAGAACTGAACCACGCCCAGAGCCCCGGGCAAATTCTTCACACCCCTACGCTGGACTGGCATACGCCGGCCCAGCCCACTCCGCTTACGCTTACAGGGGGGACGACAAAGCTACGTGTCCAAGGTCTTACCCACTGCCTGAGGTGAAATGGTTGCGTCCGCTGTCCACAGCACAATGTAATGTGGTAGGGCCCGGGGCCATCATGCATACATAATGACCACACGGACACACTTAGATAGATAGTGGAACTGGCTACGGGCACGTGCGCCCTGCCCCTTTTTATTACCAGGGTCACATGTCCAGTGACGCCTGTGCTGGATGGGTGTGGGGTGAGTGTAAGCCAGCCCTCAGGGAGTGGTTGGTGCTGGCAACAACTAGAACAGTGATCATCGGATCACACACACAAGACTCAATCATAAAGGGTCCATGACTTGTGGTGCACTGAGGTACGGGCACCAGCTCTGACATCACACACAGAAGACTCAATCATAAAGGGTCCATGACTTGTGGTGCACTGAGTTAGTGGCACCTGAAGCGCTCAGCGGGTGTGCAGCCAGCGATGATGGCGTGTCCTTGCAGGTCTGGATTGGATTTGATATGTGTGAGCCCTGCTGACCGCAGTGTAGGCCGGAGGCAGCGGTCAGCAAGGGCCCACAGCCACATTGCGTTGACTTGAGCTGCACAGAGTTAGTGGCACCTGAAGCGCTCAGCGGGTGTGCAGCCAGCGATGATGGCGTGTCCTTGCAGGTCCGGATTGGATTTGATATGTGTGAGCCCTGCTGACCGCAGTGAAGGCCGGAGGCAGTGGTCAGCAAGGGCCCACAGCCACGTGGCGTTGACTTGAGCTGCACAGAGTTAGTGGCACCTGAAGCGCTCAGCGGGTGCGCAGCCTGCGATGATGCGTCGTCCTGGCGGGCCGCACTGGAAGCAATGTCTGTTGCCTACTGGATTGCGCCACAAATAAATCAAGACTCAAATTGAATTGGGGGACCTGCTGGCCGCAGTGTAGGCCGAAGGCAGTAGTCAGCACACACATAACTTTGCGGTGCTGTGCCGCTGGGTGCGCTGGGGGCCTGTGTCGCGGAAGCCAGCGATCGGCTGAGGAGGCTGGCGGTCACGGCGACAGACTCGTGGCAGGGTGAGGGGCGCCACCCTGGCAGACGCGTTGGCCATCCCGGAAGTGAACCACGCCCAGAGCCCCGGCCTATTTATTCACACTCCTACGCTGGACTGGCGTACGCCGGACAAGCCCACTCCGCTTACGCTTGCAGGGGGGGACGACACAGCTACATGACAGAGGTCTTCCCCACTGCCTGAGGTAACATGGTTGCGTCCACTGTCCACAACACTACAAACACCAGCAGTATATGTCCACATGGACATGTCTGTGCTCTGCATACTGAAGTCTGTCCAGCACATCACCGCCACACTTGGCATTGTGTACATTCTTATTCATGGGTGACTTGCCTCCTTCACACATACTTGGTTCCCACCACTCCCCACATTCTGCAATTGTGTGGCTGAGGGGCCATGCCGTTTTCGGAAGGTCAGCTGTCTTGTTCTGCTTTGCCTCGGTGGTAGTCCGGGGAGGGCGAGGGGTCCTGGGAGTGGTGGCGGTGGGTGTTGTGGACCTCTTGGGTCTCCGAGCTGCATGATCAGTAGCTCCATTACATGTGTTGGTCTTCAGATGTGGCTCTGGGCTGGGCTCCCTTTCATACTGCAGGTTGTCGTCCTGCTTAACACCAGTAAAAGGCAGGTGTTAAATCCCTGCTGCTAACGCGCCTTATCGCCTGTTTTTGGATCGCATCGCAGATCTGGCTGGTCGTTGAGAATATCGCGAAGTGGTGTTTTCGTGTGTTTTTGCACGGGAACCCCTACTCTGCATATCATTAGAGTTAGTTGTCGCTCTCATCCGTGGCAATGTTTTTTGCGGAAGCTATCGCTGGCAAACTGGCGATATCGGCAGTTTGCACCAGCTTCAGAATAAGGCGATAAATCTATCGCCACTTTTGCGGCGCTAAAGTGCTGATAAATCGGCGATAAGTCCTTGAGAATATGCCCCATAGTGTTTCTGATTTAAAATCTTCAAAGTTATAATTTGTTAGCAGCACCATCAATTTTGATGAATGAGGGGGCAGTTAGCAGATTTTGGATTAAGGCTGTGCATTTGCCAATCTTGCCAGTTTGGCCGGGGTTTCCAGGCTGAAAAGCAGTTTTTTTGCTTCCCTGCATGAACGTGAACCATATGTTAGAAAGAACAGCTTTAATAAAGTGTGATGTGCTTTTAAAAGGACCGGGAATATGGAAAACAGATGGTCCAAAGTTTCGTCACTTGAGTGACACAATCTGCATGTGCCTATATTGGCAAATGACTTCCAGTTTCATTTAGTTCTTTGATTGGAAGAGCCATTAGTCTTCCATAGAGGATCTGCTTGAGGACTGTTCAAGTATGACTGGAAGAGCTTTTCTCTGTACGAATTTAATATGACCATAATGTTACTTTTGGACTCTTTGATAGTTTTGATGTCTTCCGGCTTGGATAAAAGCCTAACTTGTTTTTTCAGTAGGGTTTTTAGTGCGGTTGGATGATTTACGATGTTTTCTCAGTGTTCGTTGGCCAGGTTTAGTTTTGAACAAGCTTCAGTCAAATAATCTGGCCAGGGAGTCTTCCCGAATGTGAATATGTCCTTCATGATCTCTTTCATTGTATTTGAAGCTGATGCACAGGCTCTGTGATAGTACACAACAATGGCAGCTCAATGCTCAAGGGATTGTTTACTGAGGGGAAATTCTAAACGTACTAAGGAGTTTCGGGCATGTGAATGAACCTCGAAAATGTGCTTGTAGGCAAGACATTGCATCCTCTCCAAGGTATCCACTAAAGCCTTGCGGAAGGCTAGTTGACGATAGCAAATAGTGGGTAAGAGTTTGGCTCTTATTACTTTCCATATTGCTTCAGTGGACGGCCTGTGCAGGCTGGAGTGGAGTTTACACAAGGCATAGGTAACTGCCTTACCCTTTTCTTCTGTGTAAGTGATATGCAGCTTAGGCTTTCCTTTCCTTGTGAACCACACACCCACACAGTTGTACTTGGGGACACTCTTATTTTCAGATTTCCTAGTCTCCAGGTCAATTTGTGTTTGTTAGGGTAACTCCCAAATGTGACAACCTTTGTCTTTGTGCAGTTTGCCACCAATTTGTTATTAGAACTGTATGTATTTAGCATATCCAAGGCGCTCTGCATTTCCACTTTCATGTAATTCATTAGTCATCTGCATACTGCATCAAGAATAAGCACGCCTGGACCATTTTTGGGCACTAACAAATTTGCAGCTTTTAGGGATTTACCAAAATTCGCGGTGTACAGGTTGAAAAGAATAGGTGCAAGGACACATACTTGTTTTAGACCTTCATCCGTGTGGACTTTTGCAGTTGTCTCTTATTGCGTGAGCTTAATTTGCACCCAAGTTTGAGAATAGAGTGCGATTATGGCATACATCAATTTTTTCGGTATTCCCCAGCTGTATATTTTATTCCAGAGAATTAGTCTGTCCACTCCATCAAATGCTGCTGAATAATCGACAAAGCATGCAAAAACTGTGGGGTTATTGGGCTGGTTAGCCTGCTCCACCAAGTATGCTGGTGCCATAATGTTGGCAGTGGTGGAAGCCCCTTCCCTGAAGCCAGATCGGTAAAATGGCTGGATGTCCTCTATTCTGACACAGTTTTTCAAATCCTGTAATAATGCTTGTAAAATCCTTTGCTTCGATGTTCAGCAGCTCAATCATTTTGTAGTTGGTCGGGTCTGAGTTGTTGCCCTTTTTATGTATAGGTTGGAGGATTGAGCCTCTCTAGGAGTCGGGTACTGTTGCAATGCACTGCTGGTAAAGTGGAGAGTGGAGGGATGCCCAGTATACGTCCTCCTTGAATAAGTGACCTGGAAGCCCATTTGGTCCTGGAGCACCGTCTTTCCTAATGTTCTTCAGGATTTTAGATACTTGGCTGTGGTCCCCATACAATGAACTTGATACAGGACTGGTTATATGCAGGCCCATGTTTTTAAGGTACCTTTGATTAAGCACTGCCCTCTCCTGTTACTCAAGTTGGGTGGAGCCAATAGCTCTGGTGCAAGGTTTGCAGTACAATGCTTTAACATGCTTGACCCAAGAGTCCGTGGATACATCATTGGGTTTGTCTTAGATGTGACCGTTTAAGTTATGAATGTACTGTCAAAGTTTGGCCTGGTTGCATTGTTTCAAGAGTTTTAAGGCGTATAGCCATTGCGAATCCTCTTGTTGGTTTTTGTTCTGCCATACGAGATTGTTATGAATCTTTCTGGCTATGGCTCGTTTATTAAGATGCTCTTCATTCCCATTTTGTTCAAAAAGCCAGATAGTATTCCTCAGGATTCTCTTGCTCTGTTTCACCTCCTTGCTATGTCATTGTTGGAAGTGATTCTCCTTTAGTTGATCCCTTGTTGCGTGCTGCATGTTCTTTCTTGGTGTAGTCAGTGTAAGTCTACTACTGTTTTCTGTCATTGTGAGATTATGCAAAAACAACATTTGATGGACAGAATGCAGAACAATGTCATACATTCACCCCATTACAGAGATCTGGGCCTAAATCCATCGTTTTTTTGCTCACCATGCCATTCCAGTTTGAACCCAGCCATATGCAAATCAGTCTTGACCCTGTGCCTCATGGGAACAGTCCAGCCCGAACTGCCAAGCCAGGTCCTCCCAGGACTGGAAACAAGCATCCTAGGACCGGTTTCACCCCTCTTCAGCCAGGATAGCTTGATTCCAGTGGCATGGAGAGCACGGGACCCACGTCCCAGGATGCTTGTTTCCGGTCCAGGGAAGACATGGCTTGGCAGTTCGGGCTGGACTGTTCCCATGAGGCACAGGGTCAGACTGATTTGCATATAGCCATGTCTGAACTGGGGTGGCGGAGTGAGCTAAAGAATGATGATGGATTAAACCCAGATCAGTTGACTGGGGGTGAGGGCTTGCAATGTTCAACACTCCGTCCATCATCCCCTTTGGTTTTGCTATGTTCGCCCTAAGTTGGTAGGGTATGCCCAGACGTGGGTCCCTTGCTCACTTTGCCACTGGATTCAAGATAGCCTGGCTGATAATGGCTGTAAGCCAGAAACCGGTCCCAGGATGCTTGTTTCCGGTCCAGGGAAGACATGGCTTGGCAGTTCGGGCTGGACTGTTCCCATGAGGCACAGGGTCAGGCTGATTTGCATATGGCCATGTCTGAACTGGGGTGGCGGAGTGAGCTAAAGAATGATGATGGATTAAACCCAGATCAGTTGACTGGGGGTGAGTGCTTGCAATGTTCAACACTTCGTCCATCATCCCCTTTGGTTTTGCTATGTTCGCCCTAAGTTGGCAGGGTATGCCCAGGTGTGGGTCCCTTGCTCACTTTGCCACTGGATTCAAGATAGCCTGGCTGATGACGGCTGTAAGCCAGAAACCGGTCCCAGGATGCTTGTTTCCGGTCCAGGGAAGACATGGCTTGGCAGTTCGGGCTGGACTGTTCCCATGAGGCACAGGGTCAGACTGATTTGCATATGGCCATGTCTGAACTGGGGTGGCGGAGTGAGCTAAAGAATGATGGATTAAACCCAGATCAGTTGACTGGGGGTGAGTGCTTGCAATGTTCAACACTCCGTCCATCATCCCCTTTGGTTTTGCTATTGTGAGATTATGTCAGCGCCAGAGCAGCTGCTGTTTTCCTGTAACCAGTTAGATTTCCAGGCCACCAGACTCGAGATGTTTATATTATGCCATTTCACTCTTCTTAGTAATTTATTAGATTTTTCCCCTTTGGGGGAGCCCAAGATGCTTATTTTGTGAGGGCTGCGTGACTGCAAAGATAGCGTAACAGTTAGTGGAAGATGATCGCTGGTCTGCTGCTGCTTGATTGAGAAATCCAGCAGTTGATCTGACAGAACGTTACTCAAGAAGACATAGTCCAACGCTGAAACGTTGTTGTATGTTTTGGGCCTTTTTTTCATCATACATCCGTCCTGGGTAGACTTCAGTTGGTGTGTTTTAAGGAATGTATTTAAAAGGCTGCCCGCTGGATTGACAATACTGTGGCCCTCGCTGCTGGCTCCTATATTGTGAGTATTGAAATCGCCAGTCATAATTATCTCACTAGTGCGGTAGGGATAGATTAACTCCTCTATGGTGCCCATGAGTTCTCCCATCTTGTCTTTGATATTAAAATACGCATTTATTAGCAATTTGGGTGTAGTTTGCCCATTCCACTTTAGGCCGGCCAGAAGCAGTGCCTGAGCCATGTCTGGAGTGAGTTTAATGTTTACAGTTGTTGTGACCAAAGCCAGATTAATATAGATGGATAAGCCTCCAGAGGGTCTGCCAAACAGGTTGGTCTTCTTGGCAGGGTTATGGAATTCTGCAAAGCCAGGTATTAGTAGCAGGAACATTGACCAGTTTTCTTGCAGGCATATCAGATGGCCTCTCGGAGAAAATGCTAATGCTTCACTGTTGTTTAAGGTATTCTTGAGCCTGAATACATTCCATGATATAACCAAGAGAGGCTTCGTTAATTTCTTAGTATAGGGTTTTGCCCTATTAGCTCCCAAAATGCTAGGGATAAGTTGGATTGGCAGGTCTGTGATCATTCTACGAACTTCTGTTGGCCTGTTTAGGGTAAACAAGCACCAAATTTTCTGATTGGATAGGCTGTAACTGATAGGAGCAAAGAATGTTCCTCTTAATACACACTTCCCATGTTGTTGCACTGGCCGCGTGCTGATGTTTCCCATCTGTATATGCTGGTACCTTTCTTGTTGGAGAGCATGGACCAGGATCCCACAGTTAGTGAATTGTGCCTTTTTTGCCAATATCTTCTGGGCTTGTTCACAGCGTTTCCAGGTGACTACTGTGGAATCTTTTGATGTTTAGCAGCTTTAAGTCCTGAATGGTACTTGTAGCTAGTCGTCGGATGTATAGTATTACAACTCTGGGGATATGTTTAAAAATTTGAAGAATGTTTGCCCTATTTAGGATGTCCATGCTCCCATGTGTAGTGTATTCTGTTGTGAAGATCGTAACATTACTTTCGGAGAGTCTGCTTGTGGCTTCTTTAGGTGGAGTTGGACCTTTGTTCCTGGTCGAGGGTGGTCTATTTGTACTGGGTAGACTTGGGCAAGCAATGGTGGGGTTGTCCCCCCTTATTGAGTTATTTAATGTTCGTGTGTCCTGGCCTCTATAATTTCTAGAGTACTTGTTCTTATGGAGTGTCTGCTCATGCTTATGAAGAAACAGTTCCCTAATACGGTACCACCTGAATAACTGTAGATTGTTCATCGTGATTGGTATAAGATTTGTTAACAGACGTTTTGTATTGGAAAATTTAAAACAGCTTCTGATTTGTGTTTGATGCCGGTTGAGTCTTGGGCTCAGTATCAACCTTCATTACTGCTTGAGGCTGATCAAGTGGATCTAAGTGTATGTGGAATCCTGCTGGAAGTCAGCGCTGTTGATTCTTGAAGGGTTTTGAGTGCATTTTCAAGCGCATCTTTGCTTTTCAGGATAATGGTTTGTCAGTGTTTTCCATTTTAGCAGGTGAACTCGCAGGTAGTGCGCCCAAGTGGTTTGGGTGACTAGGGTGTGCATTATTGTTTCCTACTGCTGATGAATCAGAGCGTATTGTTCTGTTGGAATTGTTACTGTTGCTGCCTTCGGCGACTTCAGATGTCATGTCGGGATTGTCTTGTGGATTATAACTGTTCGCTTGGTGACTTCTCAGCTGGTGCAGAATAGGAAGAAAGATTGAATGCTCTTCAGGTCGGTGATTAGTGACAAAAACACCTGCTGTAGTGAGCTGAGTTTCTCAGTGATTGGGAGGCATAGGTAATTGTCACCTTGAGAGCCAAGCTTTGCGCATCTATGGGGCATATTATCAAGAACGGCGTTAAAATTATCGCCGGTTTAGCAGCAGAAAACTGTCGCTAAAGCGGCGATAATGGGCTTGATAATATGCCCTGGGGAATTCCAATAGAAACCCATGTTCACACCAGAACATGGACTTCTATTGGAATTCTCAAGGGCATATTATCAAGCCCATTATCGCCGCTTTAGCAGCAGTTTTCTGCCGCTAAACCGGCGATAATTTTTAACGCCATTCTTGATAATATGCCCCCAACTTGGGGGCATATTATCAAGCGGCAGCGATAATTTTCGCTGGCCGCTCTTAGCGTGAGGATTATTATCGCCGGCTATCGCTGGAAATTATCGCCATGCTAGCGCTGTATTAACAACGCATAGCGCAATGGCGATAATTATTCCAGCGATAGCAGTGTTTTCCATGGAACATCGCTGGTTTTCCAGCAATGTTCCATGGAAAACGGCGATATCATTGATGATAGGGCCTGTGGTCTTAGCCACACAATTCACCCCCCATGTTAGGTATGCCTTAGTCAGGAATTTAACAGACGTTAAATTCCTGCGTTAAGGCATACTTAACGCGATTTCAAATATCGCTACTCCTCCTTGATAATATCGCGAAGCTGCCTTCGCGATATTATCCCATGTTGTTTTCACAGCCACGCCTCCTTTGCATCTCATTATCGAGGCGAGGCGTGTGAAAACGGGCCCTAACTCAAGGAATCACGCGCTAGCGTGTCCTTGATGATACATGCGATAAACTATTGCCGCTTTTCGCCCGAAAACGGACGCTAAAGCGGCAATAATTTTATCGCGGGGCCTTGTAGATATGCCCCTTGTTTATTTTCGTGGCCATCTCAGAAATTGTCATGGCGATAGTCTGCATGCTGTCCATTTGTAGCTCCAGCTTGTGTGATTGCCACGTAAGTGCATTTATCGCTGCAGTCAAGGTTGAGTTTATTGGTGCTAGTCATCCATCTTGATGAGGCTGACTGGTTTGGAGATGAAATGTGATGCTACTGAATGAATGTTCTATGCCCCTCCTAATACTGTTATCTCTATCTTCTTTATTACGATAGGTTTGCTCAATTGAAGTTAGCTGGGAAGACAATCTCTCCATGAATAGGTCACTCCAGCCTTCCATGTTTATTGGTTAGGGATGTCCCAGAGGGAAGACAAAGCATCACCACAGTCTCATCCTCTGAGGCCTCCCAGTGGATTTGCACCCTTGCTATGCTTATGGCTTTACTGTGATATATATTAGAAGTAAAGTTGTTGCTCTGGGTTAAGGCAGGTGTGAAAGCTTTAGGTGAGTTTCCTAAATAATGTTTGCTGTGTTGTTGGACATTGGCGTTTTAGAACTGACATTGGTGTGGATGTTAAGGATAACTCAATTAGCTCAAATGCTGAAAGTTGCACCCTAGACTATCGGCTAAGATTAATGCATTGGCTGAACGGTGTCCACTGCCTTTCTTGCTGGTCAATGCTGTGCTCCTGCTGTGCTAAGGTTGGCTCAGTTGGACTGGCCAGTTCATCCGGGGTGGGTTCTGTTTGTTTTTCTGATCTTGCCTCTGGTCAATCCTTTTTTGAAATTGCTGCTCTAGTGAAGTACTTGCATATTGGGGTAGGAGCTAGCCCAGGTCCTAGGTTTTTCGAGTTCTGGACATCATTGTCAACATTGGTCAAATCTGACCTCTTATTGAGACTTTTGTTATGCCCAGCTCTCCTTTTGGACATGGCAGATGCTCGCCTCAGCTTCAAGGTGTCTTGGAAGGTGCTGCTTCTGTTGCTGTTGGAAGGCGGGCGTTTCCTAACCCCTTTGCTTTTGACAATTTTCGCGCAGTCAGAGGCTCACAGTAAGTCGTGTGCCATTGATATCTGGCTATGTGGGTTGATTATAATGGCTTTGTCAATGATTCCTTAGTGACCTGGTTACTATTTTCCTTTCTTAATTTAGGTTGTTTCAATTATGTTTTTTTTTTAGGTTGCGACTTTGTAGCCTCAGAAATGCAGTTGGCGCTGGTTATAATGATGAATGATGGTAAATGATGATGAACATGATAATGGAGCTGAATTGGTTTAGAGGAGAAGCTGGTTAGCTAGATAGTAATAGATGTAGTAATAGGTGACTAATGGTTGAATAGTATTTGGATGGCTTATTGAGGGGCTGGAGGCTATGTGCCACAGACTTGAGCTCATTGGCAGGGATAAAACACTGGCACTGGATCCTCACTGTCTCATTGCCTCCACGTCTTCTTCCTCAATAAAAGGGCCTGAAGCCTTGTGATAGGCCACACAATCCTTTTGTTTTCGGAAGTCCTCCCCATGTTATTCTGCTGCCCCCGCTGCCTGTACCTAATCTGCCACCTCCACCTCCAAAAAGAAAGAAACACGAAACGAAAGTGCAGGCAGATGTGGAGAAGCACAGGGCATAGGGGTGGGCACGGGGAAAGGGGCACAGGGCAGGCATGTGTAGGCGAACGGATGGCCAAAATTGTTGAGCGGCAATGAGCATAGGCTGCGCTTAGAGGGGACAGGCGCTTCAGTGGGCCGGGGCTCTTCTGTTGTGCAGCGGGACCTAAGCTTGCAACTCTCTTTGCAACTGCACCCGGTGGACTTACCTGGCGCGCTAGGACTCGGAGTCGGACCCGTATAGGCTGAGGCGGCGGCTTGCTGGGCAGGTCTGAGAGGGACGGTGGCCTTCGGAGCCTGCTTCAAAGGCAAGGCCGATTCCCAAAGCTGATTTCCCGGCTGCCGGAGGAGCTTTGCGTGGGGACCTGTTGTGAGCGCGGAACTGCCTCGCCTCTGCTGCTTGCCAGAAACTCGCTTCACCAGAATTCTCTCTCTGCAAAGTCTCGGTCGGTCGAATTGCTGTCTCTAGTTCTTTTTTCCCCTTCTCCCATTCATTCTCTCATCTTTTTCACTTTCTCTTTCACCTCTTTAATTTATTTTGCTCATCCTCCTCTCTTCCACTCTCATCAAAGTCATCTTTTTTCCCATTCTCTCCCCCATCTTGCCTATCTGTCTTCTTTCTGTATTCTGGCCACTCCAAGCTCTTTTTTTCCCTTAAAACCCGTCCCAGTCTCCCAACCTATTTTCTTCGAATCTCCAATATCTCTCAGACTTTTCTGAGGCATTGCTGCACAGTTAAAACCAACACCTCCAAAACCACTTGCACTTTGCCTTACTGCGCATGCAGAAAGAACTGCAGAGCGAATTCTGTAAACTGTCACTAAGGACAGAAATCTGGGGCCAGATTTACTATTATTTCACGCAGCACAACACAGCAAGATTACTTGTGGTGCTGCACAGTGCTGCATGTAAGGGAGAGGGCAGAAATGCGCTTTATTTACCAATATACAGCGCATTCCTGTTCTCTGCCTGCGCTGGCGCACAATCTGCTGCCTAGCTCCACGCTGGCATTGCAGGCCAGATTGTTTTTGTGCAAGAAGGGATATCTTCCTGCACAAAAATAATCCTTAGAGGCTTTTTCCTCTTTCTAATTGTTCTGCAAAATGCAGCACAATTAGAAAGAGGAAACAACGAGGAAAAATAAAGATATTTCGCCTTGTTGCATCTCCCCTGAGATTGTGTACCATTTTGATGCATTCCCAGGTTTCTGGGAATGTGCCAAAATACACGGGTGGATGCATGGGAACACCCACTCTCCACTCATGGAACGCCTTCCCATGACAGAGTAACACAAGGCAGCAACGTGTGCTGCCTTGCGTTACTCCAGACTTTCAAGCAATGCAGGCCATGCAAGGTGGCCTTGAGTTGCTTGGTAAATCTGACTTAAGTTTTATGTTGCCCTTGCAACACTTTGCATGATGCAAGGGCAACGCAATACAATGATAAATCTGTTCCCTGGCGACTTTGGTCTCACATCTTGAATCTATGACCTTTGATGACCCAGGCCACAAATCCATGGTGGAGAAAGACTTTTCTTCCACCCTTCTGCTTCAGGGCCACAAATAAGCATCCATCCTAGCTCGACAGAAAACTGGAGTTCATCTTCTTGGTCACTCCCAAAGCTCCCAGTCGTACAGAGAAAGTTTCTAGGCACCAGGGCACAGACAGCAGTAGGAAATAAACTCAGTCACTTTTTCCTGTTAAGGCGCCAGCTTTAGTCCAGTCCCAACTTCTCAGCTGGCTCTTCTTCTAGGATACTCTCATTGTCTTTGATTTCCCTGTGTACTTCAGGAGGCCAGCTTCCTTGACCCTTTGGGCACAACTTCCAGAGCTTTGAGTTCAAGCAGAAGCATGATCCAAGGACTCAATTATTCCTCAGGCAAGTCAGCCGTCTTCTACTCCTTAGCTATTCAAATTCCATCCAATGTTCTTATTTTCAGGTGGTGGCAGCCGCAAGAAATAGAGGTAAGTCATCTGTGGTTGGTGGAAGAAACAAACCTATACTTAACAGAGTTCCCATGCTAGGCTTGTCCTAACCTTTTAGCAATTCTTTTGACTTACTGCTAAATTAATCCCAGAAAGCCCTATTCTAGTAATTTCCCAAAATGGCAAAATATTTTCTTTTCTGCTGGAGATCTCCCACTCAATCCATGGGCTTGTCTATTAAAATGAGTTACCTCCATCTCACGGCCAGCAGAAAAGCTATTTAAATTGGTCCTGTTCCTCTCCTACTCCCCTGATTGAGATGAGCCATCCTGTTAAGGGAAAGGCAAGCTTCAAAGGCAGGTTGACACAATGCCACTGCTTTCACGTTTGAGCTTGAACTTTGTGTCGCCATTTGGTATCATCTTCCCTCCCCTAACATACTTCAGATATATGTAGATTGATGTTCTTTTGATTAGCCCTTGCATGTATTCCTGCCAGGAGTCCTCCAACAGGGCAGATGTTCCATAAAAGCCCTTTGTTCTCTAGGAAGACCGGACATGATGGGAGTCGCTCATATCAAAACTTGGACAGATCTAGACTGGGTAAATCTCCCTACAATTACTGCAGGATGGGAGAACCTTGCAGAAGCAGATGATGGGGATTTCAAAGTTCCAGGCTCACTATCGAATTAGATTTTTAATATTGAAGAAAATGCTGTGGCAATGGATGTTCTGGCTGCTACCTAGATCGAGATTGGTACCTGCAGTTTTATACATACAGTAAACATTTGCAAATAGCAAGACTGTGTTGGCATCTGCAGTACGAAAAAATGACTCACCATTTGCAACAGTATTTCCAGTGGATTCTACTAGACTTATTCAGAGTTTGGCAGATCAGGATATACTCCAAAAAGTGGCAGATGTGCCATCCCCATATTTAGTGTAATTGAGATGAATGTATTCTTAATACAGTGGATGGGGCATCTGCCACTTTGTGACAGAATCCAGAAAACTTTTCCCAAATGCTGAGCTCCAACAGTTTATCATACTAAATTCATCTCTCCCAGTGTGGGGCAAAGAGAAACAGCTGTCTTGACTGGGGTGAATGTTTGATTGATTCAGCATTCCGTCAATTATTTGTTGCCGCAGCACTTTTTGCCCTAAGTGGGATGGGTATGCCCAGACGTGGGTCCCTTGCTCGCTGTGCCACTGGATTCAAGCTAGCCTGGCTGATATGGGGTGATACCCTGAAACCGGTCCCAGGATGCTTGTTTCTGGTCCAGGGAGGACCTGGCTTGGCAGTTCGGGCTGGACTGTTCCCATGAGGAGCAGGGTCAAGACTGATTTGCATTTTTGACAACAGATTAACCTTCATAGAACACTCAAGCCAGGTGACCTCCTCCTTTTTTTCACGCTAAAATTTTTTAAAAAGATCTTACCATTCCTACCATTAGAATATAGGAAAACAGTAATCATTGCCTTTTTACTATCAAGGATTGATTATTGTAATGCACTATTTGTAGGAAGTCAAGCACGTCTTCTTAATAAACTGCAGACTCTGCAAAAGGTGGCAGCGAGAGTTCTGTTGAAGTTACCAAAATTCTGCTCAGTTTCTAAATCAGTCAGGGATCTTCACTGGCTTCCAATTCGGGAGCGGATCCAGTTCAAAGCCCTTTGCTGGGTACATAAGGGGTTACATCATTACGGTTCACTCTTCTTGCAGGACATCTTTCACTGGTACGTTCCCCCATGTACTTTAAGATCTAGTACAGCCAACAAAGTAGAAATTCCCAGAATAAAGAAAGCTCATTGAGGAGGAAGAAGTTTTCCCTATATGGCAGCGAAATGGTGGAATCTATTGCCAAATCACCTACAAGCTCAACCAATCCTTTTGAAATTTAGGAAGTATCTAAAAACCTGTTTTTACTCCTGGGATCAGCCGGTTGATGCCCCTTAAAAGATGGGTTCACTTTTGATTTTCATATTATGGACAATATTGAGAGTTTTTTGCCAATAGCATCAAGATGCCCATTCTTGGGTAATAGCGTGCTCTATAAAACTATTTAACATAACATACCATATGCTGGGTCCAAACTGGGGTGGGGTAGTGAGCAAAAGAACGATGGTTCAACCCAGATCTCTTGACTGAGATGAATGTTTCAATGATTCAGAATTCTCTCCATCATATGTTCCTGCAGCACTTTTTGCCCTAAGTGGGATGGGTATGCCCAGACATGGGTCCCTTGCTTGCTGTGCCACTGAATTCAAGCTAGCCTGGCTGATGAGGGGTCATACCCCGAAACCGTCCCCAGGATGCTTGTTTCTGGTCCAGGGAAGACCTGGCTTGGCAGTTTGGGCCGGACTGTTCCCATGAGGAGCAGGGTCAAGACTGATTTGCATATGGCTCGGTCCAAATGGTGGTGGCGTAGTGAGCAAAAGAACGATGGATTCAACCTGGGTCCCTCGACTGGGGTGAATGTTTGATTGATTCAGCATTCCATCCATCATTTGTTGCTGCAGCACTTTTCGCCCTAAGTGGGAGGGGTATGCCAGGACGTCGGTCCCTTCCTTGCTGTGCCACTGGATTCAAGCTAGCCTGGCTGATGAGGGATAATACCCCGAAACTGGTCCCACGGTGCTTGTTTCTGTTGCAGGGAGGACCTGGCTTGGCAGTTGGGGGCTAGACTGTTCCCATGAGGCGCATGGTCAAGACTGATTTGCATATGGCTCAGTCCAAACTGTGGTGGCGTAGTGAGCAAAAGAAAGATGGATTCAACCCAGATCTCTTGACTGGGGTGAGTGTTTGATTGATTCAACATTCCATCCATCATTTTTTGCAGCAGCACACAACTCTAAATAAAGCCTGATATCTTGCCGAAGATTTGTCATCTTATGAATATTCTCTAGGCACTAGACAGAATCCAGAAAACCTTTGCCCAAATTCTGAGCTCTAATAGTTTATCATACTAAATTCTTCTCCCCCTGTGTGGGGCAATGAGAAACAGCTGTGCTTGATCCTCTTTCACCTTCTGCAGGACCTTTGAAGAAAAAGCAGTGGGAGGGATTGGATAGTGATCAACTGAACCAGAAAGTGTCCCCTAAGCAGCCATGCACCAGGATGTGCCAGGAGGAGAACAATGGACACTTCTTGTTCAGGGGCATGCACAGAAGTCTACTCCTTGACATTTCAGTCAGGAGAAAATCATGTCTGTCTCTTCGAAATGGACATCTCATGGATGATTCTTCTGAGCCTGGTAACTCAAGTCATATGCCTTCCCATTCAGAATGCCTGCCAGATGAGCTGCCATTGGGAAACTGCCCTATTGCAGAGCTTATAACTACAAGTGCAAGGCCTCACATAAAAGTGTCCAGGAACCTATACTCCCCTGGTTGTTGTTATGATGAACAGTGGTAATGTCTGAAAAACCTACACTACGCACAATGAGATGGAGGGAAGAAACACCTTCAGGGCTAGGCTTACTGCCTCAACTCCATCACATTGGTGCAGGCACTGCTCTGAAAGGGACCAAAGGCTACACACTGCCATCCCCCCAGATGAGGGCCCAAACCCAATGAGATAGCATCCATAAGAATGGTGTCCTGCAAAATCAAAGGGCTCAAATTGATTACCCATTGTAAGTTTGTAGGGGTACAACAGAAAATGAACATCTGAGAGGATGGATTTAAAAATGTCCACATGACCGGAAAGATTCCACTGATGGTGGAACCACTGCCTCCTGAGGCATCACTAAAGGGACATCATCCACCACCTGGCTCGTGACACCTACAGCCTTCAAGCCAAGAGCCTGCAGAGTTGGATGAGATTTGACCCTCAAACAAGGGAATCATATTTCGAATATTCAAGATCCTCTGAGGCACAGGAGAAGTTCTCATGTAATCTGTGTCCAGGACTGCTTCATTGAAGTTCAGCATCTGAACAGAGATGAGGTGGATCTTTTGATGATTAATGGAGATGCACAGGCAGGCAGCAGTTAAAATTAGAAGATGAAAATAAGTATCTTGGAGAACTAGGGACACTATTTAATGCCACTCTTTCTGGTTCAGGAGGTCCTGATTTGGAGACAGTATTTTGAACTTGTCCTAACAAAGATAGAATTAAAGAGTGTCAAATCCAAAGTAGGACTGAGACCCCAGTACTCCATGGGGACAAAGAAGTAAAGGGAATGCAATTTTGTGCCCCTCTTCTCCAAGGACATCAATTCTATGGCACCTTTGTGCAGTAGGGTGAGAACTTTCACCTCCAAGAATGAGGCACGTGCCAGGATGCATCTCCATGGAAAGATTGGTGAAACAGGGAAGTGAGCTGAAACAGAAGTGTGAAGCCCTCACAGAAAAGCTCCAACGCCCAGTGATCCATCAAAAAGGACTCCCTATTGGTCAGAAAATAAAAGCACTTTCCCCCCATCCGTAAGCTGATGTTGTAGAGAAGATGAATAGAAACAGTTCAATGCAGAAGACACATTGGACTTTAAGGGGACTGGAGCTGCTGATACTGCTATTGTTGGCGTCCTTCCAGGTCCACATCTCCATCAAAGTGAGTGGTAGAACTGTTGTGGGATCAGAACCGCCTGGGGAGTTTGCCACTCCCGGGGATGGTCGGCCCCTGCAAAAGCCTTGAAATCAACTATATTATCAGCGGAACTGATTGGCTCAGGAGGCTAGTCCCTGCAAGGGCCATGTAGTCCAACTTTTTTTTAAGCGCTCCACGTGGGAGCTTTCTTGCCAAGTAGACTCTCACCATCAATGGGCATGTCCATGGATGTACACAGAAGAGCATGGGGAATACATTCGGGTGTGCGTGCAGATAGTAACCGTGATTGCCATGGAATGGGCCATCATGTCAGCTGAATCTAGGCTGTGTTTAAGAATTTGCTTAGAGGCATCCAGACTGGCACTTATTAGTTCAAATAATGGGTTTTTCATGTGATCTGGTAGGCTAATAAAAACTAGTATTGGTATTTCTCCCTAAGTGTGGAAATTCCACCCAAGAAGGCATGTGGTATTAGCAGTGTGTAGGCCCAAACTGCACAATGGAAAACGTTTTAGCCTACGAAGTCAAGCCGGCTGGACTCATAGCCTGGTTGTGCTCCATCACAGATATTTTACTGTTGGTAAGATGTTGTAGTCAAACGGTGTGGACTCTTAAGTCACTGATTACGAGCAAGGTGTTAAATTCCAATCGCTGAGCAAACTAGTTGCGCAAAGATCGCAATTCTGAGTTGTGTGATAATTATAACACCTCTCCTGCTTTACCTTGGAATATTTCTGTAGGTGAAACAACGCAAAACAAGCGGAATTCGTTGTGCCACTTACCAGTTCTGTATGTTATGCCTTGTTTACGAGTTCAAAACTAAGGGGCATATGTACAAGGAATGGCGATATTTATCGCTAACCTCAGTTAGCGTGCGTTTTTTTATCGCTGTGTACTGCGGAAAACTATCGCCGTGTTAGCGGCGTATTCACAACACGCCGCTAACTGGCGATAGTTTCCCTTACCGGGTGAACTGTCCAGCATTAAGAATAGCAGCACAGCGATAAAAATCCTCACGCTAACGTGAAAAAAGTGACGATGGGCCAATTAGCAGCCAGAAACGGCATGCAAATTAGCGTCAGTCCACTTTTTTTCACGTTAGGCGGGAAAAACCACTATAAAACGCCCGCTATGCTGCCCAAACACAAAAAAAAGCAATACAGGAAGAAAGAGAGAAGAACCATGGAGGAAGCTGGACACAGTACTGAAGCCAACAACAACCCCCCAAACACCCAGGAGGACCAGCCAGAGACCCAGGGGAAGGGCAAGGAGAAGAGGAAGAGGAAGACCCGGTTCAGTCAGCAGGAAAACAAGGTCCTGATTGCGTAGGTGACAGAAAAACAACAACTTTTTGTCAGCTCCACAGTGTCATTGGGAACAAAAAATGCAATATGGCAGTCCATCGCAGCCAAGGTGAATGCTGTTGGAGAGGCGAGGAGGACAGTGGACGACTGCAAGAAGCGCTGGCATGATGCTAAGCGCAAGACCAAGCCGAAACTTGCAGCCAATCCGAAAGCAGCAATGCAGACTGGAGGTGGGAGTCCAGTGCCACAGGAGGAGCTGGATGCGTTGGAGGAACAGGTGTCCGCAGGCATCAGGGAGGAGACGGTGGTTGGAGTTCCGGGACAGGATACTGCTCAACATGACCAGACACAACAGCAACAGGGTGAGTAACAACCAGGGACTGGGGGGACAGGGGTGGATGGGCCCAATGGCACTCATGCACAATGAAATGTATTGTAGTGCACACCTACAATGACTGCGGATCATGTCCCGGATACCCTTGTCCCTGGTGGCATAGACACATATCGCCCTACTCAACCAATACATTGCAAGACACATAGTGGTGGGCACACAGACCTTGAAATGTGCACAGAAAAGTCATCCAGATCTAGTCCAAGTATCATATCAGACCACAAAATAAGGGCTACATGAAATAGCAAAGGGCCACATTGATTGGAGATGCGGCAGGGTGTCAAAATGGCCCACTTGCCTCAACACCACGCATATGCATGTTCCCGTATGTCTGAGTCGTGTGCAAGAATGTGCATGTGCATCAAGGGGGACAATACTGCACATACACAAACTTGCACACAACTCAGACACACTTGCACAATGGTGCATGCGTGCTGACATTGGTGGCGGCATGCCCACTCATGCACATGATCAGTCACATGCACAGTGCATCCTCATTTTGGTGTCAGAGATATGCGGCCCTGTGCAGACGATTTGTATATGCGTGGTGTTGAGGCAAGGGGGCCATGTAGACATCCTGCCGCATCTCCAGTCAATGTGCACGCTTGCTTATGCGATGCAGTCCTGTGTATACCAAGTGAGAAAGCATCTAGTGAGTCTGCATACCATAAACACATGCATTGTCACAACAAAGAGATCATGTAGCCTACTGGCTAAAAGCTGCATATCCCACATTGCACACAAACAGCAGACTTGACTCAAAATGTGATGTAATACAATGAGCATGGGGGATATGCCCACAACACCACAGTGCATGGACAATGCATATCAGGAATGTGTCACCCAAATATGTACTACATGACTTGTCTGTGTGCCATACTCACAGACCTACAATGTCCCTGTAAAGAAGTATGACAACCTAAGTATGACAACAAGCAAGGATTGCAAAGTAGCACCAAATAATGACAAGTAGCTAAATGGCACCCTCACCCCTTAGGTCAAATAGCACTCCTCCACTCACAACTGTACACATCTGCCATACAGAAAACAGCATTCCACATCAGTCCTGGTGCGATTTGCCCATTACACCATTATGTGCATGTAAATTCATCTGTTTGGTAAGTCAACTGTGTCAGTGAACAAATATGCAGTCATGGTTGTCATCATCCACACGCAAAGCCCGGCATTCAATAATCAGAACCAGGACAGCATGTTTCATCCATGTGACCATCTGCGTGGAAAATACCCAAACACACATCACCCTGCCATTAGCATCTATTGGGAGGGTGGCGGAGAAAGGGCCTGAGCACTACTAATACGCCTTAGGAAATCCACATCCATCAAATCCAGGACCACTTATACACCACACGTGGGGCCAACGGTGAGGGGAATGGGTGTTGTCACTGTCTGTTCAGCCTGCAACAACAATAGAAACTCACGCTGCACCATACTCACAATGGGTAAGCCAACAGGAGAGCAGTAAGCAATGCATGCAAGGAAAACCATGACTGACGACATGCACACAAAAGAAATCACAAGAGCCAATGCTACCTGGATGTACATGTGTACTGCATTATGCATCACACATGGAAACAGCTATTAGCCCATCATTGCCAATCTGCCTCATGAGTTCCCTCATCACACAACCATTCTCGCACCAAACCCATGCACATGTGCACTACCCAGCAAACCTGACTGTCTGTGAGCCATACTGACAAGGCAAGTGACAGTGCATGATGAGTTGCATGCCTGCACCCTAAACATTTTAACATGGTGCAGGCCACGGTCACTGAAGTGGCTGAGTGTGGAGTTCATCCTTCAAGGAGCAGGTCACACTCTGACACTTCCTCGTGTACATACAACCCCTGATGTAAAGAAGACTTCTTCTGCCAAACAATGCACAAGTGTCCCAACTCTGATCAAGACCCATATTTACTCCGGCTTGCAACATCTCATCATTGTAAATGCACATAAGTGAAAGGCTCACTGACTGAAAGGGATAAGGGGCAGTAAAACCTAAGCTGCAGTGGTGACTCTCCCACAATGCAGTGCACAGACACATAAATCTGAGCTAATCAACATTGACTACAATGTGGTACAAACTGCATCACTTCCACTACTGAGCCGAGGACACAACTGGTGCCGCTTGTGTATAGAAATGGGCCATTCACATTTGGCATAGCTGTAAACTGTGAGATGATAATGTACAACTACAACGTCACATCCGTGATGTTGTACAAATAATCACTATCCGGCATCTAATAGGCATCTCCTCCTAAACAGTCAGAATGGACATTGTCATGCAGTCTGCTAGTAAACTCATCCAATGCATGACCTTACTTGAAACACACATTTAACGGCATCTCCTTTACATTGCAGAGGTCGAAACATCACCTCCTGTACAGCAGCCTGTCCCACTCTTCACTGATGACGATGAGGAATTTTCCACCATCAACCAGGACACCCTCCAACAGCTGCTAGACTCATTTAGCACACCACCTCCAGAAGCAGGGCCATCCAGCTGTGTCGTGGAAAGTCCACCCCCAGCACACACCACCCACCAGCAAGCACCTACCACCACAGCTGTCTCACAGGACCTTGAGGACCCACTTCTCGCATTTCAACGCCGTGCGGTAGAAGTCCAGCAGGAGATGGCTGTTCTGGTGCGGGTGGGTTTTGCCAGCCTGGCGGCCAAACTCGATGCCGTACGTGGGTGTCTGAGTCCCATTCGGGACCACCTACAGAACATCACAGACACCCACAGTCCGCTTCATGCTCTCCAACATTCCATGGCTGACATCGCTGGAGTCATGACTCAGAGACAAGAACAAATGTCCAGTCAGAGTGGCTCCATCAATGTCAGCCAGGAGTTGGCCCGCATGCGAATGATAATGGAGAACATGGAGCGGATGCAAGCGGAACAAATGGCTGCCACGGCTGCACACCAACGAGACGTAACTGGAATCTTCCATGCCCTGCAGCTGATCATCACTGCATTGCTGCATCAAGGTTTGGCACAGATGAATGCTGCTGCTGCTTCTACATCCACATCTCCGCCCCCTGATGTGTCAGTGCCTCAGAGTGCTGCAGCCAATCTACCACCACGCACATGTGAGGCAAATGACACATCCGAGGACGAAGATGTGGATGAATCAGCATTATTGCAAAGAAGAAAGCGGTAGCATTCATCTATGCCAAATGGCCTGTTTCTCCTTGGATCTGGGCTCAGCATCATGACCCGGAACATCAGCTTCCACTGTCCCCTGATACACTCTGTGACACTCACCTTGGACCTCGACATGGACTGCCATATTTTGTCTTGTTCCCAATGACACTGCAATCAGCCTGCTGGCTGAACTCTGCCTCTTCCTTTGGACATGTTACCCCAAAAGGACTCTGTCTGGCCCTCCACTGGGCATCTATTGATTGTGGGGATTGTATGGCCAAGTACTGGTCCAGTCTTCACCAATGTCAATGGACATGTAAATAAAAAATATTTAAGTCACACACGTGTGTTGTCTACGACCAATCAAGTATAGAAGTCTCTAAAAATGTTGTGCCAATTAATCCACCAAAAAGTACACCAAGGGAAATAAGAGAAATGTACATCTTTTACTATGACCCAGATAGGCAGTGAGATGACCGGGTATGTGTGAACTAGCCGTGCCCTCATTGCTCAAATACAACATTCTAGCAATATCCCAAACTTAGCCCTACGTACATTAAGGAAATAGGCATGTGTGCAAAAATGTCCAAGTCAGTTGCATGCCACAAGTAGTGTCCTCCTTTACCATTGCTACAAATTCTCACTTGGCATATCTACTCACACTCTACGGGATTGACAGAGCCTGTTGTGATGGTGCGCATTGCATGTCACATCCCAAGATGGTGCACACCATATTCACATTGATGAGGAATCGTAAGGGCACATGTCTACCAGCCGCTATTGGAACCACAATGTCTGACCCAGTGAAGTTGAGTTGGCAATAGGGACTCACCCCAAAGTGCAAGTCCTCAGTCAGCCCCTTCCTGTGGACAAACCATGCATTCAAAATTAGGAACCCTCTCATGCTGTGACCACTGTGAGCGGATAGGGTAATGTGTCTAGGGATGTGTGGTGCACTGCACTTAGCATATAGTCAGATGCAATACCACCATTTAAAGGGTGGCATCACTATGAGCCAATGCCAAATGTCACACACACTAGCCCTAGTGTTGAACTAGGGAAGGGAACTAGAGGCACACGGCCTAGGGACTAGCCAGCCTCCTATACAACATATGAACACAAATGGGGCTGTCCCTAGTTGGGATTCCTACAGGTTCCTACAGGGTCTCTAGAGATGCAAGTCCAGTGGGGGCATCTCACAAAAAGTGAAGGACTGGCCTCACACACCACCTGGTGTCATGCTTCATCATAGGCCATCCTCGCCTTCTAAAAACTCCGTTTGATAGAGGGCGGGCATACACCTGGAGACAGGGATGCACTTCTAAAGCTAAGTGGTGGCCCGTGAATCAGTGAAAAGTGTTCTAAAAACCATTACACTTGTCCCCAGGTAATTTAATTAAAGAGCAAATGTATGGTATTAAAAGAAGTGAGCGGTGATATGGGAGTTCATTATCCCTTCACCGTAAAAAAGGTCAACATGTTTCTGCTTTGCGTCCCTGATGGGTACATAGCATTCGTCAGGACCGTAATGAATAATGGGCTCTACCTTTCTACACAATGTGTATGAAAGAATGACCACTCAAAGGACCGGGGGTGAGGATAAATACTCCCCGTGTAGTGCAGTGCTAAAATGTGAGAGTATCTGTAGGAAAAAGGAAACATAAAACACAAACAAACCGGACGTGTAAGTTTGATAAATGCACAATATGCTATACGTACATCACCACACATTATGACGCGCATGGTGGGGTCTAAGTGAAACACGTGTCAGTCATACGTGTTAACACTTTGGAAAAACACTGTTTTCTGGCCGCTTACCCAAAGACACTATCCTACTTACTCCATGGGAGGTCGAGGGTGGAAGGGCCTACTGTGACATCTCTGAAAAGAGAACAACACATGGAAACATGGGCTGCTTAGATCATGGCCCATGTGAGGGAGAAAAAACATACATACAATCATTCATACAGGTGCATGCCTCGTGTTGAGTAAATGCACATGGAGCGTAAAAATACGCTTCTTCATTTATCCGTGACAATCACACTCTTACTGTCATCTTCAGCGCTTCCAGCAGTCTCATCTACAGTCGTCCGCATCGCCTCCCCGCCGGTGAATGATGGTGTTTGGGGAGCGGGTTTATATACTCCTGCGCGCTGGCTAATTAGTCGTTAATTGAAAGGTAATTGTTGCCGCCTGTGTGGGATCCGGTGTACGGCCGGCACATTGCCTGGTTGCCTGATCTTGGGCGTGAATAGAGTAAGTACTCTCTATCGAGGTAAAAAAAACCTTTAGTACGAAAAAGCGTGTGTGCTAGCGTTGCTACACCGCTCTCCTCCGCGTTGTTGAGAGACGCGTGATGTTGGGATACGCGTGCAGAGACGCGAGACCGCGTGTGTGTAGCGGCTCCGTTTGAACACTGTGCGTGCATGCGCGTAGGTTAAGTCAACCCATATCTTAGCGAATCTAAAAGTTGTCTATTTCTAAATATGGGCGGATAATGTAAACTGAGGAAAACCCATCTGTGGGTTGCGGAGAACAGCGGGCAGGGGGTTAAAGTGCACCGCTCATATTGCTTCACAATCAGTCAGCACAGGTTGTCAATCGCCAGGTGTTCTGGCTGTATCTTAACACATGACGTCTTCTTTACAACCTAATGGCCTCATATTTTAAAGAAAGGTGCCTAAACATAAAAATGAAGAATTAAATTAAGAGTGGTTATGTTATGTTTGTATTTGGATTTATATTGATATATTTATTTATACAGAGCTAGAACAGTTGGCATGACTCTGTGTTTTTTTGGCCAAGGGGTTAGAGGCAAAGTCAGATGTTCCACTAGCTTTATCAAATGTTGTTTGTTTGTAGAGGAGACAACCCTCTGATGCGATCAACTAATGGTAGACAATATGTGTTTTTTTGGTTCAGCGAGATAGTTGTAGCCATGGGATTTCATCATTAAGCCCTGTGTCCCATGAGCGCACCTTTCTTATCCGCCCATATTTAGAAATAGACAACTTTTAGATTCGCTAAGATATGGGTTGACTTAACCTACGCGCATGCGCGCACAGCGTTCAAACGGAGCCGCTACACACACGCGGCCTCGCGTCTCTGCACGCGTATCCCAACATCACGCATCTCTCAACAACGGGGAGGAGAGCGGTGTAGCAACGCTAGCACACGCGCTTTTTCGTACTAAAGGTTTTTTTTACCTCGATAGAGAGTACTTACTCTATTCACGCCCAAGATCAGGCAACTAGGCAATGTGCCGGCCGTACACCGGATCCCACACAGGCGGCAACAATTACCTTTCAATTAACGACTAATTAGCCAGCGCGCAGGAGTATATAAACCCGCTCCCCTCACACCATCATTCACCGGCGGGGAGGCGAAGCGGATGACTGTAGATGAGTCTGCTGGAAGCGCTGAAGATGACAGTAAGAGTGTGATTGTCACGGATAAATGAAGAAGCGTATTTTTACGCTCCATGTGCATTTACTCAACACGAGGCATGCACCTGTATGAATGATTGTATGTATGTTTTTTCTCCCTCACATGGGCCATGATCTAAGCAGCCCATGTTTCCATGTGTTGTTCTCTTTTCAGAAATGTCACAGTAGGCCCTTCCACCCTCGACCTCCCATGGAGTAAGTAGGATAGTGTCTTTGGGTAAGCGGCCAGAAAACAGTGTTTTTCCAAAGTGTTAACACGTATGACTGACACGTGTTTCACTTAGACCCCACCATGCGCGGCATAATGTGTGGTGATGTACGTATAGCATATTGTGCATTTATCAAACTTACACGTCCGGTTTGTTTGTGTTTTATGTTTCCTTTTTCCTACAGATACTCTCACATTTTAGCACTGCACTACACGGGAGTATTTATCCTCACCCCCGGTCCTTTGAGTGGTCATTCTTTCATACACATTGTGTAGAAAGGTAGAGCCCATTATTCATTCCGGTCCTGACGAATGCTATGTACCCATCAGGGACGCAAAGCAGAAACATGTTGACCTTTTTACGGTGAAGGGATAATGAACTCCCATATCACCGCTCACTTCTTTTAATACCATACATTTGCTCTTTAATTAAATTACCTGGGGACAAGTGTAATGGTTTTTAGAACACTTTTCACTGATTTACGGGCCACCACTTAGCTTTAGAAGTGCATCCCTGTCTCCAGGTGTATGCCCGCCCTCTATCAAACGGAGTTTTTAGAGGGCGAGGACGGCCTATGATGAAGCATGACACCAGGTGGTGTGTGAGGCCAGTCCTTCACTTTTTGTGAGATGCCCCCACTGGACTTGCATCTCTAGAGAACCTGTAGGAACCTGTAGGAATCCCAACTAGGGACAGCCCCATTTGTGTTCCAATGCCAAATGTAACAGCGGGGAGAAGTGGCTATGACACTGGCACTACAGGGCGCAATGCTACATTTCCCCTCTTGTGTGCAGCACAACTGTGTGCCCGAATCAAAAACGTTATCTGAGACAAAACCCGAACTTTCCGAATTTCGGTATTCACAAAAGGCATTTAGGAGTAGTGAAGTCAGTATTCCTAACTTAACTACTCCTAAATTCCATTTGTGAATACCGAAAGTCATAAACTTAGGACCTACTCTCATCTTACTTTTGTGAATCGGGCCCACAGTTCTGCCACATGCCGTTTAAAATGGACCCGCTAAATGACAACATCCTGCATGGGCAGGAGGTTGAGCCTCCATGCACAGGAGCATACAATTCCAATGATGCTGACACACTTGCACAACGCAGCAAGTGTGCCAAGGTCTGAGCATTGTAGATGGACTCAGCGCCAGGCTCATGTGATATGCAGGGGGTTGACGGAATCTGTGGTACCCGGCGCAAACATCCATCTCCATGATGGATAACAGTTGCAAATCCAGTGTCCGCTCAAGGCCATGTCTCTAGGATGTGTTGAAAATGGGCAACAATGTGCTGTCCAACTCCGTGAGTCAAACTTAAGATGTAAAACTTCACAAAAGTGTGTCCCTAGACTAGGCCGTAAATCCTACTTGCCACCCTGTCATCCATGCAAGTTTACTGTGCTTACATCTAAGGTATCCTGACAAAATCCATCCTGCTAAGTAACATGTCATGACCACACTTACACGTTCAACGGATTGTCCAGTGATAGTATGAGTTGCATGCAAGATAAAAAGCCCCACTCCACCACATCACACCTGACATAAGTGCAACCAGAATTCTAAAGTATTAACCATTTATTATAAAAGTACAAAAATAACCTAGCCTAAACTAACACTAATCACTACTACTACTAATCTAATCTAAACTAACTGGAACAAAGTGAATTATAACCTAAACTATCTGTCATAACTAATCCAAAACACGCAACAACACATCTAAGACATCAACCCCCCTCTCACCCTTAAGGCACATCATGAGACTGGACAAAGACATCTATGCTATACATAAACTAACTACACAGTTATCCTACACAAATATATATTTTTTGGGTATTTTTCTTATTTTTTAACAAGAAAGACATCAACCCCCCCACCCAAAGGAAAAGGAAACCTATCCCCAAATACTAATTGTTGGACTTGGCCCTTTTTGCAGGGTCATCCCTGAATTTTTTGCCTTCCTCCTAGCCTTTTTTCTGACATGGTGTTGGTGGTTTTAGGACTCTGGGCACTTTAGCACTGCTGTTCAGTGTAAAGTGTGTGTGCTCTCTGTGGTAAACATGGTAAAGATTGGTCTACACCTGTTTGGCATATTTAATTTACCTGTCAGTCCTTGTAAAGTGGTATCTCATATACCCGGGACTGGTAAATTAAATGCTACTGGTGGGCTTGCAACGCTGATTGCGCCACCCACCAAAGTAGCCTTTCAAACCTATATCAGGCCTCTGCCATTGCAGGGCCTGTGCGCGCAGTGTTACAGCCGTTGTGACGTGGCACCTAAAGTGTGTGCCATGTCTGTGACCCCCCTTTTTTACTACATGTCAGTCACCCCTAAGGTAGGCCCTAGCTAGCCCTATGGGCAGGGTGCATTGTAGGTAAAAGGTAGGACATATACCTTAAGTGTGTGACATGTCCTGGTAGTGACAAACAGCCATTTTGGTTTCTCACTGCTATGAGGCTGCCCTCCCATAGGAATGCATTGGGGATTCCCTGATAAGTGTTTCAGTGGTAATTCCTGATATGAGAGGAGCAGAGTGGTCAAGTTTGGTATGGTTGAATAGTAATAATAAATACTACGCAATGGTGTGCGCAGATTTATTATCACTATTTTAGAAAGGCCACTTCTAGAAGTTGGCATTTCTGTGTGCTGTCTGTCTGCCTGCCTGATGTGGATTGCATGTCTGGCTTTGGAGTGACAGGGGCTGGTGAGGTGTGTGTGGCTCCAGGAGGGGCAGGGGGAGTCAGCGCTAGGCTGAATAGGGCATCTGCATTTGGAGTAGTGGGTGGAGTAGTCCCCTGACCCTGAATAGGTCTGTGCCTGCCTAGGTGAATGCTGGCTCCGCCCCCCTGTGGTGTGTCTGATGGCAGAGCCCCCATCTCACAAAGGAGGGTGTGAGCACTGTACACAAAGTGCTTCTACACCCCCCAGAACCAGTTGAGACTGGTTCCCCCAAGCCCTGTGCCAGGGCAGACAAAGGAAAAATGTGTATAAATATTGGGGCTGTGACCCCATGAAAGTGGTGCGCTGTTCTTGTGCTGTCTGGTGCTGGAATTGCTGGGCCCCAGGAGGAACTGCCACGAGGGACTGCCTCTCTGCTGGAGGGCCCCGTGTGCTGGCCTGCCTGGGCCCAGCTGTGCTTCCTGGAAACTCTGGAGCCCTAGCGCCTCGTGAGCGCTATATTTTTTATGGCCCGGTGAAGGAGCGCTTGTGTTGTGCAGCGCTGGACTGCGAGGGAATCCTGGCGTGTGGAATCCCCCCTGCGCTGCCTGCCAGTAGGAGCGGGTGCCCACCCCGCATTTATGCTTAACGGAGAGCGGGACTCACCCCGCGTATGTATTCTAAGCGGCTGCCCCCCCGCTGCATTTGCGTGCCTGAAAGCGGGAGCCCACCCCGCATGGATGCCTTACTAGCGGAAGCCTACCCCACATTTCAGTGTAATTAAAGCGGGAGCCCACCCCGCATTGCCCCGGAGAACAGGAGCGCCGCACCTCGCATGCGACGCGGAAGACAGGCGGCCTTGCCTGACCTGGGGCGTGTCCAGCAGAAGAGCCGGAGCCTCGCAGGAAGTCAGGCCGAAGAAGGCGGGGCTCCTGTTGTACTGAGGAGAGCCCCGCGGGTGGACCAGACGGAGACGAAGCCTCGCAGTCTCGCCGGAGCAACAGGAAGAGGAGCGGAGTCCCCAACTGAGTCCTGGTGAGTGGGGCTACAATTAAGCATTGCGGTGCCCCGGAGTGGCACAGTCAGCATCTGTGGGCGTTGTTGGTGGTGCTGATCACAGGCACTAGGTGGAGGCCCCCCGAGACACATTGTCGGTGCCTGGAGCACGCGCCAGCCTGCCCCGGTGAGTGGGGCTGGTGGTGCAGCAGCATTGGGGCCAATTGGGTGCCGAGTGAAGTGCACCGAGAAGAGCCCGTGAACGGGGCTCTCTAAGGCACTGTTTGTGCCAAGGCTTGTTGATATTACACAGCTGCCCCGCAGGAGAGAGGGCAGCTGCAACTTGGGGGCCATTTTATTTTAGAGACCCAGTGGGGACCCAGGAGGCACAGTGGTGCCAGGCCTACTTTCCAGCTGCACCGCAAGAGAGAGAGCGGGCAGCTGCAACGTGGGGCATTCATTTTGGTTTGCATGAGAAAGGAGTGAGATACACTCCCCCGGCCCCTGCGTATTGCGCACTTTTGCTTTAGCTGCAAGTGGCAGCTTAGCGCCCTGACATTATGGACAGAGGGCATTTTGAGCCCAAGTGAAAGGCCAGTTGGCCTGGGGTCAGTTTCTAAGGTGATGTATGCACCTGGTCAGTGTACTGTGGTGCACTGCGTTTTATTGCATAATGTGTTTATGCTTGTGATGCCTAATGTCATGATGTTTTAGGATGATGCTTATTGCGTAATGTGTTTATGCTAATGAGGTTTGGGCCTAATGTGTTTTATGCCTAATGTGATAATGCTGAGGTCATTATTGTACCAGTAGTTACTGGTTGTGTTTTATGTTTACTACCTGCATTCTGATGGTTCTGACCGTGGCCCGATTGGCCTGGTCCTGTATATAATCCCCTGTGAATATTGCCTAGTGCCAGTTGGCACAGTGTATATGTGTGGTTATGATCTAATGTGTTTATGATAATACAAAGGCTATTTTTGATATCACCTTGTGTGGAGTTTCTTTTGTGGTGTGCCTAGTGTGTTGCTGCTGTGTGTGTGTTGCGCAAACGCTTTACACATTGCCTCTGGGATAAGCCTGACTGCTCGTGCCAAGCTACCAAGGGGGTGAGCAGGGGTCATCTTCAGCGTGTAACTCCCTTGCCCTGACTAGATTGGTGGTTTCTGCCTGGCTTAGGCGCAAGCCCTAGCCAACCAGAAATCCCATTTCTAACATTGGTTGTCAGCGGTGAGGATAGGACTTGCGTTTGCGCAGTACCACAGCGACAACTGGTTGCACTACAAGCTCTGCATTTAGATAATCACGTGTTTGGGGATTAGTTTTCCTGAGTTTTATTTCTCCTAAAAGTGTCATTTTGGAATTGTGTTCTCCTGTTGCACTGTGGGTTGTGTATCTGCCAAGATGTGGTTAGTCTATAATGAGGATGACCTTTTGGAGTACACCAGGGAGGAGTTAGAGGAATTCTGCAGAGAGAGGGGGATACCAATAGTGGATAACATCCTCAGGAAACTGTTCCTCTATGAAGCCCTCCGCAGGGGAGAACACATAGAGCCCTGGGGGGACCTTTCAGATTACCCCTCCGCATACCTAAGTGGTGGTTTTGAGGGAGGTCCTAAAGAATCTGCACAGGAGGTAGAAAATGACAGGGCAGGGATGCCAATAGGAAGTGAGGACCCCATAGATAGGGAGTCCCTTGCTGGGTCCAGTGCCGGGGGCAGTGCCCCATCCCTTTCCCTGTCCCCAGAGGAGTGGGTGGATAGGAGGGAAGAAAGGGAGCATCAGCTGGCTTTGGACACGCTCCAGTCGGAGTATGCCACGGAGATAGCGTGGCTGGGTTTGGAGGAGAAAAAGGCCTTGTGGGCCCAGGAGTTGAGTCTCAAGGCGTTGGTCCTTGAAGAGAAAAAGCTAGAGACTGAGAGGGTCTTAGCGCAGGAGAGGATGGCGGAGGCAGAGAGGGCCTTCGCCAGAGAGAAACTAGCTCTGGAGGGTAGGTTATCCCTTGAGTGCAGTTTTAGTTGTCTGGATTCACCAGTGAGGGTGGGGTCCAGTGGTAGCAGCAATATGGAGTCCAGTGCAGGAAGTCCCACTCCCAGATCCCAGAGCGTGGTACCTAGTTCCCAGGAAGAGGGTGTCACACCTGAAGGGTATAGGTTGAGGTTCAGGGGCAGTAGGAAACTGTCTTACCAGTCTTGGGGGGAGTTTGTGGATGAATGTTGTGATGCACTGAAAGGTTGGGTGATGAGTAGCACGGCAAATGATTTTGAAGGGCTGTTCAATCTGGTTGTCAGAGAGCACATGTTCAGTAATTGTTTTCCGGGGTTACGCCAACACCTGTTGGAGTGTAAGTTCTCTGATCCCAGGGAGCTTGCACGGGAGGCAGACCTCTGGCTGTGTGACGGAGGGACTGAAGAGGCATTAGGGAGTGATCCCAAAAGGAGTGGCTCAGGTATCTTCCGGTCCTGTGTGGTGGAAGAGGTTCAAAGTAGCCCAGCTAGGTCCCGGTGTAGTGGAAGGGGTGTAGGGGCTCAAGTCCTGTCTCAGTGGAGAAGGAGTGAGTGTGGGCTGTGTCCCAAGGTGCCCGAAACCCAGTCTCAGGGCCTGGAGGGTTCCCTAAGGGAACACCAGGTTGGGGGCCTAGGCTGTACTAGTAGGCCATTTGAGGGGGATCTCCTAGTGTCAGGAGAACCTGGAGCGTCTGTAAACGGAGCTCCAGTGGTTCTGGTGTCTGGCGGTGCCGCTCCTAAGTGGAGGGTGCAGAAGTCCAGATTGAGGGGTGCGAGGGGGATGTGTTCCCCAGTGGGAGAACCAGTGGGTCAGCGACCAGCCAGAAGGGCTGAGTCTCCTAGGAGTGACCATGGTGACACCACTTCTGTCCTGGGGGATCTTCGCGCACTGTCAGATGGACAGGGGTCGGGAGATCTGCGCCAGGCAGACTGTCACACAACACATGAGTCATGTGTTACCCTCGGGGGGATACTGTGTGAGTCCCCAGAAGTCCTGGTGTGCCAGGCAAGTGTTCAACCGCAGGGTTTAGTCCCTGGGTTGGGAGGCCAGGTTCAGGTTCTGCCTGACCTGGAGGGAAGGACATCTGTAATCAGTGTCCTGACCGGGGGGATACTGGGTGAGTCCCCAGAAGTCCTGGCGTGCCAGGCAAGTGCTCAGCCGTGGGGGTTCAGCCCCTAGGTCGGGAGGCCAGGTTCAGGTTCTGCCTGACCTGGAGGGAAGGACATCTGTAAGCAGTGTCCTGACCGGTTTGGCTTCCAGGGGTACCACTCCAGGTGGGAGGGTGCAGAATTCTGGAAGAGGGTGCAGAGGGAGGGATTCCTCGCCTCTGACCCCGGTGCAACCTGAGGGTTTAGACCCTAGGTTGGGAAACCAGTTGCTGGAGAGAGGTCCTGAACTGGTGGGAGAGTTGTGTTCTTAGGGTGCCTCTCCAAGGAGGAGAGTGAAGAACCCTAGAAGGAGAGGTAGGGGGAGGAGAGCCTCGCCCATGACTTCTGGTCAGCCTGAGGGTGCGGACCCTAGGCTGGAGGATCAGTGGCAGTTTAGAACTGCCCTGATGAGGGGTAGAGTGGAGAATGGGTACTATGTGCCTGGGGCTACCACCCCCCACTCTGTGAGATGGCAAGGACCAGATACATCTGGATGGCTTAGGGCCTGGTCCTGGCCGAGGACAACTAGGGAGTACCAGTGGGGTAGCTTAGTTGGTCCTGGGAGCTTTTTCAGAGGGAACCACATGGGTTCAGAATGGCGTAGAACTGGAGTGTGCCCCTGCAGTTGCGGGCCCGCGTCCGTGTTCTATCGCCCAAGGCAGGGAAGCCCATCAAGGTGGTGATTGGTCTACCCTGCGTTTTGGCTGGAAGGGGGTTGTGTTAGACTTGGTCCTTTTTGCAGGGTCATCCCTGAACTTTTTGCCTTCCTCCTAGCCTTTTTTCTGACATGGTGTTGGTGGTTTTAGGACTCTGGGCACTTTAGCACTGCTGTTCAGTGTAAAGTGCGTGTGCTCTCTGTGGTAAACATGGTAAAGATTGGTCTACACCTGTTTGGCATATTTAATTTACCTGTCAGTCCTTGTAAAGTGGTATCTCATATACCCGGGGCTGGTAAATTAAATGCTACTGGTGGGCTTGCAACGCTGATTGCGCCACCCACCAAAGTAGCCTTTCAAACCTATCTCAGGCCTCTGACATTGCAGGGCCTGTGCGCGCAGTGTTACTGCCGCTGTGACGTGGCACCTAAAGTGTGTGCCATGTCTGTGACCCCCCTTTTTTACTACATGTCAGTCACCCCTAAGGTAGGCCCTAGCTAGCCCTATGGGCAGGGTGCATTGTAGGTAAAAGGTAGAACATGCACTTTAAGTGTGTGACATGTCCTGGTAGTGACAAACAGCCATTTTGGTTTCTCACTGCTGTGAGGCTGCCCTCCCATAGGAATGCATTGGGGATTCCCTGATAAGTGTTTCAGTGGTAATTCCTGATATGAGAGGAGCAGCGTGGTCAAGTTTGGTATGGTTGGAATAGTAATAATAAATACTATGCAATGGTGTCCGCAGATTTATTGTCACTATTTTATAAAGGCCACTTCTAGAAGTTGGCATTTCTGTGTGCTATCTGTCTGCCTGCCTGATGTGGATTGCATGTCTGGCTTTGGAGTGACAGGGGCTGGTGAGGTGTGTGTGGCTCCAGGAGGGCAGGATAAGTCAGCGCTAGGCTGAATAGGGCATTTGCATTTGGAGTAGTGGGTGGAGTAGTCCCCTGACCCTGAATAGGTCTGTGCCTGCCTAGGTGAATGCTGGCTCTGCCCCCCTGTGGTGTGTCTGATGGCAGAGCCCCCATCTCACAAAGGAAGGTATGAGCACTGTACACAAAGTGCTTCTACACCCCCCAGGACCAGTTGAGACTGGCTCCCCCAAGCCCTGTGCCAGGGCAGACAAAGGAAAACTGAGTATAAATATTGGGGCTGTGACCCCATGAATGTGGTGTGCTGTTCTTGTGCTGTCTGGTGCTGGAACTGCTGGGCCCTAGGAGGAACCGCCAAGAGGGACTGTCTCTCTGCTGGAGGGCCCCGTGTGCTGGCCTGCCTGGGCCCAGCTGTGCTTCCTGGAAAGTCTGGAACCCTAGCGCCTCGTGAGCGCTATATTTTTTATGGCCAGGTGAAGAAGGAGCGCGTGTCGTGCAGCACTGGCCTGCGAGGGAATCCCGGCGTGTGGGATCCCCCCTGTGCTGCCTGCCGGTGGGAGCGGGTGCCCACCCCACATTTATGCTTAACGGAGAGCGGGAGCCCACCCCGTGTTTGTATTCTAAGCGGGTGCCCACCCCGCTGCATTTGCGAGCCTGAAAGCGGGAGCCCTCCCTGCATGGATGCCTTACTAGTGGGAGCCTACCCCGCATTTCGGTGTAATTAAAGTGGGAGCCCACCCCGCATTGCCCCGGAGAACAGGAGCGCCGCACCTCGCATGCGACGCGGAAGACAGGCGGCCTTGCCTGACCTGGGGCGTGTCCAGCAGAAGAGCCGGAGCCTCGCAGGAAGTCAGGCCGAGGAAGGCAGGGCTCCCGTTGTACAGAGGAGAGACCCGCGGGTGGACCAGACGGAGCTGAAGCCTCGCAGTCTCGCCAGAGCAACAGGAAGAGGAGCGGAGTCCCCGACTGGGTCCCGGTGAGTGGGGCTACAATTAAGCATTGCGGTACCCCGGAGTGGCACAGTCAGCATCTGTGGGCGTTGTTGGTGGTGTCGATCACAGGCACTAGGTGGAGGCCCCCGAGGCACATTGTCAGTGCCTGGAGCACGCGCCAGTCTGCCCCGGTGAGTGGGGCTGGTGGTGCAGCAGCATTCGGGCAAATTGGGTGCCGAGTGAAGTGCACCGGGAAGAGCCCGTGAACGGGGCTCTCTAAGGCACTGTTTGTGCCAAGGCTTGTTGATCTTACACAGCTGCCCCGCAGGAGAGAGGGCAGCTGCAACTTGGGGGCCATTTTATTTTAGAGTCCCAGTGGGGACCCAGGAGGCACAGTGGTGCCAGGCCTACTTTCCAGCTGCACCGCAAGAGAGAGAGCGGGCAGCTGCAACGTGGGGCATTCATTTTGGTTTGCATGAGAAAGGAGTGAGATACACTCCCCCGGCCCCTGAGCATTGCGCACTTTTGCTTTAGCTGCAAGTGGCAGCTTAGCACCCTGACATTATGGACAGAGGGCATTTTGAGCCCAAGTGAAAGGCCAGTTGGCCTGGGGTCAGTTTCTAAGGTGATGTATGCACCTGGTCAGTGTACTGTATTGTATTCTGATTGCATTTGTATAGCGCTTACTACCCCTGACGAGGCGTCGAAGCGCTTTTTCGGCGAGTAGCACGCTACTCCAGGACCCATAGAGGATTAGTGTTGAATTAGTATAGTGAAACATGCAAGTAAATTTTTAATCGGTGGAAAGGTTAGTCAGTAAATTGGATTCGGAAGGATAGCAGAAGGATAGAAGAGGAAAAAAGGTTTGTATTTATATAGCGCTTGTTACCCCTGATGGGGGTGTGGTGCACTGCGTTTTATTGCATAATGTGTTTATGCTTGTGATGCCTAATGTCATGCTATGATGTTTTAGGATGATGCCTATTGCGTAATGTGTTTATGCTAATGAGGTTTGGGCCTAATGTGTTTTATGCCTAATGTGATAATGCTGAGGTCATTATTGTACCAGTAGTTACTGGTTGTGTTTTATGTTTACTACCTGCATTCTGATGGTTCTGACCGTGGCCCGATTGGCCTGGTCCTGTATATAATCCCCTGTGAATATTGCCTAGTGCCAGTTGGCACAGTGTATATGTGTGGTTATGATCTAATGTGTTTATGATAATACAAAGGCTATTTTTGATATAACCTTGTGTGGAGTTTCTTTTGTGGTGTGCCTAGTGTGTTGATGCTGTGTGTGTGTGTTGCGCAAACACTTTACACATTGCCTCTGGGATAAGCCGGACTGCTCGTGCCAAGCTACCAAGGGGGTGAGCAGGGGTTATCTTCAGCGTGTAACTCCCTTGCCCTGACTAGAGTGGTGGTTTCTGCCTGGCTTAGGCGCGAGCCCTTGCCAACCAGAAATCCCATTTCTAACACTAATGAATAATAAATATCTAAAACTAGCTTAAAATCTTACACTAACTATACCTACACTACAACTACACTACCTAACACTGAAAATTCTTACCTAACACTAACTAATAACAATATATAACATTGGGGGACTGGAGAAGAGGGGGATGGGGCTCAATATGTCCAGTCATTATGGGAGACCCAGGGCTTTCCTCATGTCCTGCAGCTGCCTGGTATGCTCCGCCATTTACCTCCGTATCTCAGCCAGCAAAACATTGTTGTCCAATAATGTTCTCCGGTCCTGCACAGTGAACGGCACCACTTGATCTGCTGGGGCAGGTGGCATTGTCCCTTGGGGGTGTGGTGTTGAAGGGGGATGGGTTACTGCCTGTCCACGCCGGGACCCACGCCTGTCGCCAGAGGGGCCCGGGATGGCCTGTGTGCCACTCTGTCTCCCATGTGTTACAACCTCGGGCACCGACTTCCAACTCCCAGCTGCCCGGTCTTCCTGGTACCTCCGTGCCATGTTGCAGTACCCCTCAGCGACCTTTCTGATGTGGAGGTACCGGTCCTTCCTCACCTATAAGGCATGGGACTCCTCTGGCGACATGTTGTCTGTAAAATAAGAGCGATGACAAAATGGTAGTCCTGTAGATTATGTCGATGTTCTCCATTTTACTCAGAAACACAAGGTCAGTGAAACATGGGAGCCTACACTCTAACGAAACATTGTGAAGTCAGAGAGTGACCTGGAGAATGAAATATTGAATCCAGGATCAGTGACTACATGCTGGGGAGACTGACATGACAGTGCATGGCATGGGACATGTACTGTCACAACCAAATGAGACTGTCAGTGTCAAATGATGGTGCTATGACATACCCTGACAGAGGGTGACATGTACAAGGATTCATCGGAGGGAGGCATTAGCCCTTCGTGTGTAGCGCCTCCCTCATCCTCTCTTGTAACACAGTGCTGCATCATATGTACAATGATCATGTGCAGCCCTGCGTGTCACCCAGCGACGGCGTGAAGTTCATCAAGTCAGTGCAAACACAGGCACTCTTGCACAAAAGTGCAAGGGTGTCTGTGTGCAGGGGAGGCTTGTTAATGTGTAGGAGGGTTACCCTACATGCACATGAGCAATCCTGGAACATCCCTACTCACACTTTCATCTGTGCTGCATCATGTAGCACACATGGAAACACTTTAGGTGGCTGAACACTGACTTGTACATGAGGTGCGGGCCCTCTCTCCGCCACAACTTCACAATAGCTGACGCGTTGCTGGCGAGAGGGGGAAACATCGTTTCCTCAGAATTGTCAATTATGCATGTCTTAGATCCGCTATTATCACTCCGTTGACAATTTAACTATGCAGGCCTTTACAACGCAAACTGTTACAATGCATTCCCCATAGTAACGGCCCCCTGGACTCATAATGGTTATTGTGTTGTAATGGCTAATGCGTTTTAACAAATAGCGTGGCAGAGCCCTGCATTGTAAAATATATGGCACAGCAATAAATGTGTAGCCAAAGCATGTGGGGTAAATGCATGCGGAGTAATGTCACAAATTCGGACAGAGGGGCTTGTACACTTGAGCCTGAGTCTACCAGGGAATGACCCCAAGGAGACAGCTTGACAACACCATTGCAGTGGCCAAACATGCCAATGAGAGTCATAGGGCCATCTTTGCTAGCTGTTTGGGGAACGTGCCATTGATATGCTTGGATCAAAGCTACGCACTGCAACTTCTGTGAAGCTGGTATGCAGCATACCTACAATATTACTGTGCCGACCTGTGTCTGAGCACGCACAGCCTGATAACCACTGCCTCCTTGTGCATGATCAGGCTCACTTGCACAGCCAACTCAGTCAAGGATGTACATGCATTCCATGTCTGCTCAAACTCATCAGCAACACCACTCACATGTCTCCTCTCCTATCTATCCACTCTGTAATCCACATGCATGTGCTGTTGTGACAGAACCCATAGATTTAACTTGCATGTGTTTCACTGACTGGGGATGTGCAAAGTTACATCTGGAAGGCAAATGCAGAGCTCCATCTTCAGTGACTGATTTGTACACACTTCTGACTTCAACAAAACATCATCACACTGTAGGCAAGGTACATGTGATACACAACCATACTACAAAGTCTATCATTTGACCCAGACATTCATGACATCGCACTATGCCAATATATAATGGCAGAACTCACCTGTGGCGTGTGGGTCCTTGAAGGTGTCGATATCCCGCTGTGTGATGAGAGATCTTCCAGCTGTGAAACATGAAAAGAAAAGTGTGTTGGTATCAGACGCAAAATCCCACGTGTCATATTCATCATACAATTCATCACCATCACTGACAATGCTCCGTAACTGTACTGTTGCAGTTCATGTTGCCTACATGATTGGGTCTACTTTGCCTGCCATTCACACAAGATCTGTGAATGCTGAGTTGTGCCAAACCAGACTATAATGCAAGCAAACTTGCACAGACTAGTTGTGTGACACTTTCACAAGGCCCCATTACTACAAGAAACATGAGGTTATACATGCTCTGTGTACAATTGCATCGATGCAGATCACACATGGCTGTTTCACAAATGTTGGTGGTGTATGACCCTCTGGAGATGTCCTATTTCCTTTGAACTATTGTTCCTATCTCACCCATTGTCACACGGAGCCTATGTACAAGGGCAGCGTACCTAACTTAGCTAAACAAGGAGGAAAGCATTTGTACTCTTCCTTTTGTGCAGCACACAGGTTCCAGAAACAATGCCTAGGATTGTTTATGTACAGTCACCCTCCTGTACATGAACAGCCTTTGCCCTGCACGCAGTATGGTGCAAGGGTGCCAGCATTGGCACTACAGTGCTAAGTGTTGCACCCATCCAGTGGGAAACACAAACCTGCACCCTATGCTTGTCAATATGATGCAGCGTTGTGTTTCTGATGTGGCAACATTAGGCGTGAAGGCATGACGTCTCACGCCTCACTCTGCCACATTTTTGCACATGGACCCCAGTGTGTCCCACACGGCATTTTTGGCTATTCGTAAGAGTGTTCATACATGAATGTAGAGGTTGAACTTACCACACTGTAGGCCAATGATGACTCCCAGGTGGTCCAACAGGTCACCCTCACGGCCCACGCAATCCTGCCAGCGGTGCTTCCATTGGCATACAGTCCTGTCAACCCCAAAGACACGCTGCATCTGTGCCCTCACACGCTCCCACCTGACCTTCTGCACATGGACGGGATATCCCGAAAGGATACGACCCCCACTCTCCACCATCAAGGGCAGGTAAAAGTTCACCAGCCAGAGGAAGCCCCCTAATGCCCCCTCTGACATCCTGCCCTCCCTACCCACACCCACCATCTCCCAGCACACACCTAAACCCACTACTAAGAAAAAAAAAATGCCCAATATGTGCCCCAACAACTACTAATTATTTAAACTATCCCTTAGACAAACACCCGACAAGATTGAGGACAAGAGACAAAAAACACATAATAACAAGTACACAACACTTCACGGAGACACTATCAACAGGACACAGGACACAGTGTCATAAGGTTTCTGCACATACAGAGCTATGCACAGGATAATAGGACCTCGGAATATAGTGGTGAGCCAACCATAAACCTTAGCACCCAAAACCCCAACCCAACTAGCCTTAGCGTCCCATTAGCACTAATGTACCAATGATTAGACAACCCAGAACACGGTATCTCTCTCTCAGGACTCGCAGAGGCAAGAACACTCTTTCGTCTCATTCGTACCTGTCCACAACATGCGTAAGAAGAGACACTGTATAGGTTAAAATGTTTATTTCAACTTACGTGCTCTAAGATACAGTACACGTGTCAGTACTAGTAGCATAATACATAAGAACAATATAATCAGCATAGTTACTACTCCATAGAATACGAACGGGGAAAGCATCTCATAAAGCAGTGGATATGTGTCTAACTAACATTACCACCCTCCCCGTGCTGGAAGCTAGTTTATTATAATAATAGAAGACCTTTGGGCTTTGACAAGCGAACCCCCATACCTCAGTCTCTTGATGCAAAACTACATCAGCAAACAATCACAGCTCTTCTCTCTGGACAGGTCGTCTCCAAGTGCTCTCTTAGAGCAAGCAAGCGCATTATTAAAAGCACACTAATTTCTCAATGGCAGCTGTACAAGTGTTATGTCTAGGTGCGAGGGACGGGCCAAATCAGTAGAAACCAGGGATTTGTTATTCGACCTTGTAACTGTTGTTCAGACTGAGCCCACAAAGGGAATAGGAGAAAAGGTGAGAAACAGAAAATGCAGACTATTGTAGAACAACTTGGCAATAACAGAGGGCGACAGAACAACATCCAATAGTAACGTGCGCAAGAGTCATCATGGCAGCCAGGCGTGGTAACGTAGCCAGACCTGCCAGGAGGCCATGAGCCACAAGACAACAGCAACACTCTCTCTATCACAAATCTGCAGCACACACCACCAAACACCTCCAACACTCTCCACAATCACCAGCAATGTGCTCAAAAGAGAAAGTGAAAGTGCACAGCACTCCTACAGTAAACAGGAAGCATGCAGACATCACTTCCTGTATGTTTGCGGCCCGTTCTTTGACTTTGCGGTGAGATTCTGCCCGCAAATTGGCTTAGGGCTAATATTTTGTATGGTTCAATGTGTCTAGCGACAGATTTTCCATCGCGAGTATGAAAAAAACATTGCATTAACGTAAATGCGGCCAGATTTTGCATGCTACGTGCAAGTTGTTACACAGATGAACAGTCTTAGATGTAATTTCATTTCAGAACCCAAATTACACCCTAAAATTCTTATTTTACCCCAAATGACACCCTAAAATTCAGAATTTACCCCAAATGACACCCTAAAATTCAGAATTTAACCCAAATGACACCCAAAAATTCAGATTTTACCCCAAATGACACCCTACAATTAATAAATGACCCCAAATGACACCCTAAAATTCAGAATTTACCCCAAATGACACCCTAAAATTCAGAATTTAACCCAAATGACACCCAAAAATTCATAAATGATTCCAAATGACACCCAAAAATTCAGATTTTACCCCAAATGACACCCTAACATTCAGATTTTACCCCAAATGACACCCTGAAAAGCATCTCTCAACACATGAGACATACCCACCATCAAATTACAATTGTACTATTCTTAGCACAAAATGTTTGACTTTCACTTGTCAGAGAGATGTACTCATGCAGAGGATAAACATGCACACAGGGTATGTGTGGTGTGTGGATTTATTGCACAAACTGTGCTTAGGTGCATTTTGGACAGATAAATGGCAAAGGACTGTCACATTGTGAGGTGCTCAGGTGAAGAAATTGTTTAGGATTCGGTTCCTTCGGGCAGTTCCTGCAGAAGAAACTGTGGGGTGTGCTGCACCAGCCTCATCTTCTTCATCATCCTCAGCATCGTCCGGTGCATCTGGCACTTGAATCCATGGGGCATTGGTGCGTACACATATATTGTGCAACACACAACATGCTATGATTACCTTGCACGCTATTTCTGGGTTGTACAACGGTCTGCCACCTGTGATGTCAAGGCACCGGAAACGTGACTTTAGCACGCCAAAAGTGCGCTTCACAATGGCCCTGGTGCGTCCAAGGGCTAAATTATACTGCCTCTGGGCCTGGGTGTTTGTGGCTCGGAGGGGTGCCATCAGCCATGGGGAGAGTGCATATCCTTGATCACCTGTAACATATAATGGAGAGATGTGTCCATTAGTTGTTGTGCATGCTGTGTTTGCAGTGTTCATATTTTGTGATGTGTGATTTGTGCTACTTTGGATTACAGGTTAGCCATGTGTAGCTTTAGACAATTGACCAGCATCAATGCAAATTACATTGCCTCACACCTGCTCGTCCCTCCCCCCTAGCCTATTTTATTGTGGGTGCTGCGCGTTTGCATCACTGGCACTCCAATGGCGTGCAAAAGCCAATCCCGTCTGCGCCCGTCCGCAAGCCAAACGCAAACAGCAGCAGGGACCCAGGATCTCCTGACGTCTAGCGCTACGACTCAGCCGCCCTCCTCAAAGTAAATGGTTGGATAACGTACAACTGCCAATAGGCCACAACAGACACAACTCACATCCAGTTCTCCTGCTGCCACTGATGCAAGAACTTTACCACCGCACAACACCTGCACTTCCAGATCCAGACCAGCCACAAAGCAACACTCTGCGGCACACTCGCCTGCAGAGCCCCCGGAGGCCGGAACCGCTTCGGCCACACCATCAACATCATCACACACCACGACATCTACTCCATGGACTATGTACTCATTTCCGAGCTGAGCTTTCACCTCACAAACCACAACAACTCCAACTCCAGAACCCTCTGGCAAAGCTCGCAAACATCAGTCTGACCCAACTCTTCACCACACTGACCCACAAGGCAGGACACACCCTCGAACCCATCTTCACATGTGTGAACAGCGTCCACTTCATCCACAACACTCAACCCACATGGAGTGACCACCACTGCGTACACTACCTCGTGGAAACACCCAAGCCCACAGCCCGCCCCACACTAAGGAAATTGAGCTGAGTCACTGAGGAGCTGCTCCACTCCACCATCAACGGCAACACCCACACTGCTGCAGCCGACACCAACGGCGCTGCCAGGGATTTTCACACATGGATCTACAAATGTGCATACAAACTTGCCCCGCTATGCAACTCCGACTTACAGCGTGCAAGAAAATCCGCATCGATCACAACCAACCTCCAAGATGCCAGATGCATCTGCAGACGCATGGAGTAGAACTGGAGCAACATCAAGACACACAAAAGACTTCACCACCTACAAGGATACCCAGCTCATACTCTCCCTCACCAAGGTGCACACAACCACCAGACTGGGCTTCCAGGAAGGATTGCAGGAAGTTGTGACATGGATGATCAACAGCTGCCTGGTACTCAATGCGGAGGAGACATGAGTCCTCATAAACACCCCATCAGCATGTGACAACACATGGTGGGCCACCGCCTTCGGCAGCCCACCCTCCAACGTCCCCAGGTACCTAGGCATCGTACTCAACTCCTCCCTCTCCATTAACCAACAGGTCTACGCCGTGGCCTCCAGCTGCTTCAACACCCTCTGCATCCTCCATGAGACCTTCAAATGGATCCCCCACATGTCAAGAAAGACAGTCACCCACGCAGTCATTACCATCAGACTGGAGTACGGAAACGCCATATATATGCACACATAGACAAGTCTGTGCTCTGCAAGCTCCAGACTGTACAGGACACCGCTGCAAGTCTCGGCCTTGTGTTCATACTTTCCTAATGGGTCCAGACCCTCCATCACACCTATTTGCTTCTGACCTCTCCCAGCATTTCAAATGTGTGGCGGAGGGTCTGTGCCTTTGGGGATAGTTTGTCTACAAGGCTAGCCCCAGTACCCGCAGTCACTTTGGTTGTTGTGTATGGTAGGTGGACATGTTACTAGGCATGTTGTATGAAATTAGCTACATGTGCATTGTTACATTTGTGAGTTCCATGATTGTGTACTTGAGGTGTGTGGTGTGTTCAGTTAGTACTTACCAACAAGCAGTGCATTTCCATATGTGCCATCCTGAAACCGCTGGTTGATGATGGACTGGCGGAAGAAGTACGAATCATGCACACTCCCTGGGAACTTGGCTACGACATTGGTGAACATGCCCCGGTGGTCCACAATTGCCTGCACATTGATGGAATGTGTGTGCTTCCTGTTGCGGTATATGTGTGCAGTGTCTGCAGGGGGCACAAGTAGGACATGTGTGCAGTCAATTGCCCCCAACACCTGTGGGAATCCAGCAATGGCATAAAAGCCTTGCTTGGTCTCAAACTGTTCCTGCGCAGTGTTGGGAAAGCGTAGGTGCTAGGGTATCAGGCTGATGAGGCCATCCAAGACAGTTGGGAGGAACCTTGATAGGGATGACTGTGAGACTCCACCAACTCTAGCAGTTGTTGGTTGGAAGGTACCTGAGGCCAACATGTGCAGCACAGCCAGCAGCTTTGTCTGCGGAGGGATGTTGGTTATCCGCTCTGTTGGTGCCTGCAGCCTGTGGGCTATCTGGGTCAGGATGCAGAGGGTGGATGTCCTTTTGAGCCTGTAGTGGGCAATGACATCCTCTGGCGTTAGGTCTGTGAGGCTGAGGCGTGGGCGATGGACCCGCTGTCTTCTTCGGCGCTGCCTCCGTGGTGGTCCTGGGGGCAGTGGCAGTGGCGGTGGTTGTTGTGGCCTTCTTGGTGCTCCAAGCTGCATGAGTAGTACCTCCATGGCATCAGTGGGTCTTCAGATGAGGCTCTGGGCTAGTCTCCCTTATGTTCTGTTATTTCTCACCATTTTTAATACCACCTTTTTTCTGGTCTTAAGTTCCAGCCGCTAAGGGGCTTTAGCGGCTGTTTTTTTAACAAATCGCGGGTCCGGGCGATCGTTGTAAATATCGCGAAGTGGGGTTAGCGCGCGTTTTTGCACGGGAATGCCTACACTGCATATCATTAGAGCAAACCATTGGCCGACCCAACGGACCTGAAAAACTACCGGCCCATCTCTCTCCTCCCATTCGTGGCCAAAGTCACCGAGAGACTCGTAAACGCACAGCTGACCGCCTTCATAGAAGAGAACTCCATCCTGGACGCCTCCCAGTCTGGATTCCGCAGCAACCACAGCACCGAGACAGCCCTCCTCCCCGCCACCGACGACATCCGCATGCTACTTGACAAGGGACACAGCGCGGCCCTCATCCTCCTAGACCTCTCCGCAGCCTTCAACACCATTTCGCATCGCACTCTCGCAGCCAGACTGCATGACGCGGGAATACAAGGAGCCGCCCTCGACTGGATCCAATCCTTCCTCTCCGGCAGAACCCAGAGGATCCGACTCCCTCCCTTCCTCTCCAAACCTACAGAAATCAACTGCGGAGTACCCCGGGATCATCACTCAGCCCCACGCTCTTCAACATCTACATGGCCCCCTTCGCAGCCATCGTCAGACATCATGGGCTCAGCATCGTATCCTACGCCGACGATACCCAGCTCATCCTCTCGCTCATGAAGAATCCCGAAGACACCAGACTCTGTTTCCAGGAAGGTATGAAGAACGTGGCAGCCTGGATGAAGGACAGCTGCCTGAAGCTAAACTCAGAGAAGACCGAGGTCCTCATCCTCGGCCCCTGCACCTCCGCCTGGGACAACACCTGGTGGCCCTCCGCCCTCGGGAGCCCACCCACCCCTACAGACCACGCTCGGAACCTCGGCATCATCCTTGACTCCTCCCTCTCCATGAACCGCCAGATCAACGCCATCGCCTCCACCAGTTTCAACTGCCTTTGCATCCTCTGTAAGACCTTCAAGTGGATCCCCGCCGACTGCAGAAGGACTGTCACCCACACACTCATCACCAGCAGACTAGATTACGGCAATGCCCTCTACGCCGGAATCAACAAAATTCTTCTACACAGACTCCAGACCATCCAGAACGCCGCAGCCAGACTCGTCCTCGGTATACCACGCCATGAGCACATGACCCATCACCTACGAGGCCTCCACTGGCTCCCCGTCGAGAAGAGGGTCACCTTCAAACTCCTCACCCACGCCTACAAATCCCTCCACAACATCGGACCCAAATACCTCAACGAGAGAGTATCCTTCCACGTACCCAAGAGGAACCTCTGCTCCGCCGACCTCGCCCTGGCAGAGGTCCCCCGCATCTGCAGGAACAGAACCGGCGGAAGAGCTTTTTCCCACATCGCAGCCAAAACCTGGAACGAGCTCCCGGTGAACATCAGACGCTCCCCGACCCTGCACACGTTCAGGAAGGACCTCAAGACCTGGCTCTTCGACTGATCCGGAGCTGCCCCCCCACCCCCACAGCGCCTTGAGACCCTCACGGGTGAGTAGCGCGCTATATAAACCCCTGATTGATTGATAGTAATCGCTAACATCGTTGGCGATGCTGGATGCGGCCGCTATCACCAGAAAGCTGTCGCTAACGGCTGTTAGCGACAGCTTGTTAATACGGCGATATAAATATTGCCGCATTAGTGGCAGAAAAGTGCTGCTAACGCGGCGTTAACTCATTGTACATGCCCCTAAGAATCATAGATATTTGCCACACTTGGTAAATACCTCACTCCGGGGTGTTGTGCATATTCCTCACAGCCCATAATCAGGGTAAAGAAGCTGCCATTACAGTCTGTACTTCTCTAAATGTAAGCATCAAAGCACCGTTTCTGCAGCAGCTGTTAGGATTATTTATTTATCACTGGAATTGGACTGGAAGCAATGAGATAAGAGTCATATTTTATGAGCACTCAGAAGCAATGTGCCCAACAGCAACGGGCTTCTGGCATCTGCTGGGAGATATGCCTCATCATAAAATGGTGCAAGCTTTTCATTTGTGTAGACATATTACTCACAGGTTTTATCCCCCTCTGAGCTTCTGTTGACACTGTGGAATCTGATTTATCCCAGGGTGTCAGCCATTTCCTCCTTCATTACACTCTATCGTCTCTGAGAGCAGAAGCGACATGCAGGAAATGTGGCAGCAATAGGTAATGCCCCCAGAGGTTCCTCACACCAGACACAACCAATTTCCAGAGCGATTATGACATCCCTCAAACCGAAAATGCACAACTATGTAAGGAAAGTTCTGACGTGAACAGATAGCAGCATTCAAGAAATGGAGTTGAGTAAACTTTCAGGCTCAGGGCAATACTAGCATTAAAGTGGCCTTCCTCTTTATTGACCCCATTTACCTTGCCTTCTTACATGCAATACATATACATTTAATTCAGAAATGTGAAAATAGCCGTCTCGTTCCACTCATTCTGACTCTCAGCTGGCTTCATTGTAATTTCAAGCTCAAAAGAGATCATGGAAATATTGCACTTAGCATTAATTCCTGAGAATCTTTCAGGCCAGCATTCCAGTCTATTGTTTTTTTAACTGATTTGTGCCGACATAGAAGGTGACTAACCATATGTAAATCGGACTTGGTCCCACCCCAAAGAAGCAGTCCAGCCCAAGCAGCTAGGTCATGTCCTCTCTTAACACGAACTCAAGCAATCAAGCCGCGTTCCAGCTTCGTCCAACAGATGCAGCTTCAGTTCTTATGGAAGAACCCTCTTACTTAGGTAGCCTAGTCCCTTTTTTATTTCTCATCTCACCCATTAAAGAAGGGGTCACATTTGCCTTGGCAAGGGGAGTATTTTCAGGGTTGTGGATGTAAGGGAAACAATGCATTCTAAGGCTGGAAGTCAGGTGCAGCAGTGACTGTGTTGGGTTTCAGCACCACACAGGGAGCAAGTGCATATATGTCCATGTATGTCCTCCTGAACTTTTGAAGTGTACGAACCCTTACTCCTCTCTCCCCAAATACCCAGAGCTGAGGAAATTAACAGAATCATTAACTTATTGATTTGATAATGCTCTACTAGAGAGAAACAACTCACAGTTAAAAACTATGGGGCATATTAGCAACGCTTTGCGATAACTATCGCAAAGCGTGCTTAGCGCTCATTTTCCTAACGCCGGCTACCGCAGGTTTTTATCGCGGAGATATCGCGTTATTAGCAACGCGTATCTCCAAGGCGATAAAGATTCCTGCGATAGCTGGGAAATCGCCGTTTGCATAGAACATCGCTGGTTTTCCAGCGATGTTCCCTACAAACGGCGATAACCTTGCTGATACGACCCTGTGGTCGTATCAGCAGAATCCACCCCTATGTTAGGGATGGCTAAGTCAGGATTTTAGCAGACGTTAGATTTTGGCGAAAACGGCAGTTTTCGCCAAAATCTAACCTCTGCTAAAATCATGTGGGCTGCCTTGTAAATATCGCGATGTGAACATCAGTGATATTTGCAATGTAGTCCATCCGGGGTACGCCCAGTAACGCCCACTTTGCATCTCATTGGAGATGCAAAGGGAGGAGTTGGGAAAAAGGGTGCTAACATGCGATTATGCATGTTAGCACCCTCTTGTTGATAGGGCGATAGTTTTATCTCCGTTTTTCTGGCTTTTAAAGCCAGAAAAACGGAGATAAAGCCCTTGCTGATATGCCCCTATACTTCTTGCCTTAATGTTCTAGGACAAGGGGCAGGATCAAAAACATTTTTGACTAGTGCTATTTCATGTCCTTGGTGGTAAGTTTAGGCAGTGCTTGCTCCAAGCAGAATGTATCCCCATATTAGTAAACAAAAAGGGGCATATTATCAAGGATCTGCGATATTTATCGCAAAGCGCGCTTAGCGCTGTTTTTTTTATCGCCGGCTATCGCTGGATTTCCTCGCCGTGATAGCGCGGTATTATCAACGCGTATCGCAAAGGCGATAGGAAATCCAGCGATAGCGTGTAAAACCAGCAATAGCGCGAGAATTCCAGCGCTAAATCAACAGCGCTAATGAAAAGCTTGCTAATAGGCAAGTGTATACTTAACCCAACAATCCACCCCCATTGACAAGATGGTTAAGGCAAGTTTTTTTCAGGCGTTAAGTTCCAGCGATAAGCGCGGTTAGCGCGAATTTTCCTATCGCTTCGCGGGCATTGATAATAGGGGAAGTTGTGTTTGCGACTGTTTCAATGGAGTTTTAGTCAGGAACGCTTACTTTGCATGTCATTAGCGATATATATATCGCTGACATGCTTGGAGGTAAAAAAACGGCTGCTATCGCTAATAAACTCGCGCTAAGGCCCGTTAGCTGCAGCTTGTTAATAGTGTGATAAAAATATCGCCGCATTAGCGGTAGAAAAGTGCACGCTTAACGCGGCGATAAAGGGCTTGATAATATGCCCCAAAGAGCTTTGGAAGGGGTGATATGTGACTAGAACGTTTCTGCATATTTTTTGTGTGGCATTTTTTTGTGGTGGTGATATGTTCTGTTGTTTTCTGGGCTGCCATGTATAAGAGCTGAATTATAACAATGTGATCTCGTGTTGTGAGAGGTGTAACTATAATTAAAGCAGCAGGTGCAATAGCACCAAGGCCCAGGAGTGTGAGGAGCCTAGTAGTGCCCAATTAGTGTATGCTTTTTAACTATCAAACCTAAGAATGGGAACCAATTTCATTGCTTGCATCATGACACAAAACACTTTTCCTAAGCCGCTGTGTGTTGTACTGTAGTTGTGCTGTGTTCGGTTTTGACTGTTCTGTTGTGCCCTGTTATGTCTTAATTGTGTTGCTATATTGCCTTGTGTCTGCTATAGTGTTATATTATGTTGTTTACTTTATATATGTCAACAAATGCTGCTACATTTCCAGCCTAAAGATCCTGTGACAAGCAACCATGTACCACTTTGCAAGGTGGTAAAATAGCGCCTCTCCAGCTCTTCAACTACTTAAGGCACCAGTCTCCCCAAAACTGTGGGAGAGTTTGCGGGTTAACTTAGCGCTTACATTGTTTGCTTTAAATGACACGGCCCTAGAGGTTTTCACTTATTTTTTGATTGTGTACCTCGAGGATCGCATATACACAATATCTAAATATAGGAGAGGGGAGAACAGAGAATATCAATGATTCCCTCTTTGGCAGCTCTTCAGTTTTTTTGGGAGGGAGAGGTTTTCTAGGACAGCAGAGCAGAAGTGCTTCGCAACTCTCCTTGTGCACCTATTTTTATAAGGAAAACTAGAAAATGCGCTTACAGATCACATTATATTAGTTCACCTTTCCCTTGCCCTTCTGTTTAGCAAGATTAACCGGACTTTAAGATCTATAATTGTTAAAGTTGTAAATAGTTTATGCCTTATTCCTTTTAAAGAAATTATTGTGCTGGGTACTAGAAGGCGCAATTTTGTGTTGGTGGAGAGTGCAGCAGTGCAACAGGCATGATGTTGATAGTGCACAGGCTCCTGCATACAATCTCAAAATCTGTGAAACATCTTTTATTAATATGATATTGAAATGCTCTTATTTTGACCTTGGATCCTGCAGATCTAGGTTATAAACCTGGTTCGAACACTTGACCAATACTTTTATGCTTATAGGCAATTCGCTGGTTCTCCCTGTACCTCAGTTTGTAAATATGCGTAATGTATAACTATGTGCAATGTGACGTCTCAGGGCCTCATCTTGCTGCGCTGCCCTACATCAAAACAAAAGGGCAGGAATGCACCGTATCTTTGAGATGGGGCACATTCCTGCCCTTTTCCCCTCGCCGGCGCACAATGGGCTGCCATGTGCCAACGCAGGAACCCTTGCACTGTCCTGCAAGGGTGCCTGCATTGTGGGGCTGATTGATTTTGTGCAGGTAGGGACACCTACCTATCAATCAATTCAGGCAATTACCTCTTCCTATGTGTGCTGCAGGATGCAGCACACATAGAAAAAGGAAAAAATGAGGAGAAATGAAAACAATTTTTCTCTTTGTGCCTCCCTAATGTGTTAGATCCTGATGCATTCCCAGGTTTACGATTTCTCGTAAATCTGGGAATGCTTCAAATTCCTTGGGTGTTGCGTGGGAAAACCCACAGCAGCACCCAAGGAATGCCCCTTTAATGCAGCGTTCTGCGTGAAAGGGGCACATATTTATAAGGCCATAAAAAGCCATGTAAAGTGGCTTTACGTAACCTTGTAAATATGCCGCAGCACATTGCTCCTCCGTACGCCAAAAGAGTGGCATTCTGGCAGCACAAAAGTGCTGCAAGGGGGCACCTAAATGAGGCCCTCAGTGTACATTGTGCTGTCTAGTAATATATAAATAATATTGCAATCCCCTATTTACCCATCCAATTCTGCATTTTGATATCTGGTTTTAATCTGAACTCTCCATGCACAGTAAGATTATGTTTTGTAGCAAATTGAAATTGAAAAGGTCCTACTGGTATAAAAATGATCACTGAAAAGCCCTCCACTCATGTATGTGTGTGTGTGAGCGAGAGAGAGAGATTTTCAAGTTGCACACAGATACTCATTGTGAGAATTGGGTTACTGGTTGAGTGGGATGTGAGCTCTGGTCAAGGAGCAACCACAATCCTTGTCAGGGTAAGGCCAAGCAAACCCCAAGTTAACGTGTGATCAACCCCCTGGTAGCTTGGCACAGAGCAGTCAGGCTTAACTTAGAGGTAATGTGTAAAGGTTTAGCGCAACACTTCAAACAGTAAAACAGTGAAAACACCACACGTAAAGATCCCACACCAGGTTAGAAAAATAGAGCAAAATTTAAGAAAAAAACCAAGAACAAAATGACAAAATCCAATCAGTAGAATCGGAGTTATGAATTTTTATAGGATAAAATGAAAAATAGTGCCTAAAAGCATAAAGCTCCAACCACAACTATCTGGTCGTGCTGGACCGGGTCAAAGTCAAAAGTTCAAGCTAACCACAATGGTGCACAGGTTGGATACAGTCTCAGATCAATCACGCTGAAGTTTTACCTTCTCAAGGTTTGTTACAAGAGTCCTGTTTGAGTTGGAGAGGGTCGCGAGGAGCAAGGACAGTGTCGCGGGCGGATGCCGGCGTGGAGCGAAGAGCTGGTCGAGCAGCGCGGATGGGCGGGCTGGAGCTTCACTTTGGAGGTCCCCCCGAAGCAGTCGATGCTGCAGTGCGAAGAGACGGGCTACTGCGGACTCGTGCTGATTTTCGGTGCGAGCAGCTCGGTCTCAGTGCGAACTGACCCGTTTGTGGTTTTGTAGAGTCCTAAAGCTTTATTAAAGCTCACTGAGCCCCACCAAGGGTCCAGGACCTGAGGGGCACCACTTGGGGGTCAGAATTGGCTGCAGCTGGGTCCAGGAGCTGGTTTGGGAGCCTTTATGTCCATGAGCCTAAAATTAGGTGGCCAGCATACTAGCCATTGGAGTCACTCTGGGGTCATGGGTTCAAGATGAAGTTGCAGGCCTTGTTCTTCTTCCCCAGGCAAGAGGTCAGCAGGTCAGCACATCAGGGCGGCGATTCCTTTAGAGCAGCAGTCCAGCAGAGTGGATGTCCTTGCAGCAACACAGCAGTCCTTCTTCTTGGCAGAGTATCACAGGTCCAGAAGTGTACTGAAGTGGTGATTCTTAGGTCCAGTATTTATACCAAGTTGTGCCTTTGAAGTGAGGGAGAAGCTTCTAGAGGTTTCCCTTTGAAGTCCCCAGGCATCCTGCATTCCCTTCCAGACTAACAGGTGTTGTGCAGCCTTTTGTGTGGAGCCAGGACACAGCCTAGTCAGGTGTAAGAGGGCTGTGCCCAGCTCTCCCTCCCACCCTGCAAGTGATGACTCATCCAGGCACACCTAAGCTCCCTGTTGGGTGTGGATGTCTAGGAGGAATGCACAGAGCTCAACTGTAAGCGACACTCAGTCATGTGACCAGAGACAGGCTACAAGCACTAAATGACAAAGGCAAGAAACTGCCAACTTTCTAAAAGTGGAATTTTCAAAATTGTAATTTACAATCTCACTTTACCATAAGTTAGGTCTTTAAATTAGGACTCCAGAGACACCAAATATGGACTGATTCCTTTTCCCATTTAGAAATTACAAATATAAAATACAAGAAGGTAATTTCAATGTTATTCTAAGGGAGAGGTGAAAGTGGGGAGAACTACCCAAGCCCTTGAGACTTCTCATCATTAGGGTGGAAGAACCTGGCTAGACCATCAGCATTGGCCTGGTCTGTTCTAGGATGGTGTTCCATCGTAAAGTCTATTCTGTGTGGGGAGATGGACCACCTCAAAAGTTTGGGATTTTCATCCCTCATTTGCATGAGCCATCTGAGGCGCCTGTGGTCTGTTTGAACGCGAAAATGAATGCCAAACAGGTAGGGTCTCAGCTTCTTTAGTGCCCAGACTTCAGCAAAGGCCTCCCTTTCAATCCCACTCCAACTCTGTTCCTGTGGAAGTAACCTCTTGCTAATGATGAATACCAGTTGGTCTAGGCCCTCCTCATTTAACTGTGCTACGACCATCCCTATGCCAGGTCTGAAGCATCTGTCTGCACTATGAACTCCTTAGAGAAGTCAGGAGCCTTGAGTATGTGTGCTGTACACATGGCCTCCTTGAGGGTATCAAAGGCTTTCCGGCAGGCTTCTGTCCAAATCACCTGTCTGGGCTGTTTATTTGAAGTCAGCTCAGTTAAGAGGGCAAAAATGGTGCCATATCCCTTAACAAACCTATCCCTTAACAAACCTCCAATAGAAACCTGTGAGGCCCATGAAGGCCCTCTCCCCAGTCTGAGTTTTAGGGGGTTGCCAAGCCAGGATAGTTTCAATCTTGGCCTAGAGGGGCTGAACCTTGCCCCTGCCCACCATGTGGCCCAGATAAACAACAAAACCCTGCCCTATCTGGCACTTACTGGTCCTGATAGTCAGGCCCGCCTGCTGCAGGGCCTGAATTACCTCCTGGAGGTGGTACAGGTGTTCCTCCCAGCAGGAGCTATCGATTGCTATGTTATCCAGGTAGGCGGCATGAAATGCCTCCTTCCTAGCCGGTACCTTGTTGACTAACCTCTGAAAGGTGGCAGGGGCATCCTTTAAGCCAAAGGGCATCTCCTCAAACTTTTGCCCCATCAGCCAGAGCAATCTGCAAGTACCCTGATATCAAATTAAAGAAATTTGGCATTGCCGAGCCTGTCTATGTGCTCATCAGCTTGGCGGATGGGGTGTGCGTCAGACTTCGTGAAGGAATTAAGGCTCCTATAGTCCACACAAAACCTAAGTTCTGTGGTGACACCTCAGGGGGCATCCTTTGATACCAGCACCACAGATCTGTACCGGGGACTGTTGGAGGACTCAATCACTCGTAACGCCAGCATCTACAAGACCTCTTCCTTGATGATTGTTCTCAACTTATCTGAAAATCTGTAAATCTTATCCTTAACAGGTGGACTGTCTCCAGTGTCTATGTCATGAACATGCACATATGTGAGTCCGGGGGTGAGGGAGAACAGAGAGGCAAACTGCCTCAGTAGCTGGCAGTAGTCACTCTGTTGTTCTGGGGTCAGTGTGGGGGAGAGGTTGACACCCCCCACTGACCCATCGTGTTCTTGGGCAGACAGGAGGTCAGGGAGAGGCTTGCTCTCATCTTCCACTGCCTCATCTGTTACCGGGAGCATGCTTATTTCAGACCTCTCAAACTGTGGTTTGAGGCAGTTCATGTGGAGCACCCTTAAGAGGTTCCTAGGGGTCTTGATATATACCAAGTAGGTGGACTCTCCTTTGGCTCCTTCACTTCATATGGACCTGTCCATCAATCCTGAAGAGCCCTGGGCTCTACTGGCTCCATAACTCACATGTTCTGGCTAGGTTGAAACTCTACCAGAGTGGCTTTCTGGTCCTACCAGAGCTTCATAACCTCTTGACTGGCCTCAAGGTTGCTTTTTGCCTTTTTCCAGAAGCAGTACATCTGGTTGCGGAGGGCCAGTATGTAGCTAATCACATCCTGGGGGGTTTCCTGGGAGCTTGCTCTCACCCCTCTCTGACAAGGCTAAGAGCTCCCCTAACAGGGTGACCATAGAGGAGTTCAAAGAGGCTAAACCCAACCTCCTTCTGTGCACCTCCCTGTAGGCAAAGAGGAGGCCCGGCAGGAGGATGGCCCACTTACGCCTCATTGGCTCAGATAGGCACATTTTATCATGACCTTCAAGGTCCTGTTGAATCTTTCCACAAGACCATTGATTTGGGGGTAATAGAACTTATAAGTTACTCCGCACTCATCCGACATGGACTTCATGTACGCTGACATAACGTTAGTGCCTCTGTCAGATGCTACCTATTTGGGGAACCCTACATGGATAAAAATCCCCATCAGGGCCCTGGCCACCGCAGGTCAGAGGGATGGCCTATTGGTAGTGAGTGGCATTGTCCACCAAGACCAGGATTAACCGGTTGCCTAAAGCTGTCTTAGGGTCCAACAATGTTGATGCCTACCCTCTCAAAGGGAGTGCCAATGACAGGTAATGGGGTCAGGGCGAGCCTTGAGCATTTTCCCTGACTTTCATCTGGCCTGGCAGGTGGGACAGGACCTCTAGAATGCATCTGAGGCCATCCTCACCCAGGGCCAATATAAGTGGGCAACAAGCTTGGCGAAGGTCTTGTCTTGCCTCAGATGTCCTGCCAGGAGTATGTCATGAGCCAAACTTAGTGAGAAGGCCCTGTAACACTGGGAGACCACCAGCACATGGGCTGCCCCAGATCCAGGAACCTTAGGCTTGTTATATAGGAGGTAATTCTCCTGATAGATCAGGTGATCTCCAGAGGTGTCACCTGCTGCCTGGACCTCAGCTTACCACCTCAATCCCTCTAGAGTGGGGCACTCTTTCTGCACTTTGCAGAATTCTTTCCTGGTCGGTCCACCCTCAACATGCCAACCAGCAAGCTCAGGCAAGTCACAGGGGGCAGCAGTGTCCTCTGCCGGGTGGCTCAGGGGCATCCTCCTGAGGTGCCCTGTCGACCTTGACCATAGGAACTTCAGGGGCTGGTTTCCCATGCCCATTGCCCTTATTCTTCTTGGCAGCTGCCTGGGACATTGTTCTAGGGTCCAGGCGCCCTTCACTCCCTTCCCGGGAAGCCATGGACCGTGTGGTAATATAGACTCACTCAGGCAATCTCAACATCTCCAAGTGTGACCTGAGCTATACCTCCCTCCAGATAGTGTGCCCCAGGGTGTTGCTTAACAGATAATCTACAGGCATGGCAGAGCTCACAGCTACTTTTAAATAAGCCAGGGCAGAGTTTGCATAGCCGTGCTATGCGGAACTCCGCGAAGCAGTAAAAAAAACTCCGCCGTACTACGCGTAGGTCCATGAGCGGGTGGGAAACCTTGTCCCACCCGTTCGCGTGACGTTTCCACTGTCCAGCATTGAGGATTGCGTGTCGGGTAGAAATATTGTGCAAACTGCACTATGGGGTCGCGAATGGGCGCAGTCATCTTGTGTCCTTCTCTGTTATGGTGCTGGGGCCTACTTTTGGAATTCTTCTTAATCCTTTCAATGCTTGTTTTCCAAAACTTTTTTTCTGATCTTTATTATCTTTCTGTCTTCCCAAGTGTGTATTTTGTGTTTTTTTCAACATTTGTGTGTGTTTTGTGAGTTTTTGCACTGTTTTTCTCTCTACTTCCTTACTAATTTTTTTACTTCCTTTTATCTTCTTCCTGTTATTTTTTTATACTTTCTACATTTTATTTTCCGCCCCCCAGCATCATGGCAGAGAAGCGTGCCCCGAAAATGGCCACAACCAAGAGCCACCTTCCTTGCGGAAGGAGGCACCCTAAAGGAGTGCAGCACCGGGCCTTGTTTTCGGAGGTGGATGTGGCAGCGCTTGTTTTTTTGTGTAGCCCCACCTCCCTCCACCCTGGCAGCAGGCGGCAGACCTGGGTCTAGCTCCGGGAGCTCCAGCAGCGCTGGGCGAGTGTGCATCAGGCAGTGTATCACTGCTCTGGGGTCTGGTGCCCCCACAGTCAGCTGACTCACCAGTGGTCTGACATCCTGGCCCGAGAGCAGGACCTGCTGGACCTGCTAGGGGTTGAGGTCGTGGGGCTCGGTGAGTAGCTAATTATTAATATTATTATTACTTGTGTGTTCTATGCAATTGCTAATATTTTTTTCCCAAAATAGCAAGCATGCTGCTCACATGCAGGTAAGTTACATTTACAAATCTTATATTATGTGATCGTTATTTAAGGCAGGTGCTGTCAGGACTCTGAGTGTCAATATAGTTGCTAGACAAGGTATAAGAAAGGTTGTTGGTTCTAGGAGGAGCAAAGTATGTTTTAGGTGTCCTGTGATCAATCATTGGGAAACAATAGCCAGTGTAAGGGTAGTTTAGGCAGTGCAAGATGGCCACTGTTTTAGTTCAGGTTTGTGAGGCATCTGTTGTGTTCTTAGGATTCATCTGTTCTGTTCTGTTGGAACTCTAAGCTGTGCACTTCAATTTGATTCAGCTGGGAGATAAACGCCCGACGGACTTCTCCAATGTTTAGAATAGTTTAGGGCAATCTGTTAGTTTCTGTAAGGTAATTTTCAATAAAAATACAGTTAGTTGCCTACCCGTATAGTCTCTTGGGTTGGTGAAGAAGAGCTTCAACAGCGCTGAAGCTGAAGTCTTTCAGATTGGCAGAGCAGTGTCTGTGCTCAGCGCTGTAGCAGACTTTATCCTGAAGCAGTTCCTAAGTAATTGTCAGAAAGAGTGAAGAGTCCTGAGTTTGCGCAGCCGCTCCCACTGCTCCGTCATCTACTGAGTCATCACATAAGACGGAACAGCGAGCGTAGTGCAGAGTCTGTGCAGCCCCCTCCCCACCATCTTCACTCAGCAGCGGAGTCATGAGAGAAAGCTGGAAGAGGTATCAAGCGGTGACTGCTGTGCCGATTCCTCATCGCGGTGGACTTCATCCCAGTAAGGGTTGCGTGAGTCAGGTTTTATTCTTTCAGCACAGCAGTGAAAGAGACAGACTGTCGCTAGTAAAAAAACTCTGTGTCATTGGTTTCCCGACCGCTGTTACCTACCCAGTACCTTTTTTCGTGTAGAAATACACTCGTCCAGGAAGAAGCAAACTAGACCTTAAAAAACAAGTAATTGAGTAATTTAAAACTACTGACTCGAGGAAAGATCACATGATGAGAAAGACTAAGTGTTGAAGATAGCTGAACTCTAAACAGTCAATCTACAGTCAAGTTCAGTCAAAACTACAATACTGTAGTGTAAATAGTACAGGAGAGAGGCAATAACTCCTATAAGCCTGGTATGAGGTCTTCAGAATAGTATTAATAGTTATGCATTTATTTAGTTAGAAATGCAATTTTATTGTATATTGTTATTTATAATCCAGGTGTTCCCTCACACTGAAGTAAACAGTTTAGCATTGAAGAAGACAGTGCATCAGACGAATCGACTGAGAGGGAGCCCAGCAGTTTGACAGGAGTTGTCTCTTCTCTGTCCCATTCCCCTTTCCCCCTTGCTGGTGACATTAGACTGAGGGCAGTCAGATGTCACTGGGAGGTGGGCTTTGGGAGCCAGCTTCCATTCAGTTCCTCTAGAGAATCGAGGATCCTGACAGGTGCTCGGCGCTACCTAATCGTACTTGTTTGCGACTTCGCGCTCGCTTTTGCTGATTATGTAAGAACTTCAGTAATGCAGATTAGAGAGAGACTCCTTTCCTTTGTCCTGTCACTAAGATAGTGGTAGTTAGTATTGGTAATTTAGCGGCACGCGTCCTCTTACTTCAGTTCTTAGAACCTCTTTTGTAGCTCGTACAGTGACAAGCAACCAACCAATTTGGTGTATGCATGCGTCCATCTATGCGTTGGAAGACAAAATGCATACTTAGTGAATTGGCCCGTCGAAGGGGGTTGAGAATGATTGCGAATGAGTTTGGAACTTAGAAGCAAATATAATTAGTTGCAATTTATTAGTAATTCCAAAGTCTTCGGAATAGGCGGGCTGGTAGGTTTAGGAAATGTGGAATAAATAGATAGGACAGTCCACGACAGCGATACTAGTCTACTACTAGTCAATCTGATTTAGTAAAGCTCAATGTTATTGCAATTGCCGTTTCCTGTCCAAATATCTTTTTGGAGAGATTATTTATTTACCACCAATTATTTTTTGTCTCTTTAATTATGTCTTACATGGGCATCCAGGGGCAAGAGGTCGTCCGAGGCAGGTGCGGGAGCTGGAGGTGCCTCCCAAGTAGAACGCTCCTTTGCTGATGGCTCTGCTGGCCCCAGTAAATCATCCTGTTGTTGATATTAATATATATTTCCCTAACTTTTACCGCTCCTTATTTTGAACTATTTATTTCTACCCGTATCCTAATTTTATTTTTTTCCCAAATCTTCTTTGATCTATCCGTTTCTAAATTCTTATTATCCCTGCATTATCCTATTTACTAAGGTATTTTATGTTTCTAGTGTCTGTATTTTACCTCAAACTGTCTCTGTCTGTACTAGTCTATCTGTAGCTTCCTTTCTTCTGGTTTTTCAGTCAGCTTTCCCTTTCCCCTTATATATTTTGTGGACTGCCCAGTGGTGGTACTGTAAGACTCAGAGAACCCATTGGTCATGGTCACTACTACTAGTACTAGTACTTCTACTCTGCCGTGCAGATTGCATGCCCAAGTAAGGTATTCTGCACATGTTTGTTGAGATGAGAAGGCTTTCTTTCACTTTCTCATGTCATCATTGCTCAATCGGAAAATGAGAGAGTTGCCATGGTCATGTTGGACACCCCAAAGTTGTGTCTTCTTATTTAGGCCTAGTATTACTAGCAGCAGTTGATAGTGAACTGATTACCGTGAACCATGGCTGGAAAGAAGTATGATGAGGAGGAGGACGGCCCCATCACATTTGCCAGCCAAGAAGACCTTATGTCTGACCAGTTGGCCACTCATTTCTTTTCAGAAACTCAGATTCATCAATAGCTCTAGCCACTCAATCCAGTCCTTTACAGGTTGTCTTCTGAAGAGGCTTTTCAAAAATTGCCACCAGCAAAATGCCCAGCCGGATATTTTTAATAGAACATATTGTCCGTATCCGAGTTGTAGTGATGTGTGGGGTGTAGGTATTTTCAATTTTGCTACAAAAATAAATAAATAGGGGGAGGCTTATATGGCATCTAAAAAATGTGTCATGTTTTTTCTAACCGCACCGACCGCCAGCGGGGACGGCGGTGCTATCCAGGAAGCAGATGCAGCAGCTGCAGGGGATAAGCCAGCGGCAGTGGCGGGAGGTGGTAAGTCATATTACTTGCTTATTGTCAATTTATATAGTCTCTGCAAGGGTGTACACTGTACTGTTGACACTTATGAACAGTTGAAGACACCCCTCTTTACTTAGCATATACTGCGGGAGTTGAGTAACTAATGGCCTCTTCTATCTTCAACCCAGCAGGGAAAGTTTCATGAAGAGGCAGACCTTGATGGGTTGATGAAAAAGGGAAAGAAGGATGAAGGATGGGCGAAATGTAATATGACTGGCAGAGAAGGATGCGTGGGTGAAAGGATGCATATACTATAGGTGGCTGATAGGAGGATGCATGGGTGGGTGAAGGATGGATGAAAGGTGAAAGGATGCCTGCCTGGGTGGGTGAAAGTGTATGGGTAAGAGGAATCCTCCTAGGGTTTGATGGGTCAAAAGAAAGGACACATGGGTTGTTAAATGACAAATGTATGTTGGTGAAAGGTTTGTTGAGAATGGGAGCCATGTTTGGATGGATGGATGGATGGATGATATTCATAGGTGAAGACTGGATGAAGCGAATGTAAAACTTAAACGGTGAATGAGTAGCAAAGCCATGGGTAAAGAACAAAAAATACTAGAAGAACAATGCAATGATGAATGGAAAAATCCCTGGGAAGAAGAGTGAACAAGGATTTTTTTTTATCAAGGTTTTTGATTCAAAGGTTTGAGTTGGTATTTCAGACTACTCCCTTGACTCAAAGTAGTTTTCAAGCACAACATATGTTATGTACCAACCCATCATCATCAACCACCTCCATCCGAGTCTCTACCCATGGGATTTCCCCAGTGACAGCCATGGGTGACCTATCGGCTGCATGGTTACAATAGTAGTAACTCATATGACGTATATCATTCATATATTAGTAACTAGTATTCATTTGCCTTGCTGAAGTCAGGGTGAAATTGAGGCATTTTTTAACAGAGTACAGCCATAATAGGAAAAGAGATAATTGTCTAGTATAGCTACCCCACCTGCAGACATAAACAAAGTAATGACACAAGTAAGTCTGTCTAGGGCACAAGCTGAGCTGGCATGCCTACATTAAGTTAGCTAAACGGAGAGAGAAGAAGAATACTTGTATACTCTATAGTGCTTAATGCCTGAAACTCTAATCACATCAAAATCGAATGGGCGGAGGAATCCAGGATACCAGCAAATGTTATGTACTGCTAGTGCTACTGTGCCACTATATAAATTTATGTGTTACTGTTTTGCTTGGAGTATTGGTTACAAGTTGTCTTTTTTCTTTCTTGATATAGCTACTCCTGCCAATCCATCATCATCTTCTTCACAACAACCCAACAACCCAACAGGCAGGAGATAGCAGCCAGGACCCGGCAAAGGAAGCTAAAGGCCATCAGGGCCAAATATCAGCAGCTGATGTGTTAGGAATTACGCACAAAGCTTAACCAATTATGGAACCACAGAATGACAGGAAGCAAGACCTTTGAGTTGAGGTTACTGTCAGACACATATGCTTTGAAGTTGTGCAAAACATTTTGAAAGTGGACATGTTGTTTTGTTTGTTTTATTTTATTTTATATGCTTAAATAACATTGGTGTATTGGAAACGAATTGTAAGCATGATTAAAGCCTTCAGGTTTTCTCCACGTGTGCTGCCACATCCATTTGCAGTACTCTGCCAGTTGATGATGAGTCATACACCCTGCATGAGTAACATGTGTCAAATAATTATTTGTAAGCATGACTAAGGCCTTCAGGTTTTCTCCACATGTGCTGCCACACCAGTTTTCCATGTGCAGCACTCTGCCAGTTGATGATGAGTCATACATCCTGCACGAGTAAACCCCACCCATCCCAGGGCTATAAAAAGGAACGTCTCTCTAGCAGAAACGCTTGGCCTTGTTTTTTCTCCCGCTTACCTGCATTCCAGCGTGTCAATCCGACTCCGGTTCCTGGGCTCATCTTCTCCATCTGCACTTCCTGTGCATCATCTACTCTTCGGCTCCGGTTGCCTTGGTAACCTTCCGGAGTCCAGCATCGCTTCCGGATTTCCTCAGCAGCTAATCAACAAGAAAAACAAAAGAAAGAGGACAAAGTTTAGAACAAGGTATTTCCCCGTGTTCGCTTCTTGCGAATTCGGTCACAAGATTTAACAGGTACTATTTATTTATACTTTTACTCGCAAACTGCAATCAGAGAACATTTAATTCCAGGACAATCAAGACTTGAGTTCAAACTTATTGGAATACGACGATTGTTGTTTCTTTTGCATTTTAAAGCAGGAGACTTATTTGAATAAGAACTCTATATTAAAAAGTAAGTTATTGACAATCACTCTTTGGACTATTAGGAGAGACAGTTATGCCAAGAATTAAGCTTGTGTAAAGGTTGACATGCTCTGTTTCTTTCCTAGCATAAGGTGTAATCAAGAAACACTACCAAAGAATGTCTTCACGAATGATTGGATGAACAGCAATGATTTACAAGAGTTGCAATCTTTATTAGAGAGGTACAAATAATAGAAGGCATTGAACGTATCTTGATATTATTCACTAGTTGATATATGAGTAATATGAATATAGAATTTAATACTTATATCTTGTTTATTGTTTAAAGACAAAAGCACAGCACAGTGCCACAAAATAATGCCAAAACGAAGCTGAAGGTAGAAGCTTGTCAGTGCACCAGAAGTACTACGAAGCAAAGGTCGCAGTGTCTTTTCTTTTTTTTTTTTTTGTCCCATTCCCCTTTCCTCTGGGATTCTCCCGTGGCGTCAGCAGCTGCAGCCTCCAATGCCTTGGGCTCCAGCCAGGCCCCAGTTCCTCTGGTAGTCCGACGCCATGGTCAGGAAACCACCCACTGCCATTCAACCACTGCTGCACCACCTATAGACTCTTTAGAACCATTCAGCACTGCATCCTCGAGAGGATGGTGCGGTTGGAAGCCAGGATAGAGGAGCGTGTCGACCGATTGTAGAGGACGCTCCTAGCGCGCTGCTAGGCCTCTCTTGCCCCTTTTTAATCTTTTGTTTGGTAGGTGGGACTTGTTGGAGAGTGGGTGGGAATGTGGGAGTTGGGGCATTCCTGGGGTTTTTCGCTTATTTATTTATGGACAATTATGTCTTTGGACTTTATTTCTAAGCTTACTTTGGAAATTGGTTGGGTTAGAGAGAGGGTTGGGTTAGGTGTTGTGGGTTTTCTAGTTTATATTTGTTAGGAAAATTCATTTTTTATTGTTGTAAATATGATTTAAAACAAATTGGCAGGTTACTCTTATACTTCGCACTGCTTCCTTTGCTGCAGGCCCCAAGCCAGTTTTAAAAATCTGCTGATAGTGTAACACCAACAAATAGTTATGTGGTACCCTCACTTGACCTACTACTCTAGTAGTCTCTGCAGTCTGCAACTATATTAACCCCTAAAGACTAGGAGGGGGTGTGGGTGTGTGAATTTCCATTGTATATAGATTATTGTAGCTCAACAATGAATCCCCCACAGTTCTTCTCTTACCTGTGATTAGACGAAGCGATTGCTGCATGGTTTTCCAAGGTGCCATGGTGGTGGTAGTAGACAGTAGCAGCATGCCAGCGCACTAGTCGAATAGTGAAAGCACCAGATCCAGAAGTGAGTTCCCACTCCCTCCTAGCCAAACTCAAACTGCAGGATGAGGAATATTCATTGCAGGGAACTAATTAAATGGAAATAAAAAGTGAGTTAAAGCAGTTTTATATGCAAGCTTTATAAAAAAAATGAGACAGTCACCAGAGGGAGACTAGAGTACTATTAGTACACAAGAAGAAGAGAGCCAAATGTGAAAATATGATAAGCAATACTAAATTAAAATAATCAGAATGGTGAGCTAGCAAAAGCTACAAAATGAAGTCGAGTTGAGCTATGAAGTGGGCAAGCATAGTCTTTGATGCACGCATTACAGTGCCGGAAGGATGATGATGCTGGCAATTATGAATTATGTTCCTCTGAAAAAACTTTAAATATCGAATTCTGTGCATGGGTGGGTAATCTAAATATATATAATATTGCCAGTGTGGGCTATACTTAGTGTTGAAGAAGATCCTCGCCCTGCCTTGAGTCGGTGTTACTTTCACCACATCCGCCCCACCAGGTGTGTGATCAATTAATGGTGTAAATTTAACTTAGCCACACCTCAATAAATCACACAGCCCGGGGGAAGAGGGTTAGGGGTTCGATGAATGGATGTGAAGGGGGATTTGAGGGAAAGGTTTGACAAAAAGAAGACAAACGCTACACAAGGACAATATACATCTTGTCAGCCAACCATCATAAATCTGTTATGAGAGGATAAGGAAATGCATGCATGATGATGAGTACTAGTAAAGGTAAACCAAATCAAATGGTCCGTCTGCCCCCAGAGAGACCCAAGTTACTTAATGTTTTGTTGTACCGAACTTTGAAAGATAGCAAATAAAATGAACATATATGTAGGAGTCAAGTAAACAAACATAAACAACGCACACAGTTCTAATGATTAAAGAGAAAAAATGATACTATATTGCCAAATTGGGAGTTGCATCTGCATTCTTCTTCGACTGTCCATCAATCTTGGGTGCCTGGTGGATGTGGTTTGGTAAGGTAAGTCTGAGTATGTTACATTGTTTTTCCAGTATGGCGCACGGTAAAGGGCCTGTAGATTGAACAACAAAAATGATATTGAAGAATAAAGGAGAAAAGTTAAACTGCATAAGGAGTACAATGAGAAGACTCAGAGGCAGCATGGCTAAATGTCTGTTTCTAGTTACCTACAACAACAGCCCCCCCACCCAACCACCATTTAGCTTCGAATTTGAGACAGACAGCACTGAGCACACACACACCAAGCAACATAGCATTTTCCCAATCAAGTAAAAAATCAACGCACCACTGCCAGTCACCACTCACCACCACTACACAGAATTGTGTAGGTCTGTTGTTTACCTTCTTTAGGCCACTTCTAAGTCATCATTCAAATTGGTTGGTTTCACTGAATTTGAAAATGTTTGTCTTCTTCTGTTGGCAGTTTTTGAAGTAGTCATGCCCACACCCTGGGTCATTCCATCATCTCTGATCCTCCTGAGCCTCACTCCGTGTATGGTGTCCAACTCCATACCAACTGTGTCCTGGGTCCTGACTCAAATGCAATAGATCAGCCTGCAGTACAATTCTGTTGTTGAACAACAAGAAGAGAAAGATTGAGTCACTTTTTGTGTAGACTAGATTAGTGTATGCATTATGTAAGGGTCTGGTCAGGTCTGACTCTTTGAGGAGTGTAAAGCAAAAAACAATAAAACAAAGCAGTGTGGACTGTGGAGTGGACCTGGTTAAGGAATCTCTCTATCTCTCAAAGAGGAAGGAAAAAAATAACCTTCAGGGGAAAATTATTGATCAGCCGTCGGTAGACCACCAACATTGTGAATCATCACTAACACATTAAGCATAATAGTTACAGATAAACAAACACCCAGTGTCACACTGCCTGCCACCACATGAATCATCTCTTTTCAACACACATGATGATGACACATCCCAACAAGTTTACATCACAACAAACAACAATCGCTCAGCGTGCAATGCATGCCAGCATTTACCTGATCTTCCGGTGTGCTCACCGTGATCGATTTATGGTACAATGCAGGATGCAGATCCATTTGTTCATGAAGCAGAGAATTGTCAGTGTAAATCCAAATATAATGTCACATATGGGGCAGTCCCTTTAGGGTAGGAAAGGATAAATAGTCATGGCCCAGGGTTAGAGGTAGGCACACATTTGTTTGTATTCTCCGTCTAATGCCTGGCTTGAGGGAAATGGGTTTGGGGGTGAGTCAGGACTTCTTCACTGCACACTGATTCAATTCCAATCCGGCAATGAAATGTGTCTAAGAGTAAGACGGTGGGGATGAATTGGTCAACCAGACACACACAAATAATAAAGTAAATGATGTTCCCTGTTTGGTGTTAAAGAAAGAAAGCAGATCAGCGATAGACTAGAGACTGAGAGAGAAAGTTGTATGGTTGTTGTTGGCCCAGGCCAAGTAGTCAGGAAAGTAGAGCTCATCAAACTCTGGTGGTTCACCCGGAAGAAGGTCATCTAACACACTACTTCCATGACCTGAGTCTCCCTCATCTTCCTCCTTTGGTACTTCAGGTATGGTGTAATCTGATGGTATAAAGTGCTGATTCATTTTGATCATGGTTAATCTCTCCACGTTTTGGGGTGAGAGACTGGTCCTTCTCATTGTGACAATGGCACCAGCAGCATTGAAAACACGCTCAGCGGAAACACTGCGCACAGGGCAAGCCATATAGTTTATTGCCAGACTGCTGAGCAATGGCCATTGGTGCCTCTTCCCATACCGATACACCAATAGGTTTTGATCAAGGTAGACCTCTGTTGTGTCAGCCAGATAGGACTCGACCATTCGCTCAATATTCATTGCTGGTGCTCCACTTTGCTTGACTTCTTTTGCCTTCGCCTCTGCACTGGCCTTAAGCTCTGCCAGTAGAAAACACTCAGAAGCAAATTTTGGGGCTGATGCTCCTGGTCTTGTTGTTGATGGTGTTCTTGTTGTTGGTTTTGGCTACTGTGAGCCAACAGCACTGCCCTCAGGCTGCCCAACAGGACTTCTGCCCTGGAGGAGTGGGCCTCTAATTCACTGCAGTTCATTTCTAGATGCCTTGCTCAGCTATCCATGTTTTGTATTTTCTAACAATCCCATCTGAAAAAGTAATGAAAGTGGACAGTAATGGTTTGTAACGTGGATCAAGTATTGTGGTACAGATGTGATGTTTGGAGGACACAATGTCTCTTTGCACCCTTGTATTAGCAGACAAGCGAAGGATTAAGCTCCCCACCAAGTCATACGCATCTTTTTTTCCTTTACACCTGTGTAAATTGCAGACACCTCCTTTAGCTGTCCCTGTAGCATGTGCAATAATGGGATAGCTTGGCCCATGGTACTGTCCTCTGTGCTGACTTCCAGTGTGAGCACCTCAAAAGGAAGCAGCATCTCTGTCAGGCATCTGACTAGGCCCCATTGGTCCATCTCAATGATCATGCCTTTCACAGTTGCATCCCCTCTGTGCATGGCATACTCATTGATATCTCTGTACTGCTCAAACAGGCGTTCAAGCATGTAATAAGTGGAGTTCCAGCGTGTTGGCACCTCCTGTATGAGTGCTTTAACTGGCATTCAATTAGCATGCTGAATGACCCTCAGCTATTCCGGGCTTTAAATGAATGGCTGAAATTATTGCAGATTCTTCTGCAGGTGGACAGTAAGCTGCTTAATTGGTCTTTTTTGAGAAAGTCCTGTACAATGATGTTGATGCAGTGCACCAAACACAGGACCTTGAAATAACCACCATCGGCCATGGCCATATTACTGCCATTGTCCGTGGCAACAAATACAATCTTAAGCCCTCTTGATAGCAGCCATTCAAAGACCTTGTTGATAAAAAGTCTTCCAAAATGTTTACAACTGTTCAGGATTTCTCCATGGCGATCATCGCTACTTTTGCATGCTTCCAAGCAGCATTAACAATCTCAGCAGTGCCAACACCTGCAGATGTTGTTTCTCTAGCCCCCACAAAAGAGATCCAGTGTGCAGTGATGCATATGTAATCAGTCGCTTGGCAACTGGTCCACATGTCTGTTGTCAGGTGAATACTGAGAACAGCACTCTGCCGCAAAGCTTGTCCAAGAAATTCAAGCACATCATCATGTAGCTCTGGAACATTAACTCTGGAAAAATAGGACAGGCTGGGAACCTTCCATTTCGGGCAGATGGCTGCCACTAATTCAAGAAAACCCACCGCTTCCACAAAAGAAAAAGGGAGGCGGTCCCACACTAACATTGTAGCCAGCTTCGTGTTGTACAAACGTGCCGTTGGGTGGTTGCGTTCATTCTGCCCCTCTGGCCTAAACTTGGCAGGAATAGTAGCCTGAATTTGTTTCTTTTCTGATGCAGGTGACTTCTTGAGAGTAGGCGGTGGTAGGCTCAATGTGCTTTTCAGCAGGGCAGTCACTGTCCTCTGTTGCCTTGGTGTCTCAACCTGAGTCTTGTGCCTTTGCTATGCTGATGTCGGCGATACTACTCCCCTGCTGGGTAGAGGGCTGCTTTGCGTAATGAAGATGTCTTCCTCTTCTTCATTTTCCACTGTGATCAGATTCGGATTCCCTGCTCAACCGGCTTTCACCCCCTTCACCAACAACACTTGCTGTTTTTTAGTCACTAAGGTTCACCTCCCAACGGATCATATGGTGCTTTCTCAAATGGGTCATTTGGCCTCCTTACCATAGTTTGTACCACGCTTACCCGAATAACAGTTGCTCCGCAAAGGGAGCATATGGCAATGTTCACCTCCTTCTGGCTAACCAAAAAGAAGTCCCAAACTGGGGAGCTCAACTTTCTGATGCTGGTGCTACTGCCAATGTCAGATGAACTGGCGGTAGGTGGGCGTTTTGATGTTTGACTTTTTGCAGTACCTACTTCTACTGAAGTGGTTGTGGATGTAGGTTGCTGCCGGGACTTTGGAAATATTGCAGCTGGCGGTGGTTGGATCTGCAGTGCCACTGCCACATCCTCCCCGGGAAGTTGGGATGGGGCAATGTCGGTCTCCACTGGGGCTGGGCTAACATCCATGATGACTAACCTGTCGTCATCCTCCTCTTCTACATCTGCCTCCATAGCTCTAAGACTTTCTGGAACCTTCCTTTTCCCTAGCCTCGTCTTGTGGCGTGTCTCACTCTCAGACTGAGGCGGGATCCAAGTGGTTTCTAGATCATCAGAAGGGGGGCATGAAGAAGATGATACACCACTAACCCTCCTTTTTCTAGATGGAGATCTGGAGGACAATGAATCTTTTGGAGCAGATTGCTCTACTTCTTCAGCATGAAGCTCAATCTCTTGAACTGCTCCTATTTCAGGAGGAACTACTATTGGCAGTTGTGGCTGTTGTTGTTGTTTTCCACTTCTATGAGTTTCCTGCAACTATTGGGTACTACTCTGCGATAGAGATAAGTCAATTTCAACATCACTACTTGCCAGTGTTGACATGATTAGACTGTTTGCTTCTGTGACAGACATGGGCTTGGGCCTAGATTAGGGTGGGTCCACTGATTTGGGGGTGCTGCTCCCAGCTTGCTCCCCAGAGGCCAGTGCGACAGGCACAGTTTTTTGTTTTCCAAAAAAGACCTGGGTCGACATTCCAGTGATGGTGGTGGTAAGCTCCTTCTTCTTTTCATTGGCCACTTTCTTGGTAGCAGTTTTAACACCTTTCTTTAGGGCCATCTTGAGGCTGTCAGTTAGCAGTAGCACTTAGCTTCACAAGTTGTAGAGATGTTTGTGATGTGTGGGTCACTCACGCATCAGGCCATGCACAGGCCTTCTTTCTGGCAGTACTGTAGGTAATGTTGTCTCTTGTGCACCTAAAAGAAAAGAAGCAAGAAGCACGACAGTGAAACGTGGCATTGTTGTTGTTCAATTAGTAGTACAAACAAACACAATATCATTTAGTACGGTCACTGGTTACTCCCTATTTTCAATAATGAACAATACAGTGTATGTATGCGGAAAACCACACCAACATAAACTTTCATGGTAACTGACTGTACACTCAGGAAGTAAAAGAGAGAGTAAAAACCACAGCATTCAGAGGAAACTGTTTCCTTTATGTGCGTCACGTGACAGACGTCACTCATGTGTGATGTGGCACTCAAAGAGGTGCAGCTGACAAATGACAATGGAAGGAATAATCCTAGACAATGAATGCTGTTGTGCACCAATAGCAGACATGGGGTTGACTTGATTGATGCCAGATCTAGTGGAAAAGGGGTAGCTATGAAGCAAAAAAATAAAAATAAAAAAAAGTATACAAAAAACAAAAAAAAAGATATATAGTTTACCAATTATTAAAACAATGGAAAAAAATTTAATTAAAAAAATTAAACATAAGTGAAGTTATCCTCAAAGATATAATAAGTTATTAAACTGCTATCTCATTGCTCAGCCATCCATGCAGCCTATGACAAAGTGCCGAATTTGGTTGGACGCACAAAATGGCTGCCAGCCAGTGCCACATTGTCATCAACAACAACACTGAGCAGGAAGGCATTGGGAATAAACAGAAGACATGCAGGCCTATAGGGAAGGCATACTGGCTGTCTAGAATGCACAAAAAATGGTGAGGCACCGACCACATGATCACAACAGGAGAAAACATGCATTCCTATAGGGAATGCACACTGGCTGGCTAGTGGTAACAAAATGGTCGCCAGCCACATGGTCACAACAAAAATCAGGAAGCCTAGAACAAAGAACTCTTTCAGGCCTATGGCAAAAGCACACTGGTTGCCTATACAAAATGGCCCCCAGCCACATGGTCACAACAAGAAGGAGGAGGCCTAACGCATGCAGGCCTATGGCAAAAGCACACTGGCTGGATACACACACTGGCTGCCTGCCACATGGTCACAACAAGAAGCAGGAGGCCTAGAACAAAGAACGCATGCCGGCCTATGGCAAAAGCACACTGGCTGCCTACACAAAATGGCCACCAGCCACATGGTCACAACAAGAAGGAGGCCTAACGCATGCAGGCCTATGGCAAGAGCACACTGGCTACCTAAACTAAATGGCCGCCAGCCACATGGTCACAACAAGAAGCTGGAGGCCTAACGCATGCAGGTCTATGGCAAAAGCACACTGGCTGCCTACACAAAATGGCCGTCAGCCACATGGTCACAACAAGAAGCAGGAGGCCTAACACATGCAGGCCTATGGCAAAAGCACACTGGCTGCATACACAAAATGGCTGCCAGCCACATGGTCACAACAAAAAGGAGGAGTCCTAGAACAAAGAACGCATGCAGGCCTTCAGCAAAAGCACACTGGCTGGATACACAAAATGGCTGCCAGCCACATGGTCACTCACAACAAGAGGCAGGGGACCTGCAAAACAAAGAGCACATGCAGGCCTAGGGACAGTCCACTGACTATACAAAATGGCCCCTGGCCAGTGGCCACATGGTATCTGGAACAAAGGCAAATGGTGGCCTATAACAAACACACACACTGGCCAGAAAAAGAAAAGGAAAGGAGGCATGGTAAAACAGAGAACACATAATTAATTCAGCAATGCCAAAAACGAAAATTAACAGGGCTAAAACAAAATGTTTACAACATACATCCTTCAAAGGCATTACTCCACCTAGTCCTATACACTGTTTGCAGGAAACAAATATGTGAAATACCACAAAACAAACACATTTTGTATTCAATACAAATCCATCCATGGCCTAAATGCTGTTTCAAATTCAACAAACACCACAGAAACAGTTGTTTCATGCACCCATGACTAGCACTGGGCCTACTGGCTGGAAGGCCAGTAGGCCACATACTGAATTAAATCAATATTTGCAAATGTATTAAAAAAACATGGAGAAAATGTAGTAAACTGTGAAACATTTTTCCGTTACAAAAGAAGAAAAATAAAATGCAAGAAAATCAGTGATCACTAGGCCCCTACTGAAACAACAGGCCACCCACCACAATAAATTTTAGAAATCCATTAAAAGTACAAATAAATCCAGGTGCATGGCCCCAATCAAAGAAACAACACCAGTTTTTCTACTTACTTGTGAAATCTCAAATACAAAAAGTCCTTAAATCCAATGGGATATGCAGCAGACACAGAGTGATCCTTCCAGCTCCAAATCTAAACTAAAAGTGACCAGGAAATGGTCAACGCACTGGGAGGAGCCTGTCGGGGCCTGTCCGGGACTATGTGGGGAACACAGTCAGGGACTTGGGCAAGGACTGGGAACAGGGTAGAAAACAAAGACAGAGAGGAGTACAGCGCTGCCCAGGAGCACACAGGAAGTCAGAGGAGAAAAGGGATCCAAAGGGGAAGCCTGTAGAGGTGAACAAGAAGGGTGAGACTCAGAAAGGAAGGGCACTCATGAGGCGGCTCAGCATTCAGAATCACTAAACCCAGGACGGATGTGCAATACACTTAAACATGAAACAACGTTAACAATAAAGGGGATGTGGGGTAAAGCACTCAGGAGCTCCACACGGTAAGACTGAAGCTCAGTAAGTTCCTCACCCACATTTGCTGTTACAGATACTGACTGGAAATACCCACATATAGGATATGTATACAAAGGCAGGGTCTGTGGAGCTTATACCTATGGTGATGTTATAACAGTAACTCAAAGACAATACTCACAGTGAACAAGAAACACCACCTAGGTAGTCAGCCGTGCCCACGGATCCTGGCGATCAAACAGGAACACGCAAGGCAGTAACAGCAAAGGGGTAGAACTAAACACAAGCACAATAGACAAGGAGCTAGCAAGGAGGAGTGCTTAACAGGAAAGGAAGGAAATCACAGGGCACACTTGGCAGAAAGCAGGTAACAAACATACAAGGTAACAGAAGCGAGACAGCAGAATAGAAAGATGGCAAACTAGAACTGGAACCAAGGAAATGAGATGAAAGGCAGGGACTGGAAAAGGATATACAGAAAGGGAGGCTACAAGGGTATACTAGAATAGTGCAGGGTCAGGAAACAAGAAAACAAAGTAGCATAGGATGCAGTGCTGGGGCAAGAATTGAGCAAAGGCTCAGGAGTCAAAGTAGCACTACAGGTCAGGAACAAGGAAATGTTAAGGCTCAGGAATCAAGGAAGCACTGCAAGCAGTGCTGGTTCAGGAAACAGGAAAATGGCTACAGCTCAGGATACTAGGTAGCACTGCAGGCAGTGCTAAGGCAGGCACAAGGTAAATAGCTATAGCTCAGGAACACAGGAAACCAGGTAGCACTGCAGGCAGTGCTAAGGCAGGCACAAGGAAATAGCTATAGCTCAGGAATCAAAGAACAAGGATTATCTATAGCTAAGGAATCACTGGAAACAAGAATAGCAAAAGCTCAGGGAGCACAGGAAACAAGGATCGGTCTCACCGGTAAACAGCTACAATGACCAACACTGGGCTGAAGGGAGCTGGGGCTTAAAAGAGCTCACAGTAATCATATGCAGCAGGTGTGAGCAGGCTAGCAGCAGCCAGCCACAGGTGAGCTGAATTCCTCCACCCATCCTTGGCCTGCAGGGGTGGAGACTAAGCAGTGAGCAGGGAATCCTGGGTAATGGAGTTTTCAGGCATGAGTAGGCTGGCTTCACAAAACCCGGCATGGATTGGGAATGGATGTCAGTTCCCAATAAGTGTCCAAATGGCTGGAAGTCAGGATTTGCATGCAGGGGAGGGTCTGGAAGTTTATTAGAAGACTGGAAAGTCCCCCAGTTCAGCCCCCTGTTGGTGGACACGGGAATGCAGGGAGCAAGTCGTGACAGAGCCTTTTGGATAGGAAGAGGAAGTTGGAGACTCTGGGGCACTTCCTTTTAGTTGAAAAAAAAGTTTTTTATAAAAAGACTCCTTGCACAAAAAAAACAACGCCAAATGTCAATTTGAGGAGGTTTTTAATTCCAAATTGTCAGTTCGGTAACATTTTGATGCTACTCGAGGAGAGAATCTTCCACAGATTGCAGCCACGGTAGATCCTGTGCATTCGGGATCGCGTACAGCAGAAAACTTCCACCGGAGGTTGCTGCCTCGCCCGTATGACATGTAGGCGACAGCAAAATCTCATGGGAGATGCGTCCGGCTAGCAAATCTCGTGGCGCCCGCAAACGGCCCTGAAAATCTCATGGGCGATCGTAAGCGCATGGCAAGTCGCTCCCATAGGCCTAAAATGACATTTTGAGCACTCGGACCAAAAAAAACTCTGCTCCGTTGCAGAGTGCGTAGTTTAATGGTAACTCCACGGAATGCAGAGTTGACGAATTCCGCAAACTTCACGAACGGAGCGGAATTTTATGCCCGGGCTTACTTTTAGAGAACCTAAGACCCTCCCCACTCAAAGGAAACCAGATGAATCGGTAGATGACTCTCACGATTGTCGCAGATTATGACTTGGTAGAATATGTTAGGGGAGACCTGCTCTGAGGACACCAGTTGACACCTTACAGGAATCCAAAACGAGCCATACCCGATAAATGTAACATCAAATGGCCCACAACCTTTGCCTACAGATACAGATGGCTTATTCACCCAAGTATTTTACAAAAGACAAAAAAAACGCGCTAGAAAGGGAAGAACGAACACAAATGGTTCCATGCAAAAAGATGAAAATGGCAAGAAATTCTACTCCGTGTTCAATGCCACCCAAAAAAAGATACTTCTTCCAGAAACAAAGTCCTCAGAAGAAAAACTCACATTATTGGACGGATCATCGGACGGATCATTGGAGGCCCCACTCAACAAGGTAGAAAATAAAGTTAGTGATGACACCGCAAAAAAGTGGAAGTCAAGCCAGAAGGATAAAAATAAACAAATCCTACCCAAACAAGTTGTATCTCCAAAAGAAGTAGATGCAAATAAAATTAAAAAAAAGTGTGATCTGACAGACAACTCACAAATGGAGACATCGACTTCTAGTGATCAAGACGTTGAACACAACACATCATTAAAGAATTCAAAAGACCAAGGCCGACTTAGTCGACTCGTAAATCTAAAGGTACCATCTAGCAATAATTCTGAACTGAACCATCTGGAAAGGGTCATACCCACCAATAGTAGTACAACAGAGGCTTCTGCAGTTTCAATGATTTCCACTCACCATAACAAAGTAAAAAAACACGAATGTATAATAACATCTGGTATGGACAGAGCAATCATGATCAAATGCCCCCTATTAGAAAGTAATACAGTGAACGAGCATCACTGTGCAAAAAACATCGCTCCGGCCCCCTTTGACGACAAAAACATAAGAAATGATAGTGCACATTATGCAGGTCAAATAAAACATAAAAGGGAAATGCAGGACTATCCAAATGAAATACTGTCTGAACACATTTCATCATCTACAGCAAAGGATAGCAGTGACCGGTGGCAAATCACATTAATTCCTCTATACAGTTCAAGAGGCAAGCAAGATATTTTAAATAGAGGAAATATTTTGAGGCTGCTAGCTGAGGTACGAATATTACGTTTTATCAAAACAACAGATTTATTATTGGTGACGTTTTTGCCGAACACACAACGATCAGTCTGAGATAACTGTAACATCGTGGAAGTCAGAGAAAATAGCGAATCAAATTCTTAGTGCCAAAGAGCAATTCGAATCATGGGGCATATCAATTATGAAACCTACTCCACAGTGCTACCCAGCAACACTGGCACATTGGGATTACAGGCATAGCGCTCATACTCCTGTATACTCGATTTTGCAGAACGCCCGAGGATCAACGGGCACAGATATAGTAACACCAACAGAAAGAAGACAGAATCACAGGCACCGGTCTCCGCTAGCATCAAAAAACTCAAATATCCAATGACCAATTATTGAAACAACACGTGCCCTGCAAGCTGCTAAACTAAATATACATTCCTGGAATATTGCAGGTGCAACAACTAAACTCATGGATAGTACCCTAACAGAAACTTGGGCTGCATATTATATAATAGCGCTGCAAGAGACCTGGCTGTCAGGTCCATTTCAACTGCCGGGTTTTACATTACATCAGGTGGATGCTGTAAAAATGAGTCGCTTTGGAAGGCCGAAAGGCGGATTATCAGTCTATATATCAAACAACCTTCAGGTAGAATCAGAACAGATGTCGGTGACTTCCACAAATATTCAGATAATCAAACTTAATTTTGGCAGTGATCATTGGATAACTTCAATAAGCTTTTTCAACATCTATGCTCATCCAAACGCTCAAGATAAATCGGTAACATTCAAAAAGTTAATACATAAAATAGCCGAAGTAAGATACAATACCCCGAACTGGGAAATATTGATTACAGGTGACTTTAATACCCATCTTATTCACACACCAGATGATGATGACCAGTTAGCAGCAGAAAATGAAATCTGGTCGGTAAATCATCAACCGACCCATCCTTGGAGGAAAGCCAATAAAGTAGGCAAATAACTGGTCACCACCTTAGAATATTTTGGTTTGAGAGTAATTAATGGGAGAACACAGGATGATAATCCTCCAAATTTAACATATTATGGACCTACGTCTGGGTCTATAATCGACTATACTATTCTTTCCTTACTACTAATACAGCAACTAAGCATGTTCAAAATTAAGTGCACTACAGACAGCGACCATTCAAACCAGCAAATAGCTATAAATATAAATCCAGACAGATATCAGCTTGCTCCAACAATCGACGAGGGAAGTGTAGTAACTACCCAAAAATGACTGAATTGGTCATCTCATCAACTTCCAAAACTCGCAGACAAAGCTAAAACGATCTTGGTGGCTAGTATAGCGTTCTCTTCTACGGCATTAAACGCCTGGACCAAATTTGTGATAGAATTGACAAACCAAAAACCAAATTCAACATTGAGACGGACTAAAAATTACATTCACCCATCATCTCAGAAAACGAAAGAATTAAAAAAAGAATTGAGAATAGAAATGAGGAAGGTAAAAAAACTAGGTACTCAAGCAGTCACATGGGAAAAACAAACTACTGAAGAAGGAATTTAAGAAACATGTCTGGCAAGAAAAAAGAAAATGGACAGAAGAGTTCTGGGCAAAGCTGCTCCATAATTGCAAACAATCAAATACTAAAGCTTTTTGGATAACAATAAATGGTTTAAACAAAGTAAACAATGTAACAGTATCATCAAATGTTACGGAACATGATTGGATAGTTTATCTGACAATATTCTTCATCAACGAAGATCAGCTACAATTAAATAAAACCAACAAAGCCATCGAGACTCAGATAACAACCAGGATCGAAACATTGCCTTGCCTTGAGTATGTAACCGCTTCAGATAATACATCTTGTACGCTCTCAAGAGTTGAAAACATGATCAAAGCTGGCAGAAGTGACAGTGCCCCAGGTCCAAACGGCATTCCACAGGCATTATATAAATTGGACCCAAAATATTGGGCTAACCCGATAATGGCATTGTTTAAAGAGGTGGAAAACACAGGTATGGTTCCAGATAGTTGGAGGGGATCAATAATAAACCCAATTTTTAAGGGGGGTGACAAAACTAAACCAGCGAATTACAGATTAATGGCTCTTATTGATTCAGAAGCAAAATATTACACATCACTAATATTGGAAGATTTAATAGAGTGGTCAAATGCCAAGAATTTGATTCCACCCCAACAAACAGGATCCAGAAAGGGTATGGCACCTCAATTAACATGACAACAGTTGCAATAATTGCAGAAAAAAGTAAACGCCTAAAGAAAAAACTACAACTCTGCTTTATCGATCTGAAAGCAGCTTTCGATCGGGTGGATCGACCACTCCTATGGGCTAAACTAAGATGATGGGGCATTCAAGAAAAAATCTTAAGATCAATTGAAATGCTATATACAGATACATGGATTCAAATTAAGGTGGGAGATGGTACGAGAATATCAAGGAAAGTACCAACCGCAAAGGGCCTTAAGCAAGGGTGCGTGCTAGCACCACATTTTTAACCTCTTTTCTGCTGATTTATCTGCCCACCTGGACCAAGTAAATTAGCACGCTCCAAGGCTAGGCCCATTAATGATATCCCATCTGTCATACGCCAATGATATCGTGCTGCTGAGTCACACAGAAGTTGGACTACAAAGATTAATTAAAGAAACTGCGGCATATACAAAACTTAACAAATTGGAAATTAATATTGCTAAGATTAAAATCATGTCTATAGGAAACAATCCCAATGCCTCATTAAAAATCAAGCTGGGTAATGCAATTATAGAAGAAGTCAGCACTTACAAATACTTGGGCTACAATTTTGATAAAAATTTTAATTTTTATATACACCAGCAGTACATGGTTAGAAAAAACAATGCTCTAATACACACATTCTGTGTACTTGCAAAAAAACTTGACGGCCCCTCCTTTCACCCACTGCTTTCTGTTATCAAAGCAAAATTGCTTCCATCGCTAACTTACGCAAGTACGTTGATGCATGGTGAGGATTCCAAAATGGTGGATAGACTACAAATTAAAACATACAAACGGGTCTTTGGCCTCCCTTGTAATGCTTCTCCTGCTCAAATCTGTTTGGAATTTGGATTGACCCAGCAAAATATAGCAAGAAGATACCATTTTATTAAATCCATGCACAAAATACGAAATAATCAGTCCAGCCCTTTAATCAGCGCTTTATGGGAATCTCTGATTAACGATGTGAATTCAAGTTACAACAAATATTTGCTATCATCATTACAAATATCTAATACGGGTGATTTATGGGACTTGAATCTGACGCATTCCACTTTTTGCCATGCGATGAATAAAGCAGCAAAAATTCATTCGCTAGTTGAAGAGAAAAACATATTCTTGCGGCGATCCCATGCCTGGATGACAATTCAAACATATGTCACATTTCAACCTGCAACATATTTACATCTAGCCTATCCGGCTTGTCTCAAGAAAAAAATATTGGCTATACGCTTAGAACTGCCATCCTTAGCAGATAAACCGCCATGGAGATATAAAGGCCCAAAAATGTGCAGGTTATGTGGTGCCCTTAAAGAGGATTTCTTGCATTTGGTCTGCATATGTCCCATACTAAATAATGTACGCCGTATACTTTTAAAGCGCCTATTAAATGAGAGAGGGATTCGCACATGCAGAACAGCTATCATGAGAAGCCTGGACCCTACAGACCCTCAGCTAAATTGCAAACTTTTGAAGTCTTTACAATTACTTGATAAAGCAGTTAAACAGAATTCCAAGCAGCTTACATTAGTATAAGGAATTTGGCCTATATTGTGAGCAAAAGTCATTGATATGATATTGACACAACTGTGGGACGTTGACATTTGGAGCTGCGGATACTTTTATAAACAAAACTAGTAGTTAATTTTATATTGATGCACATGCCACTTTATAATAATCGAGAAGAGTATTAACGGTTATGAATTGAAGGAATTTTTATAATGATACGCTGCAAAGAAGACCAATATATTTTCCTGTATTGTGGCAATATTAATCAATGCTTTTAAGAAAACTGATCATTTTAAAAAGGATTTTAATTTTAAATATGCACACTTATTTTGTATTAATTGTAAAATATTGAGACGGTTTTATTAACTTATAACAATAGACTTAAACTTCATTCTAAACTCCGTCTCAGATAGGAGTCTTCACCTTACAGGAGTCATGCTGGCTGTTATGTGTCCCATAGAGCCTCCAACCATTGTCCATTGATGGTGACCCACTGCCTGTACTTAGAAGTATTGGCAGGCATGTTAATATTCAAAAAGTCAATGTTAATATCAAAAACGATACATTCATGTATGAGAATGAAATCTCATCTTTATTAACGAATTCGCCCGTTGTGAACTCCACATCAACCCCCAACTTGCAAATATGTAGTCAGGCAGGTTCTGAGACCTAGGACCAAGGTGACTGATTAATAGTTCACATTTGGGGTGGCATGTAGCTGGCAGGCAAACATACAAACAGGAATTCCTAGATCAATCCCACAGATAGGCGCAGCAACACCACAATGGTCCCAGGAGTCTGTCCCCAATAAAAGCACACAAGGCCGGAAGGGTGTGCGCACTCCTAAAAACACCATAAAGTCAAACACCAAATGAGTTAGGAACATACAGCCAATCAGGACACAACACACACAGTGATCATGCACTCCCCATGCCAGACATCTGGATACGTTACCCACTGGCCGCATTGTGTCCACGCAAGATTGAGGCCCACCTGTATTTCCCATTAGAAAATTCATTTATGACTCCAGAGGCAGCAACTACATTCCTTATGTTACATGGACCTCTGGAAATACTTTATTACATGCAATGAACTAAATTGACACAGCTGTAACTGTTCTCCCAGTCACTCTGTTTATTTAAACAAACTGTTCCTGTTTTGCCAAACGGCTCTTGTCTCTTGTTTGTGCAAGCTATTTCATCTTCAACCAACAGGCATATGGGCTTTGGGCACCATCTCCTTATCTCCCAGGGAAACTAGGGTCACCTCTGTCTTCTCCCCTAAGCTAACTGGTACAGCCTCATTCCTGAGCTCTACACTCACCTACCCAGGTGTCTGCTTACCGGTGGGGGGCTGTGCCTTCATGGGACATTTAGAGTTGCCCTTGGAGTGCCCATACTTGTAGTACTCTGTGCATTGAGGCACAAACCTCCCTGTCTGCTCATCAAATAACCCCTTCTTTTTAGGCTCAGACTGGTGACTGTTGTTCACTTCGGAATTGTTTTGGGGGACTTTTGAGAACTCCTTATTTTTAAATTTTTCTCCCCCCTCTTTCTTCTGGGGGACCCCTGACCACCTGTGTAGGAGTCTACCCCTGATACCTTTTTGGATACTCTGGTGCTAGCCCAGAGATCTGCCTCCTCAGAAAGCTTCCTGAGGTCAGTTAGTTTACTGTCTACTAGGTGCTGGTGCAGCGCTGGAAAACAAATACTGAGTATGTGATCTCTCAAAATCAGATTGTACAACACACTGTAGTCATTAGCTTTGCTACCTCTCACCCAACCATTTATCACCTTGCTAGAGTAGTCCACGAAATCCACCCAGGACTGGTTTGGGAGCTTCTGACTGTCCCTAAATCTTCAGGTGTACTTTTCAGGGGTCAGTCCATACTTAGCAATCAATATGGCTTTCAAGGGAATGTACCTGGTTTGCTCCTCAACCCCTAAAGTAAGACGTGTGCCCCACCCCACAGTGGACATATGTTTCCACAACCCCTGTGCCTTTCTGGGATTTTGTAAATCCACAGGTCTGCAGCATAGTCAGAAAACCATTTGTCAATATCATCACCTCACCACATAAATGGGTAACAGATCCTTGGGGATGAAGACCTTTTCTCTCCTTCAGACACTATAGAACTGCTGCCACCATCACTGATAGCCTCTGCCTGTCTGGCCTTGTGATCCAGCTCCTTCAGACTCAGTTCATGAGCCAGTGACAATTTCTCCTCCATGGCTTGTTTCCTCTTCTCAAAGGCTTTTTCATCCTCAGCCTTTTCCTTTGCTGCCCCCATTGCCAGTTTCTATTCCTCCATTCTGAGTCTGACCATCTCCAGACTGAATTCCCTCCCCTCCCTCCTCTCTGCCTGCTCCTCTGGGGACAGGCTACGGGAAGAGACACTGCTCCTTGGCCTGGCAAGGAGCTCCACTTCAGGGGCAAAGTCATCCCCCTTCAGTTGCAGTATGCATCTCAGAGAGGTTCTCTCCTTGCCCATCTATCACATCATCCCCTTCTGTGGTTTCCTCCACTGCCTGATGAGCTTCTGCCCAGGCCCTCATCACCTTTTGCAACTCCCCCTTCCTGTTGGTGCTCTTAGCAGGAAGTCCCTTCTCCTTAAGGAACTCCTTGAGCTGGGCCACAATGTAGGCATCCATGTTGGCCAGCTCAAATTAAATTCTTGCAGGTGTGGTTTCAGGCACAACAGGCAGAGGAAACATTTGGAAAAGACAAACTGAAGTGAATCAAGGAGAATTTAAACTCGAATTGGTCTTGGATATGGAATGGTAGTGTACACCAAATCATTGTATGGCACTGCACAAACAAGTCCTTATCCTCACCACTGATCACCAATGTGAGAAATTGGGTTACTTGTTGACTGGGGTGTGAACCCTAGTCAAGCAGCAACCACAATCCTTGTCAGTATAAGGTCATGCAAATCCCAAATTAACGTGTGCTCAACCCACTGGTAGCTTGGCACAGAGCAGTCAGGCTTAACTTAGAGGTAATATTTAAAGTCTTTGTGCAGCACTTCAAACAGTAAAACAGTGAAAACAACACACATAAAGATCCCACACCAGGTTAGAAAAATAGAGCAAAATTTAATAAATAAAAAAGACCAAAACGACAAAAAATCCAATCAGTAGAACCAAAGTTATCAATTTTTAAAGAATAAAGTGAAAAATTGCGCCTAAAGCATAAATTGCCAACCACGATTATCTGGTCACGCTGGATCGGGTCAAAGTAAAAAGTTGATGTCAACCGCCATGGAGTGCAGGTCGGATACAGTCTCAGATCAGTCCCACTGAAGTTTTACTTTCTCTAGTTTTGTGCAAAGTGTTCCATACGCCTTGGAGAGGGTCACGAGGAGCAAGGAGCATGTCGCAGGCAGTTGTGCAGGGCTGGCACTTCGCTTTGGTGGTCCCTCATGAGTGGTTAATACTGCAGTGCAAATAGATGAGCTGACGGTGGCTCGGGCTGATTTTTGGTGTGAGCGGCGCTGTCTCGGAGTGAACGGGGCTGTTCGCGAAGAGCACAAAAGCTTGATTTAAGCTCGCTGAGCCACACCAAATGTCCAGGACCTGAGGGGCACCACTTAGGGGTCAGGAACTTGCTGTAGTTGGGTCCAGAAGCTGTTTGAGCTATTTATGTCCCTGAAGCTCTGATCAGGAGGCAAGCAGACTAGCCTTTGGAGTCACTCTGGGGTCATGGTTTCAAGTTGAATTTTCAGGCCCAGTTCTTCTTCCCTAGGAAAGAGGGCAGCGAGCAATAGGTCAGCACAGCATGGCAGCAGTTCCTTTAGAGCAGCAGTCCAGCCGAGTGGTAGTCCTTGTATCAGCGCAGCAGTCCTTCTTCCTGGCAGAGTATCCACAGGTCCAGAAAATGTACTGAAGTGGTGTTGTCTGAGGGCCAGTATTTATACCCAGTTGTGTCTTTGAAGTGGGGGAGAGACTTCTAGAGGCTTCTCTTTGAAGTCCCCAGGCACCTTGCCTTCCCTGCCCTGGCTCCAGACTAACTACAGATGGTAACCAAATCTTTGTGTGGAGGCAGGACACAGCCTAGTCAAGTGTAAGTGGGGCTGTCCCTAGCTCCTCCCTCCCATCCTGCCTGTCATGGCCCATCCAAGCACACCTAAGCTCCCTATTGTGTGTGACTGTCTAGGAGAGATACACAAAACTCAATTGTCAACCACACCCAGTCATGTGACCAGAGACAGGCTACAGGCACTAAATGACTAAGGCAAGAAAATGCCAACTTTCTAAAAGTGCCATTTTCTGAATTGTAATTTCAAATCTGACTTTACCATAAGTTAGGATTTTAAATTAGAATTCCAGAGACACCAAACAGGAACTGTTTACCTTTTCCCATTTGGAAATTACAATTGTAAAATACAATAAGGAAATTCCAATGTTGTCCTATGGGAGAGGTAGGCCTTGCAGTAGTGAAAAATGAATTTAAGAGTTTTTCACTACCAGGACATATAAAATGTAAAACTACATGTTCTACTTTTTAAATGCATTGCACCCTGCCCTCTGGGCTGTCCATGCCTACACTAGGGATGACTTATATGTATTAAAAAAGGTTTCGGCCTAGCAAAAAGGTTATTTTGTCAGGTCGGCATGGCAGGTTACAACTGCACATACAGGCTCTGCAATGGCAGGCCTGGAACATGTTTAAAGGGCTATTTAGGTGGGTGGCACAATCAGTGCTGCAGGCCCACTAGTAGCATTTAGTTTACAGCCCCTGAGCACATGTAGCACTACTTTACTTGGGACTTATAAGTAAAGGAAATATGCCAATTGGGGACAAGCTAATATTACCATGTTTTTAGGAGTGAGCACATACACTTTAGCACTGGTTAGCAGAGTTCTAAGACCAGCACAAATGAAATCAAAAATATGGAGGTGGAAGGCAAAATGTTTGGGTGAAGACCACCCTAGGGCTGACAGGTCTAACATTCATAAACAAACACACACAGTTGAGCAGCAGGAGCATTAGCCCATCAAGTTCCTTACTGGTAATGGTACCTGTTACCTGCATGTTGGACTTGGCCCTTTTTGCAGGGTTATCCCTGAACTTTTTGCCTTCCTCCTGGTATTTTTTCTGACCTGGTGTTGGTGGTTTTAGGACTCTTGGCACTTTATCACTGCTGTCCAGTGTAAAGTGCATGTGCTCTCTACGGTAAAACATGGTAAGATTGGTCTACACCTGTTTGGCGTATTTAATTTACCTATCAGTCCCCAGTAAAGTGGTATCTCATATACCTGGGGCCAGTAAATTAAATGCTACTGGTGGGCTTGCAGCGCTGCTTGCGCCACCCACCAAAGTAGCATTTCAAACCTGTCTCAGGCCTCTGCCATCGCAGGGCCTGTGCGCGTAGTTTACTGCCACTGTGACATGACACATAAAGTGGTTGCCACGTCTGTGACTCCCCTTTCACTACATATCAGTCACCCCTAAGGTAGGCCCTAGCAAGCCCTACGGGCAAGGTGCGCTGTAGGTAAAAGGTAGGGCATGTGCCTTAACTGTGTGGCATGTCCTGGTAGTGACAAACAGCCATTTTGGTTTCTCACACTGTGAGGCTGCCCTCTCATATGAATGCATTGGGGATTCCCTGATATGCGTTTCAGTGGTAATTCCTGATCTGAGAGGAGTAGCGTGATCAAGTTTGGTATGTTTGGAATTGTGGTAACAAATGCTGCGTAATGGTGTTCACAGATTTATTATCACTATTTTAGAAATGGCACTTTTAGAAGTGGGCATTTCTGTGTGCTATGTGTCTTTGTGCCTGCCTGATGTGTATTGCATGTCTGGCTCTGGAGTGACAGAGACTGGGGAGGTGCAGTGGCTCCAGAGGGGCTGGGTGAGTCAGCGCTAGGCTGAATGGGCCTGCTCTGCATTTGGAGTAGTGGGAGGAGTAGCCCCTGACCCTGAATAGGTCGTTGCCTGCCTTGTACAATGCTGGCTCCGCCCCCCTGTGGTGTGTCTGGGGCCAGAGCCTACACTAACAATGAGGGTGTTTGTGCACTGAAAGGATGTTCCTAAGTGCCCCCCAGAACTGGTTTGGACCGGGCACTGAGCCCTGTGCCAGGGGGAGAACAAAGACACTGACTAGTATAAGTATTGGGGCTGGGACCCCATGAAATGAGCTGTGTGCTGCTTGGTGCTTACTTGCAGCCGGTAGGCTGCTGGACTGCCAGGAGGAACCACCATCTGGGGCTCCCTACTTGTGGGAGTGAAGCTGCTGCCCTGCTGAAGAGCCCCGGTGTGCTGGCCTGCCTGGGCTGATTGAGCTGCAGGGAGAGGGCTAAGCACCCTTGCCCTGGGAAGAGTACTGCCAGGTCTTTCATGCTGTAGACCGGCTGGATGCTGCTGGGGTCACCAGTAGCAGCGTGGAAAAGTGCAGCTTCTCTCCTCTGCAAACGGAGAGGTAGTGGTGTGGAGTGGTGCAGCCTCTCCCCCCTTTGCAACCGGAGGAGTAGCGTGTGGTGAGCGCTTGATCTGTCCCCCCAGGGCTTGGGGGATCGTGCCCTCTGACGCTGAGGAGCCTCGGAGCCCAGTCGCAGGAAGCGCTCTCCCACTCCCGGTCGTGCTCCCTTGTCGCGCTTCCAGTGCTTAGTAGCCGGGGTTCTGCTACGTGTCCCCGGGCTGCGTGGAGGCCCCAAAATCCTGAGGAATCCCTGGCCGGATTACGGAAGCCCACCCCGCATTTTCATTCACGAAGAGGAAGCAGGCGGAAGTCAGGCGGAGCCGACTTCCTGAAGACAGGAGCCAATCCGACGGAGACTTCGCTCCAGAGGCCGGAAGACAGGCAGAGGTTGCCTGGTTGTGGGCGGGGCCGATGGAGGCTTTGCTCCGTGCCCGACTGCCCGTGTTCATTTCCTCCGGCTTCAGGGCGGTTGCACCGTGGGATTGCGGGCAACCCCCAGTGCGAGGCCCCTGGATGAAACTGCTCTACATGTTTTTGGCCTGATTGCTGCTGAACCGCATGATCGCGGGCAGCTGCCTTTGTCCCACAGCCACAAGAGAAGCCCCGGTGAGTGGGGCTGGGAGGGCACACTGTTGGTGCCGATTTTTGGTCATACAGCTGCACCGCCAGGTCGTGGGCAGCTGCAACGTGGGGCACATGATTAGGGAGGACAAGGGGTGAGTTGCACCCCCTCCCCCCCTGTGAGGATTGTGCCCAGAATTGAAGACTGCATCGGCAGCCAGGCTGCCCTGACTTTTGGACAGAGGGCATTATGGGGCAGCCCAAGACGGGCCCCAGAGGAAGGCCAGTTGGCCTGGAGGTCACCGCATGTTTTGGTGGGTCGTAAGGCCCTAAGGTGATGTGTGCACCTCATAAGTGTTACTGTGGTGCACTGGTAATTGAGGCGGTATGCCTAGGATGTTATGCAGAAGGTGTTTATGCTACCTGCAATGTTACCAGTAGTTACTGGTTGTGATTTTCACTACTTGTGTGTTCTAATGGTGATGACAGTGGCCAGATTGGCCCTGTAATGTATATAATCCCCTGTAAAGTAATACCTAGTGCCAGGTGGCACAGTGTATATATGTGATTATGCTCTGATGTGTTTTATGGATAATACAAAGGCTATTTTTATATAACCTCGTGTGGAGTTTCTTTTGTGGTGTGCCTAGTATGTTGCTGCTGTGTGAGTGTGTTGCGCAAACGCTTTACACATTGCCTCTGGGATAAGCCTGACTGCTCGTGCCAAGCTACCAAGGGGGTGAGCAGGGGTTATCTTCAGCGTGTAACTCCCTTGCCCTGACTAGAGTAGTGGTTTCTGCCTGAATTAGGCGCATGCCCTAGCCAACCAGAAATCCCATTTCTAACACTGCACATTAGGCATATATTATTTTGGTTGACATTTAACGGCTGGAGCTGTCTCTTTGGACTGAGACCTGTAACCTGCAAGCAATATTGTTTCTATATTATTTCAATGCCATGTGCTCTACTAAACAATCTATTAATAGACTATCTTTCTCAAGCTTTCTTTATCCAGCACACAACAAACTCAATGTCTGGATACATAGAATTTGCAAAGTCCCTAGCACACGTAAAGATTTCAGAAGCACAGAAAATGACAGCAGTAGCTTTTCATGTCAACACAAGTATATACACAAGTCACAATTGTTTCTTCAATCTTTTATTCTTTTCCGTAGATTCTTCTTATACGTAAATTTTATGACAGATCGAAAGCCAACACGTGTTTCGCCGCTTCTGTTTACATATACACTCGACTTTTTCAAGGCTCAATTGTCTTCAATGTAGAATTGTTAACGTGTGGTGATATTTCCAACCCACACGGTCCTCCGGCGTGGGGAAATAAAAGTGGTGAGGTCTGTAATAACGATGCTCGCTCTCCAGTATATGGTTGTAAACAACTCAATTGTCTTCAATGTAGAATTGTTAACGTCCTCGTACTCGAGGAAGCCGGCGTGAGGGGTCTGAACGATGTACAAAGGAACTTAGACGTTGTTTACAACCATATACGCGCTGTGCATGTTGCCGTTCGCGATGATTGCACTGTGCGGATAAACACCCGGCGCTGAAAATCACAGTGAACGGCATTCATCTAACGCACTTCGCTGGGTTCCGCATAACTCCGCCCAGGCTTATTAGAAATGCCACTTTTAGAAAGTGTTGAAAGCAATGGGGTAACCCAGTATCCCTCAGAACCTGGGTATGTATATCATAAACAAAAATTGGTTCTGTCGGGTAAGAAAATGTCTTTACAATTCAAAACATTTGTGATATCAATGTATCTTTGATGCACATGGAACACATAAACAAGAACAATTTTTGGGCGTGATCAAAAAACTTTTTACATTTCTTTTTATCGAAACAATGCAAATAATCAAAAACTACAAATGATGGCTGTCTAATTATTTAAAAGGCAAAACGGACAAAATGACAAATTTACAGTGAGTAAAGTGCCCAGGTGAAGGATGGTGACTAAGTGTATGTACATGGACGTGAAGAGATTTTGCATGGAAAAAGAATACATTTTACAGGTCCAAACAATATATGTTTCCAGTATCTCTAGTCCCAACAAAAGAATTGCTTAATGATTCAAGGACAACGAGATCTAAAGATGTTTGGACCGATGTATCCGTCGACGTTTCGACCCTAATAAACGCAAAAGTGAGAATGTCATGGCGGGTCTTCTTCAGGACAGGGGAGCAGGAGGTCAGACAGCCCAATCCATACGTATTAATGGATTCTGACAACAGAAATTCAAGACGCCATGCTGTTCATGAAGGCGGGAGAGATGGTACCCTGAAAATTAGGATCCCAACTGATCATGTGTGGTGAAAGCGCTATGTCATCAATCACCTTGGTACGTAGAGAAAGTCCAAGAACGATGTCTTGAAACTTGTGGCAATGATTAAATCATGCAGTAATACTTCGATGCTTCAAGTCAATTAGAAGGCATCTCTTTGAAAAATATCAATTTCTTGGAATGCGAGCAGCGAGGAAGCCGTCTGCAACGGATGAACGGCTTCCTCACTGCTCGCATTCCAAGAAATTGATTGACGACACAGCGCTTTCACCGCACATGATCAGTTGGGATCCTAATTTTCAGGGTACCATCTCTCCCGCCTTCATGAACAGCATGGCGTCTTGAATTTCTGTTATCAGAATCCATTAATACGTATGGATTGGGCTGTCTGACCTCCTGCTCCCCTGTCCTGAAGAAGACCTGCCATGACATTATCTCACTTTTGCGTTTATTAGGGTCGAAACGTCGATGGATACATCTGTCCAAACATCTTTAGATCTCGTTGTCCTTGAATCATTAAGCAATTCTTTTGTTGGGACTAGAGATACTGGAAACATATATTGTTTGGACCTGTAAAATGTATTCTTACTCCATGCAAAATCTCTTCACGTCCATGTACATACACTCAGTCACCATCCTTCACCTGGGCACTTTACTCACTGTAAATGTATGTCATTTGCGCCGTTTCACCTTTTGAATAATTAGACAGCCGTCATTTGTAGTTTTTGATTATTTGCATTGTTTCGATAAAAAGAAAAGTAAAAAGATTTTTGATAACGCCAAAAAAATTCTTGTTTATGTGTTCCATGTGCATCAAAGATACATTGATATCACAAATGTTTTGAATTGTAAAGATACTTTTAGAAAGTGGACATTTCTCTGTACTTCTTGCTCTTTGTGCCTGACAGCCTGTCTCCAATACACATCTGGGCTGGGTGACAGCTACACTCTGTGCATTCCCTCAAGACAGCCAAAAACACAGGAAGGGCTGGGTGTGACAGTGGACTCATCTGCATTCATCTGAATTCTGATAGCCTTCCTGGGCAGGAAGGGGTGGAGGTGGCTCACACGTTCATCTGAATAGGGTGTGTCCAGTCCTCACACAAATCACTGATTACCCTCCAGTGGTAGCCTGGTGACAGGACTGGGTTAAAAGGGATCCTTGTGCACTTCAGAGAGCTCCTTTGAAGCCACCCCCTACATCAAAGGCAATTTTTGGTATAAATATTGGGTCTCTGACCCCCTAAAATCAGACACTTCTGGATCTTGAACTGAACCTTTGTCAGAAGGACTGCTAAGCTGCTTAAAGGACTCCACTGGACTGCTTTTCTGGAAGGACTCATTTTCTGCTTGTTGCCCTGCTGCCTGTTGCTCCCTGGCTCTGCTGGAAGGAGAGCTGGACTCTGCCTTTCCTCCAAGCGATCTCCAAGGGCTTGCTGGCTCGCCTGTTTTCTGAAGTCTCAGGGACACAAAAGACTTTCTACAATTCTGTTGCTGCTGCTGGACTCTGTCTTCTGTGAGTCCTCCCCTTGCCTGAAGTGCCCCTCCAAGCTCTGGGCCTCAGAATTGGCTTCTGCAGCTGTTGTCAGCACCTAAAGCTCCTGGGCCCCTGAAATCAAGCTTTTGGGCTCTTCACGACCACAAACAGGCCCTTTCGCACTGGGACTGCGCCGCTCCGTCGAAGGATCCGCGCGAGTTGCCACAACATCATCTACTCACACAGCACCGTCCATGACCATGAGGCCCCGTCTGCCATCCGCGACAACTGGGCGACTCTTCATGCCCGCAGGATCATCACTAGCAACGCTGTACTTGCTCCAGCAGACCGTCTCCACAGTGAACGGGGCTCTTGGCTCAGCTTCAGAAGGCAAAAGTTTAGCAGGACCTGTTTGGAACTGTATCTGACCTGTGCTCCCTCGTGGTTGGCCTGAACTTTGGATTTACCCCGGTCTAGCACAACCTAAAATAACCTTTTATCAATATTGACTTATTGGTCTATTCTTTAAAAATTCATAACTCTGGTTCTACTTATTGGATTTTTGTCATTTTGGTCTTGTTTTATTCATACAAATATGATCTATATTTAAAAACCTGTATGGAGGCTTTTTGTGGTGAATTAACTGTGTTACTGGGTGTGTGTGTGTTGTACAAATACTTTACACATTGCCTTTGTAGATAAGCCTGACTGCTCTGTGTCAAGCTAACAGAGGGTGAGCACAGGTTATCTCATTGAGTATCTAGCTTACCCTGACTAGAGTGATGGTTCCTGCTTGGCTTGGCTGCATACCCCAGGCAAACAGGAATTCCATTTCCAACATTGGTGGCAGTGGTGGGATAGGATTTGTATTTGTGCAATACCATATAGTAACTCATTGTTCACTACAACTCCAATTTAAGCCTTTTTCAATTCTCCCTGTTCTGACATCTTTTTATTTTTCCAAAGTCCTTTTGCCCAAGCCCCATTTTTCCCTGCAACGTCTGTGGTCCTACCTGGCAAGATGGAATTTGAACTGGACTGGCCAATCTGGAAGCATACACAGTGGCTCAGCTAAGGGTACTGCCAGGAAAAGGGGTGTTCAAAAAGGGAAGTTCCAAGAAGGCAGAGCTTCAGAAAGCCTTGAAAGCGTGGGCAGACGCTCACCAAGAAGGAGTAGTGGATGAGGAGGGATCTGTGTCTGAGGAAGGATCAGAGCAGAACCTGACAGAGGGTTTTGACATGCAGCCTATAAAGGGGGGGAGCAATCCCCCCCTCCTAGTATCAGTAGTCCACTCTAGCGGAGGAAGCAGTGTGTCTTCAAGGAGAATGTCCTCAGAGGAGCTGGCAGACAGGAGGGAGGAGAGGAAACTAAGGCTACAACTTACCAAGATGGAGACGGACATGGAGTAGACACTTGCCCTTGCTAAGCTTGAGAAGGAGCAAGCTATGGAGGAGAGGAGGCTACCCACAGATGAAAGGAAGATGGCTAATGACCTAAGCCTCAGAGAGCTTGATATTAGAGCTTTCCAAGTGGGGTCCAGCAACAACAATAATGGTGGCAGCATACCTGCAGTGTCTTCACATGAGTCCAGATTGCATATCCCAAAAGTTATGGTGCCCAGTTACAATGTGGGGGATGACATAGATGAATGGTTGGCAGCCTATGAAGTGGCTTTGAAAGTGCACAGGGTCCAGAGGGGTTCTGGGGGGGGGCAATCTTTGGAGGTACATGCCCACTGTAGGGAGTAACACACTCCCTACACTAGAGGTGGGGGAACAGACCATCTACACTGCTATGAAGACCATTTTAGTAAGCATGTTCCGGTTGACACCTGAGAGGTACCAACAAAGGTTCAGGGCTAGCCACAAAGGGAAACATCCTTTACCCCCGCAGGCACAACCACAGCCTGCCTTTACTTCGCAGTCACTACCCCGGCTGCAACGTTACCACGTGTTCCTTTGCCATGCAAGTCATTACAATGATTTTATTTAGGGGACGTGTTGTTGGACTGGTGTTGTAGTTTAAGTCCAACACCTTCCCTACTGATTCACTGACTGGAGTTGGAATAGTAATTTATACTATTCCAAAGTCCAATGCCCCCTAAGGCAAGTCATTGTAATGACTTGCGTGGCAAGGGAACACATGGTAATGTCACAGTCAGGGTAGTGACTGCAGAGTAAAGGCATGCATGGGAATTGCATGCAGGGTTCCATAAAACATCCAGCCAAAAGCTCTCTACACAAACATGAGTAGGTTTTCTGGATTATGCTGGTAAGGCACTGAAGGGCTGGGTGAGGGACAGCAAAGTTAATAATTATAAATGATTGTCCAACTTGTTTTTGAAGGAGCACATTCTTGATACTTGTTTTCCAGAGCTGTACCAACTCCTGGTTGATAGCAAGCTTACTGATGCCAGGAAGCTTGCTGAGGGGCGGACACCTGGTTCAGCACTAGAGTGTCCAAAAAGGTATCTGGGCGGACTCCCAAAAAGGTGGTCAGGGTCCCAACCAGAAGAAGAAGGGGGAGATTACAGGACTGAGTTCTCTAAAGGAATGACTATGGTAAGGAGTCAGCTGGTTTCCCCAGAGCAGGTAATTACTAATGCATTCCACCAGGTTGTGGTGGCTGACAACAGAGAGGGTCAATATCCTGTGGCCCTGGTTCCATTTGATTGGGGGGGCAGGTCTTCTGAATGTTGCAGTGAGCCCTCCTTTGCCTGTGGACTGTTAGTTGGGTAATGACCTGGAGCGCACTACCTGGAAGGAAGTGGAGCTCAAGGCTCATGTGGTGAGGTTAGGGTTACCCGTGTGGCTCTGTGCCACAACAAGGTCCATGTCTGCCCATTCAAGCAAGTCAAGAAGGTCTGGAGCCTGGAATAATGGCCACACCAGCTGCTAAGAAGGGGAAAGGCAAGGAGCTTGGTAATCTAGCCACTGAATGTACCTCCAGTGAGATGGTTGGGGCACCTGTGGTGGCCACTCCGCTGAGGAGGACATTGCTTCCATTGGTGAACTGTCTGAGCTTGCTGGGTGGCATGTGTAAGGAAAACCCACCAAGGAGGAGTTCTGTAGGGCATAAAGGGAGTGCCTAACACTTGTAGGCATGAGGCAACAGGCTGAAGCCCAAGCAGCAGGTGATGCCTCTGGTAGTCCACATGTACTGGGAAGACAAACTCCTGTACAGTGAGCCTAACGCTCCTGGGCATGGCACATCAAGGGCCCTGGTGGACCCCCAATGCTGCAGAGCCTTCTTACTGGAGCTGGCTCACGAGATTAACCTGTCAGGACACCTAGACCAAGACAATACCTTTGCTAAACTTTTCCCCCACCTCTATTGGCCTGGGATCAAGAATTCCTCAGATGCATTCTGTAGGACTCATGTGACCTTCTAGGCTAGCGGGAGGACAGAGTAGAGGCTGAAAGCCCCCCCTAACCCACTGCCTGTCATTAGCCCCCCCCCTTTGAAAAGGTGGGCATCAACATTGTAGGGCCTATGGATCCCCATACTGCAACAGGTAACAGGTTCATCCTGGTTCTGGTGGATCATGCCACTAGGTACCAAGAGGCAATCCCCCTAAGGACTACTACTGCTCCTGCAGTGGCAAAGGCCCTAATGGGAATTTTTGCCTGAGTGGGTCTCCCCAAGGAAGTTGTGTCTGACAGGGCACAAACTTCATGTCTGCTTATATGAAGTCAACGTGGAACGAGTGTGGAGTAACGTACCGGTTCGCCATCCCTTACCATCCACAAACCAATGGGCTTGTTGAGAGGTTCAACAAGACCCAAAAATGCATGATCAGAGGTCTGCCTGAGGAAAAGGTGGGATATCCTCTTACCATACCTGTTTGCTTATCTTGAGGTGCCACAGAAAGGAGTGGGTTTCAGTCCATTTGAGTTACAGTAAGGGCACACAGTAAGAGGACCTCTGAGACTGGTGAAAGAAATGTGGGAGCAAGCTTCATGGAAGGTACCCCAGGATGTAGTGAGCTACATGCTGGCCTTCAGAATCCAAATGGCTAAGTTATAGAAGCAAGCTTCCAGTAACCTTGAAGCCAACCAGGAAGTTATGAAGGAGTGGTATGACAAAAATTCTACCACTGTGGAATTTCAACTGTGGAAGGTCAAAAGGTGCGGGTAATAGAATAGGTACATCCCAGGGCCCTCCAGGACCGCTGGAATGGTCATATGAGGTGATCAAAAGAAAGGACAAGGCCACATACCTGGGGGACATCAAGACCCCTAGGCAACCCCACAGGGTGCTGCATGTAAATTGCCTCAAACCACACTTTGAGAGGTCTGAGCTCACCATGCTGTTGGTGACTGATGGAGAAGAGGAAGAGGAGAGTGACCCTCTTTCTGACCTCTTGGACTCCAAGGAGAAGGATGGGTCTGTGGAAGGAGTAATCCTTTCCCCCACTCTAACTCCTGAACAACAGGGAGACTGCCACCAAGTGTTGGGGCAACACTCTTCTCTGTTCTCCCTTATCCCTAGGACTACACATCTATGTACCCATGATGTGGACACAGGATACAACCTACCAGTGAAGAATAAATCTTATAGGTTGTCAGATAAGGTGAGGTCCAGCATTAAGGCTGAAGTGCCCAAAATGCTGGGGTTAGGGCAGTGGCGGCTCCTCCGCTAAGGTAGAGGAGCGTCGCCCCACTGCTTTTTTGCAGTGAAAGACAGAGAAAATAAAATGATAATACCTTGTTGTGGGAGGGCAGGTCGGATAAACAGATGCGGAGGCCGAATATATGGTCCAAAGATTCGTGGTTTATTATCAGGAGCCGCTGTCTTAGGTTTCACTACAGGGATGGGGTGTTCTTCTCCGGGTTTAGTCCTCTCTCTCCAGGGTTGGGAACTGGGACTGGTTCGGTCCGCCTCTTCGTCTTCAGAGCTGAGGTGAAGGGGGCTGGGCTCTGGCTTGTCCATCGTGCTGGCTTTCACCCGGAGGCTCGTACCGAGGAAAAGAAAACGGAGGCCGTCAGTGATATTCTGGTATGAGGGGGGGGGGTGCGTAGAAAAACAATACCCATCACCTTCACCCGGTGGTATCTAGGGTTGTTCTAAGGTACATGCACAGTCTGTTGGAGGTCACGATGAGGAAAGAGAAAGAGGGGATGGCGTACCCTTTTGTCAAAGAAAGGGAAAACAACAGAAAGTATCGTGCCCGAAATGCCAGTAGAGTTTATTCTCTCCTGCTGGCTCAGAGATAGTTGCTCTCTCCCCTGTGCCAGTTACCACCCCTCCTCCCGCCTCCCACGTCTACTTCAACCCGCCTTCCCCAAAACCAGCGCCACTCACCGGCTCCGCCGCAACTCTCCTGAGCTGCGGCCGCTCTTCAGCCTCCTCCGGTGGACGCCACCACTCTTCGGTCCACTGGTCGTCTGCTTCCTCCTCCTCCTCGACGCCACTCCGGTCGCCGTCCTCTCGTCCCGGACTCCGCTCGGTGTTCGGCTCTCGTCCTGTACTCTGCTCCTCGTCCTCCTCTTGTCTCACGCTCTGCTCCTCGTCCTCCTCTCGTCCCACACTCTGCTCCTTACGCCTCTCTTCTCTCCGGTCAACGACGCCTCTTCCGGGGCTTTCCTCTCTGTCAATGGTTTAGCCGCCGTACATCCAGGGTCAGCTCCTCCCCTTTCCACCTTCTTGCCTCGCTGTGAAAAAACACGAAAGATGGGTGTGTCTCTCCCCCTGACAGCGGCTTTCCTGTGTACGCCCCTAGCAGGCCGATCTCTACACGCAAAGGAGTCTGGTCGCTGTCGTTCTCCCACAGCCGCCGGCATTGATATCCCGGAGCCCACCTTCTCACATCCCTTTCCCCTTGCTGTCTTACTACAAGGGTTTTGTTCTTGGGGGTACCTTGACAGGAAGTCCACGTTTCCTTGTTCCGATCCCTTTCGAGGCTGGGTTTGGAACCGGTAGGGCTGTAATGCCAGAAACCACCTCAACACTCTTTCGTTGTTTCCCTTGTTTTGTGCTAGCCATTCCAAGGGGGCGTGATCAGTGTATAAAGTAAACTCTCTCCCTTCTAGGTAGTATCGTAGTGTGTCTATGGTCCATTTGATTGCTAATGCCTCCTTCTCTATGACGGCATAGTTTCGTTCTCTAGGAAACAGCTTCCTACTGATGTACAATATGGGTTTCTCCTCTCCTTGTTTCGTTACTTGAGACAGCACTGCCCCTAGTCCCTGTTCCGAGGCATCCGTCTGGAGTATAAAGGGAAGAGCGTAATCTGGACTGGCTAACACGGTATCGGAAGTAAGGGAAGTTTTTAGGGTCTCAAAAGCTTGTAGAATCTCCCATGAGGGGTTCCCCAACCTGACCTCTGTTTTTACTGTTTTCTGTAACAAGTTGGTGAGGGGGGGCCGCAATTTGTGAAAAATTGGGAATAAAACGTTGGTAATATCCGAGCAGTCCTAAAAAGGCACGGAGGTCTATTCTTCGTTTTGGGTAACTGGATTTGGGAGATAGCTGTCAATTTGGAATCTTGGGGTCTGATGGCTCCTTTACCCAATAGATATCCTAGATACCGGACTGTTTGGGCTGCGAGACGGCTTTTGGCAGGGTTGATCTTAAGACCATGGTGTCCTAGGGCTTTTACCACTTGTGACAAATGGGACAGGTGTTGTTCCCAACTGTCGCTATAGATGACAATGTCGTCTATATATGCACCGGCATACCTCTCATGAGGCCGTAGGATTTGATTCATAGCTCTCTGAAAAGTAGCCGGAGCTCCATGCAACCCAAAGGGTAATACCTTAAATTGGTATAATCCATCTGAGTTGGAGAACGCTGTTTTTTCCTTGTCTTGTTCGAGCAGGGGTATTTGCCAGTACCCTTTACAGAGGTCCAGGGTACTGATGTATTTGGCCCTGCCAATTCTCTCGACCATCTCGTCCACTCTTGGGAGGGGATATGTATCAAATTCCGATATTTTGTTTACCTCTCTAAAATCGATACAGAAACGTACCGAGCCATCCGGCCGGATGACGAGGACAATCGGCGAATTCCATTCGCTGATGGGCTGGTTCGATGACGTCCATCTGTATCATCTTCTGTACTTCCTCTCGAATGGTGTGCCGGCGGGCTTCGGGTACTCGGTAGAGGTCGGAGGCGTGCCCGTGTACCAGGGGGTCTTGATGGCGTGTTCTACCAGGGACGTCCTTCCAGGGGATGTGGAAAAGGCGTCATGGAGAGGAAGAAGTACATCTGCCAAATCCATCCTCAATTCAGGAGGGAGGGCCGGATCCATGCACTGATCAAACAAGGAAACCGTCACCACTGCGTTGTTAGCGAGAGCCGGCAAGGGGCCCTCCCATTTCTTCAGCAAATTAACGTGATAGATTTGGGAGGTGCCTCGAGCCGGATCCAACTCAACGCGGTAAGTCACAGGCGTTACCCTTTCCCTCACAGTGTATGGTCCCTGCCATTGCCCCAACAGCTTGTGGTCGGAGGAGGCCATCATGAGCAGTACGGCATCGCCTACTGTGAAGGATCTCTCCTTGGCTTTTTTGTCATATTGTACCTTTTGTGCCGCTTGGGCATCTTCTAGGTTGGTACGGACGATGGCTCTAATCTGGCCTAGATGGGTCTTGAGATTGGACACATAATCCACCAATGGTTTGGTGTTATCCGGTTCGGTTTCCCATTTTTCCTGGGCCATGTCCAGCAGGGATCTGGGCTGATGGCCATATAACAACTCGAATGGTGAGTAACCAGTGCTGTTCTGTACTTTACATCGCACGGCGAATAGGGCTAGGGGCAGCATATCCTCCCATTTCCTTGTTTCTACGGCTAAGAGTTTTTTAAGAGTGGTCTTAAGGGTAGCATTGTACCGTTCAACTAGGCCGTCTGTTTGGGGGTGATATGCGGCGGTCCGTATTTGATGGATTCCCAACTGGGCACATACCTTTCTCATAACTTTGGATACGAATGGGGTTCCTTGATCTGTTAAGACCTCCTTCGGGAACCCTGTTCGCGCGAATACATTTATCATAGCCTTAGCAATATTGGTGGCATCCGGACGGCGTAAGGCCATTGCTTCCGGAAGCCGGGTGGCATAGTCAACAAGGACCAAAGCGTACCGACACCCACTCCGAGAGCGGTAGCAGGGGTCCTATAATGTCCATCCCTACTCTGCTGAAGGGTTCTTCTATGATGGGTAAAGGACGTAAGGGTGCTCGGGGTGGCTTGTATCGACTATTCTTCTGGCATATAGGACACTCCCTACAGTACCTTTTTACTTGTTGGAAAATACCGGGCCAATAGAACCGTTCCGTTATCTGTTTCTCCGTTTTCTCTTTCCCGAAGTGTCCCCCCAACAGGTGGCTATGGGCCAGAAACAATACCTTTTCCCTAAAGGGTCCCGGGACCAATAACTGGGGAGTCTGGGTAGGGTTTCCTTTTCGGTATAGCAACCCGTTTCTAATGAAAAAATAAGGACCTACATGTAGGGGATCCTCTTGTGCTAGAGCGGAGTTCCATGCTTCCTGTAGGACAGGATCTTCCCGTTGAGTGGCACGGAAGTTTCTATCCGTTTCCCAGGGCGTGTCCTCTTGTATGATTGGCAACACTGTGGGGGGCTTCCCTTTTTCTGCCCTTCTCTGTTTCTTGCTCTTCCGTGGTTTGGGTTTGGTCCATTCCTGGTTTTCTTCACAGGAAAAGGGTGCCGTGGCCCACCATTCCTCTTCTTTGGTAGGGGCGCTTTTTATCAATTGGGGTAGGCTCGGGTAGTCGTCCCCAAGAATAACCTGTTCTGGCAAACTGGGGATGAGGCCCACCTTCAAAGTGGTGCCCGAGTCATTCTGATGCTGTATCTGTACTTGGGTAGTGGGATACTGCTTCGTATCGCCGTGAACACATCGAATAGCGACAGTCCCGTCAATGGGTCCGATCCAGGGTTCTAGGTCTTGAGGTCTTATGACGCTTTGGTGGCAACCTGTGTCAGCCAAGGCAATGGTGGGTTGCCCGTTTACCATCACTTTGCAGTGGTACTGGGGAGGTTTCTTTTCAGGGGGGAAACAATAATAATTGCGAGCCATCCCTATCTCCATGGGCTCTTCCTTTTGCGGACAGAACCTGGCTATATGTCCCATTCCTCCGCAATGAAAACACTGGGGTCCCGGAAGAGGGGCTCTGTATATGGGAGGTCCGTGAGTTCCAGGAATGATGGTTACGGGTTCCGTTTTTTTGATAACAGACGGACGAGGGGGTCTGTGAACTCCAGAGCCGCCAGACCTCCATGAAGGATCGTCCTTTCCCTTTTGTATTTCCTGAGCGCGGCTGTATGCGCTGGCAATTTCTACTGCTGTCTCTAAGGTGAGGTGGGCCTGTTGCCGTACCCATCTCTGTATGGGTGGATGAAGGGAGGTCAAGTATTGCTCTAGGTAGATCTTGGCCATGATGCCATCCTTATCTGTGGTGGCAGGCTTCAGCCACCGATCTGTCATATCCTTCACCCGGAAATACAGTGCTCGAGGGGTCTCTTGGGGTCCTTCTCTTATTTGTCGTAGCTTTATCCTATAGGATTCATCATCTATTCCCAAACGCTCCATAATGCATTGTTTAATGTCTGCGTATGGGACCGCACCTTGGACTGTGGCAGCTTGATAAGCCGCCTGTAGATCTCCTGAAAGGAGGGGTCCCAGATACTGTCCCCACCTGTCAGCGGGCCAGGCCGCCGTGGTGGCTATTCGTTCAAAGTTATTAAAAAAGAAATCCGGGTCTTCCCCACTGACATATCGTTGGAGTACCATGGAAGGGAGGGTAGTGGGTCTCCTCTGCTGTCCCAGGGCCTCGGTAAGTTTATCCATGGCTGCCCCGTGGGTTTGGCTTTGTCCCGTCAGCACCTGCTGTATCTTGCCTCGGTCCTCCTCCACCACCATGAGGAACTGTTCCATCACCTTGCCCAGGTGTTCCTGGTTTTCCGCCATCTTTGCCATAGCAGCCTCCATGTCTCCGCCGGATCCCACTTCTGACACCACCTGTGGGAGGGCAGGTCGGATAAACAGACGCGGAGGCCGAATATATGGTCCAAAGATTCGTGGTTTATTATTATCAGGAGCCGCTGCCTTAGGTTTCACTACAGGGATGGGGTGTTCTTCTCCGGGTTTAGTCCTCTCTCTCCAGGGTTGGGAACCGGGACTGGTTCGGTCTGCCTCTTCGTCTTCAGAGCTGAGGTGAAGGGGGCTGGGCTCTGGCTTGTCCGTCGTGCTGGCTTTCACCCGGAGGCTCGTACCGAGGAAAAGAAAACGGAGGCCGTCAGTGATATTCTGGTATGAGGGGGGGGGTGCGTAGAAAAACAATACCCGTCACCTTCACCCGGTGGTATCTAGGGTTGTTCTAAGGTACATGCACAGTCTGTTGGAGGTCACGATGAGGAAAGGGAAAGAGAAAGAGGGGATGGCGTGCCCTTTTGTCAAAGAAAGGGAAAACAACAGAAAGTATCGTGCCCGAAATGCCCATAGAGTTTATTCTCTCCTGCTGCCTCAGAGATAGTTGCTCTCTCCCCCTGTGCCCGGTACCACCCTCCTCCCGCCTCCCACGTCTACTCCAACCCGCCTTCCCCAAAACCAGCGCCACTCACCGGCTCCGCCGCAACTCTCCTGAGCTGCGGCCGCTCTTCAGCCTCCTCCGGTGGACGCCACCACTCTTCGGTCCACTGGTCGTCTGCTTCCTCCTCCTCCTCCTCGACGCCACTCCGGTCGCCGTCCTCTCGTCCCGGACTCCGCTCGGTGTTCGGCTCTCGTCCTGTACTCTGCTCCTCGTCCTCCTCTTGTCTCACGCTCTGCTCCTCGTCCTCCTCTCGTCCCACACTCTGCTCCTTACGCCTCTCTTCTCTCTCTCCGGTCAACGACGCCTCTTCCGGGGCTTTCCTCTCTTTCAATGGTTTAGCCGCCGTACATCCAGGGTCAGCTCCTCCCCTTTCCACCTTCTTGCCTCGCTGTGAAAAAACACGAAAGATGGGTGTGTCTCTCCCCCTGACAGCGGCTTTCCTGTGTACGCCCCTAGCAGGCCGATCTCTACACGCAAAGGAGTCTGGTCGCTGTCGTTCTCCCACAGCCGCCGGCATTGATATCCCGGAGCCCACCTTCTCACACTTGTGTTATCATTTTATTTTCTCCTACTTCCACCCACAGCTTTGCGTGAGGGGGCGGGGGCAGGGGCAGAGTGGTAGCACCCTCCTAAAGTGTGCAATGACTTATTGGACGGCCATCTCGGGCCGCCCAACTCAGTCTTGCGCACTTCGCATGTTCTCCATGCAGGCTGCATTACAGCCTACATGGAGAACATGCCCAGGCCTCCAATCAACGTCTGAGCACTGAAAAACGGCGCTCACATCAATCACAACACTGCTAAGGCAGCATTGTGATTGGCTGACTGGGAGCCTGGGTGTGCTTCCTGGGGCCGAGCGAGGGAGGACTACGGAGGAGAGACGGGCGAGGAAGCCGGAAAAAGGTATGTTTTTAATTTTTAATTTAATTTGTTTATAGCCGCTTCCCCCATGACCTCCCCCCTACCTCATACCTCCTCCCTCCCGCCCCCTACCTCCGATCGGTGCCGGCTGCACCTGGTTGGGGGTGATAGACCCCTCCAGTCGCCCCTGGTCCAGTCCTGTGGTTCTGGTACCAAAAACTGCCCCAGTGGGCACCACACCTGAACTGAGGTTCTGAGTGGATTATAAAGGGCTACATTCTGTGACAAAGACTGATGGTCATGCCATCCCCAGGGCGGATGAGCTCTTTGACAGGTTAGGAGCTGCCCAGTACTTAAGTTCCTTTCAACTTATATCAGGATACTGGCAGATCACCCTAATAGAGGGAGCAAAGGAGAAGTCAGCCTTCTCCACTCCAGAGGGCCATTACCAGTTTAAAGTGATGCCCTTTGGATTAAAGAACACCCCTGCCACCTTCCAGAGGCAGGTGAACCAGGTTCCTGCTGGTATGAAGGCCTTCTCTGCTGCTTATCTGTATGACATAGCTTTCTTAAGCTGCAGCTGGAAGGACCACCTTTTTCACCTCCAGGAAGTGCTTCAGACTCTGTAACAGGTAGGCCTGACTATCAAGGCAAGTAACTGCCAGATAGGGCAGGGGTCTGAAGTGTACTTGGGACACGCGAAGGACAGGGGGATGGTGCAATCCCTTCAGGCTAAGATAGAAACCATCATGATCTGGTTGCCCCCCAAAACCCAGATGGAGGTCAGAGCATTCTTGGGCCTCACTGGGTACCATAGGAAGCACATCAAGGGATATAGTACCGTTGTTGTCCCCTTGACTGAGCTGACTTCAACAAAACAGCCCAGAAATGTGATTTAGACAGAGGCATTCGAAAGTGTGTTTGGCTCCCTGAAGCAAACCATGTGCATAGTTCCTGTGCTCAAGGCCCCTGATTTCTCCCAGGTGGTTATCGTTCAGACAGATGTCTCAGAGCATGGCATAAGGGCAGCACTATCCCAACTTAATGAGAAGGGCCTAGGCCAACCTGTAGCCTTCTTCTCCTGGGAACAGAGGTGGAGTGCTATTGCGGGAGAAGCTTTTGCTGTGGTCTGGACACTGAAGGAGTTGAGGCCATACCTGTTTGGTACTCACTTCCTGATTCAGACAGACCACAGGCCCCTCAGGAGCCTCATGCAAATGAGGGGTGAGAATCCAAAATTGTTGAGGTGGTCTATTTCCCTACAGGGTATGAACTTCAGGTGTTATGTCCCGTATAGAGGCCCTAATGTAGACCTGTTCATACATGCCCTAAAATGGACGTATTCGTATTTGCCCTAATACGGTCATATTCGTACTTGCCCTATTATGGTCATAGCTGCATATGCCCTATTACGGTCATAACTGTATATGTCCTATTATAGTCATGATTTCTTATATAGGCATGATCTTTCACCTACATTGGTCCTCGCTAGTACACAACGAGCTCTGAGGGCCGAACATTATCTAGTCTGTGGTTTTGAATACAGCAGGGTTTTTCCCAAACACAGGCCCACACTGTACTCATCAATTATGCATGGCTCTCTAGGAATACACCACCTGCATAATATGTATGTACAAAGTTCACCCCTGACGTCTTCCTCAAGTCTAACAAGGGCCAATACAAACCATACGAAGCAACTAGAGTCTTCAGGGTATAAATACACCACATCTTACCCCGGTAAGACAGAGGGAACCGAGACTTCCATGCTGACACACTGACCAGAGACGCTGAGGCTCCTGCATGCAGTCGCTCCAGCTGACAGCGGTCTAACACAGCCCTTGCGGGGTGTCCAACTCGAGACCAGGACGGTGTCCCACACTCTCTCTATTCAGGTATGGGGGTTCGACTAAATCCTAGAAGGATTCTTGGCTCTTAGGCTTTTAGACCTACACACACATATGCTAGGTACACTCAGGTACATCTAGTTAGGCATCGTAGGAGTACGCGCACTTTCATAATGCTTTTTATATTCATGTATGTATTCATGACTATTGCAATATGGTAGAACTGTTCTATCCCTTTGCTTTTATCATACTGCTGATAATATATCTCTGCTATTGTTTGCTGGTTACTCCAGCACATATATTTTACACTAGAATAACAACTGTTCAATAAATACTTATTGAAACGCCCAGACTGTTTATTCTGTGTAACTCTCTGAGACAAACCGAATAAGTAAGCACGAGTGACTGACCGAAAAGTAGTATATTGTTTCCATGATTCTGAGGAATTTGGGTTGTCATGATCTAAGGTTGCCAGAAACTAATCTCTCCCCGATAAGAGGAGATTCTAGTGGCACTGTGAGCTAGCTAATGCAAATCAGGGTAACATATACGGTGGGGGTGCACAGAGTCAGTCTAACACCAAGCCCACAGTTTATGTAATCCAAACGCGCAGGTCCTGCATGGGTACTATAGGTACTACAAGACATGGCGCCACCAACGTTGGTTTGGTACTTATTTAACAGTAGAATCTGAGTAGTTCAGGCGTGCTATTCTCAGAGAACCTACTCACAAAACGCCAGAGACGTCTGGAGTGGGTGGGCACAAACTCCGCCACAGCTGAGTAGTCGAGAATACTATTTATTGGCTGTTGGTTAATCAAGCTTGAAGGACATTTAGTTCCTAAATTGTGCATAACACCTCATCTTAGTTCCCTGTGAACACTTCTTCCTCTAAACATGCCTGGTTCAGCGGGATGAGAGAGTTGACCTGGGAGAAGAAGATCCTGAGGATGCAATACAGATTGCACCAAAATTCAGAAGGACAGTCACCATAAGACTATTAGAAAATGGCTTACCAGCCAAGGGAGGCATGGTTGTTTTCGTGATTGAGGCACACGAATCAAACAAAACAGAGGTGTTTTATTCATGGGTTACATTCCCAGCAGCAAATGCAATAACAAATACATTTCACTACTACATAGCAGGAGATGCACCACTGGAATATGCCCCGTTTGAGGACATAGAGATTCCACTCACTTACCAGGAACATCATTACTGGTTTAATGGCGCCCTACCCCATGTACGACAAAGAGTAGGATTAGGCCCGCTCGGAGGAGACGGGTCCACATGGCCAATACTAGCGGCTTACAAACCGCACCCTGACATTGGAACAATGCCACAGCCAGAATTACTCGTACAACACAGAGATTTAATTAAAATCTACAGAAACCTGACAATTCGTCATGAGGACTTTAACAATCCAACCTGCACCAGGTGCAGCAACTAGTACTCCAGCTCAGGGTACAGGAAATAAAATTACTCCTCAAACATTACACACGGTAATGGGCAAAATGCCCGTAAAACGCGAACAAATACCATTCTGGATAGCTCAGAAAATAACTCAGCTTGAGGCAGTATTCCCGAATACTACCACCTATGAAAAACACAGAATTCTAACAATCTGCTTGCCCATGGGGATCACACCACAAGTAGAGGACTGCACCTCTTGGGGTTCAGTCTTTGCTGCCATATATACCAGAACACATGGTATCCCGTCCTTAGCAGCAGTGCCAGACATATTGAGACAGATACAAAATGAGTACGGAGCAGAGCCTGCCCTAAACTTAGGGATGAAGTTACTAAACAACTTCGACCAGGTATCAGCCATAATACTAGCTAACATTAAGGGGGATGCAGCTTCAGTGGGGATCCGCCAACGCCTAAGGGAGTTCGGTCCAATAGATCAACAACACGAACTACCCAAAATAATTGAAACTGCATATGCAGAACTAGGCAGAGACAGTCTAGGTGGGAAAGCATTAAAACCACAACTGGTGGGCACTACAAAGCAGACGCCTACTTCTTCTAAAAAGAAGTGGGAAAATAAAAAACAACAAAAGTCTAAAGATAGCAGATCTCAATCCAGAGGTAGGTCTCCTCAACAGGAGCCCTCTGAAAGGAGGTATAACCTCAGGAATAGGGATAATATTAAAAAACCTGACAGGTATCAGGATACTGATACACGTTCCTCTCGTTCCTTTCAGGGTTCATCAAAAAACTCAGAGAGGGAAGGACGGTCAGAGGAGCGTACAAAGTCCAGAGACACGCAACGCGCTGCGGAATACGCACCTAAAAAAGAAGATAAACAAAAACAGAAACCTCAGTTTAAAAAGAAGAAGGTAGCAGGTCTCAAGATCAGACATGCCCAGAATTCTGAGGGCATGGCTTCTGAATGGGGAATGGGCTCGGACGATGCTAGACAGCGCGGCAGAAGTAACGATAGTTCACCAGAACCTGAAGGAATTTCTGGTGACAGCGGAGTTGAGTGAGTATATCACGGTGGAAACACCTGATACTCGGGTAAGTGTCCCACATAAGTTACATGAGATAACACTCCGGCTGGAGGGGTACAAGCCCAGGAAAATTAAAGGTCTCTTTTGGAAAAATCTGTCATCTGGTTATGACATTCTATTAGCAGAACAAGACTGGCCGCCAGCATTCGTTATGGAGTGCCCTAGGGGAGAAACGGTAATTTTCCAGCATTTTCCGACCTCGTTCCCATTCACCTAAAACATGCATATGCGCAGGAGTGGGCGGTTGCCCTAGCTCCAGCATTGTACAAAAATCATGTTGGTTGGGATGAGGATTCAACCCACCATGTGATCCCGTTAAAAGTTTCCCCAAATGCTCAAAGGCAATACCCTATAAAGCAGGCAGCTAAAAAACAAGTCAGGGAGATCCTAGATCAACTAGAATACCAGGGGTGATAGAAAATTGCACTTCACCTATGAACAATCCTTTGTTTCCCGTAATGAAACCTGACAACACATATCGTTTAGTTTTGGATTACAGACATTTAAACACTTGCACAAAGACATTTGCAGTTCAAAATGCACATAGTGCCGCATTAATGAATAACATTGTGCGCAAAAAATACATAACACTTGATATCTCAAATGGATTTTTCTGCCAAAATATAGCGCCTGAAAGCAGGTATCTAACCGTATTCAGTGCGTTAGGGTCCCAACGACAATTTTGTCGACTAGCCCAAGTGTATAAAAATAGCCCCGGGGTATTTTCAGCAAGAGTAACAGAGTTACTCCAAAATTTGGATGAAGAAGCATTGTCCTACGTAGATGATATTTATCTGACGGACGATGACTTACCAAGGCACTTGACCAGAGTGAGCACCATTATTATGGGATTCGCCTCCGAGGGCTATAAATTTAATTTCAAAAATCAAAAATTGCCCACCTCAGTGTTCTATTTTTAGGGTATGAGCTGTCAAGTGAAAAGTGTGCGCTGCTCCAACCTCCAAAATCATTGAAGAATTTACAATCAATTCTGGGATTCCGAAATTTTAGTCGAACATCCATTTTGGATTACGCAGAAAGAGTAAAACCATTCTACGACTTAATAAAACCTGATTTTACAGTCAGACAATGGACACAGGAACATACAAGTATCCTGCGTTCCCTACAGGAAGACATGATAGCTTCTAAACATTTACAGACACGCGTAAACGTAAGCAACTTAGTGATCCGAGTAATAGCGGGTCAATGCGGGTAGACGTATTTGACTTTCAATGAAGGAGAAACAGTACCAATCACATATAAATCACACCTGTACACAAACGCAGAGATGCGTTTCACTTCAACAGAAAAAATCCTGACAGCAGTGCAGACCGCTGTAGCAAGAGAAAGAGCTCTGGCTCAGGGTAAACGCATAATTGTTGTGACCCCAAAACCAGCTTTAGAAGCCGTTACAAAAGCTAGCATTCCAAATGCGAAAGCCTTACATCCCAGATGGATACAATGGGCTAATTCTCTTACTGCAACGGATGTTGAATACAGATTTGATCCAAGTTTAAAAACACAAGCATTTCTGCCATACGAACATGAATATCCTCTACCAAATGAGATTTTGCCTCTAGATCAGTATGAATACATTATTTACACTGACGGATCTGCTCAACCAGCCATAGGGAGTAAGCAAGTTTACAGCGCAGCGTGTGCGATTGTTAAAGGTCGCATGCACGATGGAAAGTTCCATCCGAGTTGCACTAAAACGCAATCTCTAGGAGACTGCACGGCTCAGTTGGCAGAGTTAAAAGCACTGATACTGGCACTTGTAAACACGGAACACGAATTCCCCACACTGATTGTGTGTGATTCCTTTTACTGTGTACAGTCGTACAATGAATATTTACATCATTGGGAACAAAACGGGTTCAAAGATGTAAAGGTGGCACAATTAAGCATAAAATGCTATGGGAACAGGTAGTGGAGTTGAGAAACGAACTACCAAGGGCTCACGTGATACATACACTGAGTCATCAGCGTGATGGCGTTCACGTTGAAGGGAATTCATTGGCTGATGAAGCCGCAAAGGGGGCTGTACGCACAGCCGCCGTAGCTACAGTTACTCGTTCAAAGACAAGAGTAGACGGCGAGATTATGGTAGCTGTTAATGCTTCAAGCAAAGGCAGCACAGCAGTACCAAAGAAATTTCCACTCAAGTACTCCTACAAGTTAGATGCACAAAATATTCCATATGCCCAGATTCCTGGAGTGGGGGATAGAGTAATACCAAATATGGATCGTAGGCAAGGTTTAATTGTGGCGGCACACGAAGGGAAAGGTTCTGTACATAAGGGACTTAGGGAGACTGTTTCTTTGTTGAAACAACGCTACTGGTGGCCCGTGATGAGAAGGCAGATTAGAGACTATGTCTGGAACTGCGACATCTGCAAGCAGATGGAAGGGTCCACCGCAACACGTCCAGTACAGATACCATTGTTAGACAGCAATAGGTTGTCCGTTCGTGTACGTCCAGCTCAAGTTTCCTCAAGGTTTGGCCTCAGCGCTCAGCTGACGCTCGAACTTTTATAAAACATTTGCAAGTCTTTATCGGCACATACGCAGTTGGCACGTTACATTCTGACCGTGGCCCGGCGTTTAGCTCTCAGGCTTACAAAGAGGCCATGGAAGGAATGGGCGTAGCATTGTGGTACTCCTCTCCGTATCATCCGGAGGGAAATTCCGTTGTGGAGAGGAAAAACCGTGACTTAAAGCAATCTTTAACAGCTAGGGTATTAGGCAAGGGCAGTAGATGGGTCGATCACCTTTATGGGGTACAACGAGCGATAAACAATCAGCCAAGAAGCTCTCTAGGAGGTGTCACTCCTTACGAGGTCCTATTTGGGACAAGAATGTGGATACCTGATCTTGATTGTGAAGGCACAGTGGCGGATGAAAAACCATTTGATATCCATGATCGTTTGGCTGTTTTACAGGATCTAAATGAATCCAGGACACAACTAAGTAACGTGCTCCAGAAACAGGCCGCCACTGAGGAAGTGAAGGCAGTAACGGCAAGACCTGTCTGGATCCCAAAAGTCGGGGATCTGGTCAGAGAGAATATTGCTGATAGTAAAGAATTTGGGCCATCCTACAGAAAGCCTGTACTGGTCCTTGCAATCCATGGCACAAGAACTGTACTTCTGCCGCCTCTTGCCGGGAAAAAGGAGAAAAGATTTGTCTCAATCGACTTAATCAAACCACACTATGTGGCCGATACTAAACAGTAGGCCTCGTGGACTCCACAGTAGCAGACGCCCTCCTCTCGATACAATCCAAGAAGTCCAAACAGAAAGACTCATCACGTTTGAAGAGCCACCTGTACGGAATGAAGGACTAAGCAACAATGCTATGGAACTCGTTCCACTTCAACAAGAAATTCATCTTCAAAATGAAAATCAACTTAACAACCAAGTTGCAATCAGACCGACTACAGACATCTACGTCAACATGCCTCGTCAAGAGCAAAATCCGATTTCAACAAATCCCGATGCAATTCCAACAATTGATCAAACTGCTTCTGGCTATTTCATGAACTTTGATACGTTTTCACTGGATCCAAGTGAGCCGGAAACGACGCCAGCAAAAAAATCACACAAACAGAAACTCATTGACTTTTTGAACTTTTTTAGAAAGACTTACCTGGTGTCACCTTGGATAGAACTATGGTATATCACTGGGATTCTATTTTTTCTTTTCTGGCTAGGTTTAATTATAACTTTTAGTATGCTTATTAATGGACGATACCTCCAGCAGAGCTCTACAGTCCAAAGAGTCAATTTGATTTTAAAACCACACCAGTCTTCACATCGTGAACCAAGAGACTTGTCTTCAGTGAACATCAAAGCAGTTCCTATACCGGACGGTATAGTATGGGACAAGATTGATTATGATATATTCGGTCCGACTGAACTTTTAAAGCTTAAACATGTATTTAAAATTTCTTTAAGTGATATCATTACCTCCAGTACATTTTCTGATGATTGGGACACTGAAACTGTAAATGCTATGTGTTTGATTTAGAAAAAACTGCTGCATTTCCGAACAATGAAATGTTAGAAGGTACTTCAGATTATGATACATTGTACTGTTACCAACATTATGGTCATCATTTCTTGCATAAATCTATAACACCTAGAAATGTATTTGCATACCACCAGTGGGAACACTGCCCAACTCCTCCAAAAGGTAGTTCGCAAACTTTTGCACAGAAATTCACATACTTTTCAGGGTTCAACACATCTGACCTGAGGTCATTTTATTACAAAGTGGCAAAAACATCAGCACAGAAAATTATGTTGACTAACACCAAACAGATTTACTCTGCTTCCTTTATGGCCCAGTTGTCTACACAGGGTTTCGACCTATGGAAGGACACTATAGATTTAAAATCAATCTGAGGTTCTAGGGACTGGCAAGTCCAGGGAACAGAAGCACTTTTTAGAGCATGCCTCATTCCACAGCAGATGATATTTCTAAATGAAACTGTGCAACAGACATCCTGTCTTGGACTAGCCAAGAATAAGGAACTGAACTCACCCGGGTTTCCTACACCATCACTGATGGGTGGGGGGCAGATTTCAACTACACAAGGGGTAGGATTAGATGACATTCTCCAGTACAACAGATCAGATCCTGATTGGACGAAATGGCTGATTTGGCCCATTGACACAAACACCTGTCAACAGAGATTTATGAATACAACCGAAGGGTTTAGTATCCATAGGCCAGATACACGCTATGTACAGAGACAACACCCAGGGGTAGTGACATCCTATAGTGTTGGGAAGTTGTGCCTTGATTGGCTAGAGACCTCAACACTCACAGAAGTAAAACATCACTTGACCTTGCTCACATCTTATGTAGACCTTAGGGATTTTTTACTAAGCCCAAGGAAAACACGTCAGAAACGTTTCATATATGCTGGCATTTATGCCTACTATAATGAAAACTGGAAAATATCCCAACAAGAGGCCGCAGAAAGAATACGGGAAATAGACCGTATTAACTTAGAGAAGGCATTAGCTGTAGTGGATAATGGGTTAACAACTTTGACCTCCAGAATTTACTCCTTAGGCAACATTGTGTCTTCGGCAATCGACATATTAGAACAAGATCTGGCCTTGTTACAACACGGGCAATCTCAGCTACGTTCTATTATGATGCTAAGCTGGACGCTGCAATCTTTGCGTCCAGGCTATGTGCCCTGGCGTTTCATAAACACCATGTCACTGTTTTCAGAATACAATCTGACTGATAGACAGAAATGGCACAAAGGGGAGCCAAATATACAATGCTGCGTATTGAGAAACTGGAAAGGTTACCATTCACTGTAGCCGAATCACCATCAGCTGAATGGCTAATTCATGGCCAAATCACTCTGCCGGTCACTACGTTTCAGTTTCAATATTGCCTTGAGCAAAGGCAGGCAAATATGAAAAAATGGGTAAGGGATACATTAAGGAATCTTGGGAGTTACCATATAGATATCGATGCCGGAATGGGGATCGAGAAGTGTATCTGAGTGGTACAAACTGCAAGAACGCTTTACTTTAAGCGGTTCTCTCATGTGTAAGGATATTTCACTACACAGAGCCTGTAACGGTTCAGTAGCAAACCTATTGTGTCACATGACTGGGACCCCAGCTGCAGTGATCACGCCGGTTTTCGAGCTGCTCTCGAATGAGAGTTACTTGATGCTAAATGGTCAAGGTTGCTGTGGGATGCTTCCGGGCGTTGCATATCTGGTCACCGTTAACTCCAGGGTTACTTGCTGTATGCAAGTATTGTTTCCGCCACTGAACACAGTCAGGGAGGCGCCGCTATGGCCTTCACTGAACGTTTCTTTCATACAATTTAATACTCTGAGCAGACTGCAAGCCATGCTTTTACAGCAACCCGTGCCCTTAACCTCCGCTCGAGAAACCAATGAACTTCAAGTTGCAAGGACCTCGACTGAGATACAGGCGCTTATACGTACAAACAGCCCCTTTCATTTCGTAGAAATGGTGGGACGTATCTTTAATATGTCTGATACGAGCGGTATTGTACACCTATTTAAGACCATAGGTTCAGGACTGTTAAGCACCTTTCAGACAGTCCTCGGAGTAATCCCAAATTTTATACACTCCGTATTGGGAAGCGTATTTGGAGGACTCCCGCTTATCCTATTGCTGGTTGCAGGGGTCCTATTCATAATACTACTGCTACGCAATGGACGGCCCAATTCCCGAGGGAATGGCGAACATGCTCCTGGAGCGGAAATACCGTGAACGCATGGTACAACTTCTGGGCCTTTCTTGCCTGCGAGAACTCAATGCCTCCTGGTTTCTATCCTTTCGACCAGTCTGGGTAGACTGCATCTTACCTGTTCTTCATTGCCTGCTTTGCGGAGAAGAATGCACGTTGGATCTTTGTCTAACATTTCCATCAGATGCGCCTCCGGACACTGATGCAATGCAGACCCCCTAAAGGCCCATGCTCTGCGTTGTCCCCAGCGGCTTCCAATTCTGATGAACGCATTCCTGGAGAATCCACAGGTGCCGTTTGCTCCTGCTGGGTTAGGTGACTCCTCCTCAGGCACCCAGGTAACAACTGCCGCACAAGCTGCCGCAGCACCAACTGTTGGCAGTGCTACATACCATCTATGTGTGATTGACATTCTATGTGAGGCGTTGGGTTCGTCGTCTGCAGTAGCTCACACTGATAATGTTGTGCTTCCCAGCCAGACACCTAATCTCAAATTGGCTCATCGCGTCCTGTGAAAGAATTCGGCTTCTCCACTCGTTTTCATAATAACAGAGCAAATTTGGAACATTTCCTAAATTGACACTTTCGCTTGAGAAAAGCATGGCCTTCTTCCGCTTTGAGTGAAGCAACTTATATAGAGAAACAAAATAGACATTTCTTTTTTAGTGGCAATTGGAAATAGCTGAATTGTAACATTTTTTGAATTTTTTTTTTACAATTTTAAAACCATGTTTTTACTTGCTTTTAAAATGTTTTTAAATTGTCCAGATTTTAAGTATGGTCATTGTCATCCTATTCGGAAGAGGAGTGGGTGTTATGTCCCGTATAGAGGCCCTAATGTAGACCTGTTCATACATGCCCCAAAATGGACGTATTCGTATTTGCCCTAATACGGTCATATTCGTACTTGCCCTATTATGGTCATAGCCGCATATGCCCTATTACAGTCATAACTGTACATGTCCTATTATAGTCATGATTCCTTATATAGGCATGATCTTTCACCTACATTGGTCCTCGCTAGTACACAACGAGCTCTGAGGGCTGAACGTTATCTAGTCTGTGGTTTTGAATACAGCAGGGTTTTCCCAAACACAGGCCCACACTGTACTCATCAATTATGCATGGCTCTCTAGGAATACACCACCTGCATAATATGTATGTACAAAGTTCACCCCTGACGTCTTCCTCAAGTCTAACAAGGGCCAATACAAGCCATTCAAAGCAACTAGAGTCTTCAGGGTATAAATACACCACATCTTACCCCGGTAAGACAGAGGGAACCGAGACTTCCATGCTGACACACTGACCAGAGACGCTGAGGCTCCTGCATGCAGTCCCTCCAGCTGACAGCAGTCTAACACAGCCCTTGCGGTGTGTCCAACTCGAGACCAGGACGGGGTCCCACACTCTCTCTATTCAGGTATGGGGGTTCGACTAAATCCTAGAAGGATTCTTGGCTCTTAGGCTTTAAGACCTACACACACATATGCTAGGTACACTCAGGTACATCTAGTTAGGCATCGTAGGAGTACGCGCACTTTCATAATGCTTTTTATATTCAGGTATGTATTCATGACTATTGCAATATGGTAGAACTGTTCTATCCCTTTGCTTTTATCGTACTGCTGATAATATATCTCTGCTATTGTTTGCTGGTTACTGCAGCACATATATTTTACACTAGAATAACAACTGTTCAATAAATACTTATTGAAACGCCCAGACTGTTTATTCTGTGTAACTCTCTGAGACAAACCGAATAAGTAAGCACGAGTGACTGAGCGAAAAGTAGTATATTGTTTCCACGATTCTGAGGAATTTGGGTTGTCATGATCTAAGGTTGCCAGAAACTAATCTCTCCCCGATAAGAGGAGATTCTAGTGGCACTGTGAGCTAGCTAATGCAAATCAGGCTAACATATACGGTGGGGTTGCACAGAGTCAGTCTAACACCAAGCCCACAGTTTATGTTATCCAAACGCGCAGGTCCTGCATGGGTACTATAGGAACTACACGGCACAGGGTGGAACTCAGACCAGGAGTTGACCACGCTAATGCTGATGGTCTGTCCATGTTTTTCCCCCTTAGTGATTAGAACTCCCTAAAGGTTGGGTATATCGTCCCACTTTCAGCTGGGGGGGGGCCATTTGTTAGACCTGTTTCCCCCAAAGTTTTGCCTTTTGCCTCCCATTTTTGCCGATTCCTTTTGTTGGTCTTAGCACTTTATTGCTGCTAACCAGTACTAAAGTACATGTGCTTCTCCCCTAAACATGATGACATTGGTGTATACCTTATTGGCATATTTGTTGTACTGTTAAGTCCCTTGTAAAGTGGCAGGCATACCAGCTGATAGTAACACTCTCTGAGGATGCCACGCAGGATGCTCCCAAGTTTAGGAGTCATCTCGCAGCCATCGCAGAGTGGATGATGGCAAACTGCCTCCAGCTAAATGCTAGCAAAACTGAGATTCTGCTAGTAGGGAGAGACACTGAGCTGTGGAGTGAGAGCTGGTGGCCTCCGACTTTGGGCTGTGCTCCCGTCCCTCAACAGGTGGTCAAAAACCTAGGTATATGGGTCGATTCGGCCCTTAGCTTCAAGGCCCAGACCAAAAAAGTAGCGGGGACCTGCTTTGGACTCCTGCGGGGGCTCAAACCTCTGTTGGTTTTTTTTTATCCTGCAGTCCGCCAAGTAATCATCCAGGCCTCCATCTTATCTAGGCTGGACTATGCCAGTTCACTTTACCTGGGGGCTAATAAGGCTGAAATCCTACATTTGCAAAGGGCTCAAAATGCGGCTGCCAGAACCCTACTTGGCCTTCCAAGAACTTGCTCCATGACCAACGCCAGCCGCAAACTACACTGGCTGCCGGTGGCAAAACGCATTGAGTTCAAGGCCCTCTGCATTGCCCATAAAATCATGAATCTTTCTTCCCCAGATATCCTGGCGAACCTGCTCTCACCCTTCATACCTACTCGCCAGCTACGTTCCATGGGCCAGCATCTGGCGGTTGTCCCTGGGGTGAGGAGGGAGCGTGCAGGAGGACGCTCTTTCCGTGTCCTAGCGGCAAAACTCTGGAACGTCCTCCCGTTGCACATCCGCAGCATTACCAACTACATGGTATTTCGCAAAGCCATTAAAACTCATCTTTTTTCTATACTATAGGCTCTGTTCCTCTCAGTATCTCCCTCACTACTGCTACAGTTAGCGCTGGGACGCCCCTTTGCTGGGGCAGCTGTGCGCTCTATAAAACCTGTAACATAACATACCATATACCCAGGGTCTGTACTTCGAATGCTACTAGTGGGCCTGCAGCACTCATTGTGCCACCCACAGAAGTAGCCTGTCAAACCAGTCTCAGGCCTGCTACTGCAGAGCCTGTGTGTGCAGTTTACTGCCACTGCGACTTGGCATTTAAAATTACTTTTATTTGTTACATATATGTCACCACTAAGTAACCCTAAGGGTAGGGTGCTATGTAAGTGATAAGTAGGACATGTACCTTTAAGTTTGGCATGTCCTGGTAGTGATAAACAGCCAATTTCAGTTTTCACTACTGTGAGGCTTACCCCTCTCATAGACCAGCATTGGAAATTCCTTAATATACTTTTAAGCTGTAATTCCTGAACAGAGAGTAGTAGCTTTTTTATGTTTGATATGCTTGGAATGGTAATGATAAATAGTCCTTATTGGTGAGGTTAGATTTAGCATTGCTGTTTTAGAAATCCCACTTTTAGAAAGTGGACATTTCTCTGTACTTACTGCTCTTTGTGCCTGACAGCCTGTCTCCAATACACTTCTGGGCTGGGTGACAGCTACACTTTCTGCATTCCCACTAGAAAATCACAAACACAGTAGTGTGACAGGGGAGCCCTCTACTGCACACAGCGCTTTCTCCTCTTCACTCGGGGACTCCAACCCCCATTAGACTTTGCGCCAGGGGCCACCAACGTGCCGGACTCGCGCCTGGAGGCGCATAAAAGCTGCCAAGGGCTCCCGCAGCGTGGTATGCGCCCGGGCGAAGCCTGGGCAAAGGGGGGCCCGTCTGCGCCCGTCAGAGCCCGGAGGAGGCTGGGCTGGGCCCACCCTCTTGGTTTTTCGGGTTTCTTCTATTGGGACTCAGCCATCAAGCTCAACCCTAGTAAAGCAGCGTCAAGGTAAAAGTTCCTTTTTCCCATAAATTGGTTACCTCTTAAGTTAGACTCCTTTGAAAACCTGTTCTTACTCAATATGGGGGAGCAGAAAACTGCCCTTGCTCCCGAAACAACTGACACTACTCTAGATGCTTTTTTGCAAAAGGCGGTGGGGGCACTAAATAAGGAAATAGAGATGGTTGAGAGAAGGCTGTCACTAATGCCACTTTCTGATCTAACAGTCGCGGCCACTGCCATTGAAAATTTCCAAATGGTAGATATTGGAATTCATTCTGGACCGAGGCCACAACCCCCACTTTCACCCTCTATTATTATCGTGAGTCAGGGAAACCAATGTGCCACGCATGAGGGGGAAGAAAATGCCCGCAGCCAACTATAGAAAAATCTGGGCCCCTGAATGCGATTGGAGGGAAGAGGAAGCAAACTGAACTGACAGGGGTGGACTTGAAAGCGAAAGGTCAGTCGCCAAAGGTTAAGCGTACCAAACAATCTCATCCACTAGGTACTGCAGGAAGAACCCGTAAAGGTGGAGGTAATACTGTACAGGCTGACCTGGATATATTGTCTGAAAATTTGACTGAGGAAATCAGTAAGGTTGTTAAAGACGCCCTGGAACCAATTCTTTTTCGCCTGGATAGCATTGAGGAGCAACTTGTGCGATTTCTGCAGGACCCAAGGGAGCATTGTGCACTTAAAGATCAAATTGCGACGGTCCCTCTACCCAGTCATAAAAACAAAAGGGTTACTGATGAACTTTCTAGTGTACTCCCGGCGACTTCGGAACTATTGAGTGGCCTACCTACTGCAGATAGTCGGGTTACTTTGCCCGATAGCAGAAATAAGTTAATTGAGACGAGAGCAAGGGAAAATGGGGTAATTGGGACATCTAACGGGGATGGATGAGGGAGGGGGCAGAATGGTTGAGAGCGATTAGGACCGGGCATGCTTGGGGGGGGAGAGAAACAAAAGAATTGTCAAGTAATTTGGACCTAGGGCACAGAGGTTTAGCTAGGCAGGGAGCAGAACATATTTTAAATTTACCCCCTGATTGTACTCCCTATACAGTGATATTAACAGGTGTCCCTCACCTCCTCCCAGGGCAACAAGAAAGCTGCTTGAGCCTCATAAACAAATCAGCACATTGCTGTTCGAGGAAAATTCCATCACACATAAACTGGCTTCAACACATCATCATGGCAAGGAGGGTGGGGTGGTTAGGTCCTACAATCAAATGTCTACTAGGGCATTGCGTTGTACTTATTTTCAACAAAGCAAACTGTGCGCTCTTTGCCCTGAAGTACATCATAGATTCACCAAAAGATCTGATAAAGGCTTGTCCCCTGGGCTTTTTCTACCCCCTCGACCAGGGGATTAGTAAGAGTCAACTTCTCCCAGGGTACGGGCCAAAAAGATACCTTCCCCGCCAGCCCCCATTTATCCATCCCAACAGCTTTGATGCCCTCTCTGGCCTGACAGATATCGACTGACTGAATGCTTAAACTGGCAGTTTAGTAGATCTGAAAAGATCATGCCCACGGCACTCTGTTCCAGGGAGAGTTGCAGATTTGGACGATATTGAGAATAGGCAAACAGCAGTTTCATCTGGTTCCATCTTGCCAAACATCAGTAGCCCTAGCAATGATACAGTGAATACTAAAACCCCCTTCTGGGAACTAATTCCGGTTCCCACTGTAAATTCGGGGGGGGGTGGGGGCTTGGTACACTTACCCTGCCCACCACGCCTGCCAAGCAATTATCAAAAGGGGACATGGTGAGTCAGGTACATGTTACCCCCGTGTAAAATCATTTCATGGAACATTGCAGGAATACGTGCAAAATTAACTAATGAGAATTGGGTGGACTAGATTAGGGGCTTTGATATTATTTGCCTCCAAGAAACATGGTATCAGGCTGATATTTTGTTGGATGGTTATTGTTCTTTTACCATCCATGCAACACCCTCGCCTGCTGGGAGGGCGAAAGGAGGACTTGTGACCTTAATTTCTGTTAAATATGGGCATATACAAGCTCAAGTTGTAAAGACCTCACCATGGTACCAACTAATCCTTATATTTAATTCATCTCAGGCCAAGTTATTGCTAGTAAACTGGTACTATAATATCTTTGACCAGAATAGCATTTACGTGATAGAGGGCTTACAGGCGCTGATTAATAACATTGCGGGGAAGTGGGAGCCCTTATGTAGCCTTTGGGCGGGGGATTTTAATTGTACACCTTGTTCTTTCAGTGACAGTGGAGTGTGTGGGCTGCTAGATACAGAGGGCCAGCCACAGTCACATTTTAGTCATACTCCACAGGGTGAGGCCTTGAACTCCATTATTATTGACAATGACTTGGGATTTATTAATTCTAATAATTTGGCCTGCAGTTCTACACACCAGTGTCCCACCTATATCGGAGGAGGTAGAGAAAGCACAATTGATTTTATGTTTATTACTAGGAAGTACTCCCCGCTTGTTGGTGACTTTGAGGTAGTACCAAATATTGCAAGTGACCATAGCCCTTTAACTGTTCTCCTCTGTATAACAGCTAGTGTTGGGAAAGGCGGCGAAAGCCCTATTGTTTTTAATCAAAATAAAGGCATGAGACTAAGCTGGGGTAAGGTAGATCCCACCCGATTTGAGGTAAAAACTGCCACGACAAATTTAAATCTCATTATGAGTTGTCTTCAAGCTGACTCTCCCCCTGATGAGGTGGTGCATGACTTTGAACTGATCTGTGCAGAAGTGGCAAAACACCTGACGAGAGCATTTCGAGGAAGGGAATCTCAGGAGGTGCGATGGTTTAATGCTGAAAGTTCCAAAGCACATAAGAGTCTTAAAATGGCCCTCCACGCCAACCCTCGTGATAGAACACTAATTAAAAACTTAGGGCAGATCTATAAGTCCACTATCAAACTAAGACAAGATGAACTGAGGAGTTTGGCTTGGGAGGACCTGGAGAGAGCCAGTACCCTGAAAAACTCCAAGAGTTTCTGGTACATAATTAATCGCCCCCTATTTAAATATGACCCAAAACCCTTGGATTCACTTATTCTGGGGGCAACTTGGGAAGCCCACTTCTCAGCTATATTTAATCTGAAAAACACCTTAGTAGATGAAGGAAGTGGAGAACCGGTATTTGATCTAACCCTGGCATCACAATTAAGTTCTTCACTTACAGTGGCAGATATCAAGGAGGCCCTAGCGAGGGGAATCAGTATGAAAGCCCCTGGCCCGGATGGGGTCCCTTTGGATTTGTTTAAAAGAAACCCCAAATTATGGGCACCCCTGCTCACTAATGTTTTTAAAGCTGTAGTGATTGGCCCTATTCCATCAACCTGGAAGGAGGCAATTGTGGTTCCAGTGTACAAGAAGGGTAACAGGAGTGACCCTGCCTGTTATAGGCCAATCTCATTAAGTGACGCCACTGCAAAGGTATTAGGGAGGGTTATCCTTGCGCGTTTGGAGACCTGGGCGAATAGTACAGGGATCGTGTCCAGATTTCAATATGGTTTTAGAAGGGGGATGGGTACTACAGAACAGTGCCTCAATTTGTCCCTCATTATGGGCAAGTACTTGAAGGCCAGGAGGGGCTTTATCCATGTGGCCTTCATGGACTTGTCCAGTGCTTTTGACACAGTTAATCGGGACAAATTGTGGGGAATAATGGAGCAAATGGGTTTTGAAGAAGCTCTTATATCCCTCTTGCGTAGGCTTCACACGTCTACAACGGTTGCCGTACGATACGGTCCTAGGGGGGAGAAAACGGGGCCCATTGTCTTCACAGAAGGTGTCCGGCAGGGCTGCATTTTGGCTCCATTCCTCTTTTTATTGTATACAAATGGTTTAGAGGCTTTTTTCATAGAGAATGAATTTGATTACCCAAAAATAGGAGGCAATGCGATTCCAATGTTATCCTATGCGGATGATACTGTTTTAATGGCTTTGACAGCCAATAGCCTCCAAAAGTCATTAAATGCTTTTACTGATTTTTTCATGGTAGCATTGGACCAAAAAAGTAAATTTTATTAAATCCTATGTCATGGTGTGTGGCCCTACAGTTACGGAAACAAGAAAATTTGAGGTTAGGGGAAAGACCATTGACAAGTTGAAAAATGTTACATATCTAGGGAATATTTTTGAATCTGTTTTATTGACAGAATACGAAGCAGAGAACAAAATTGAGTCGCCTACAACCCAGCGGGCCGGCTAGTTAAAATCCAGCTGTGCAAGCAAGACAATGATAAGAGTAGGGCTTCCAAATGTTAAACACAGCAAGCCGCCTACAACCCAACATGGCCGGCCGCGTCTTAAGAAAGATAGTAACCGGTGGACAGTTCTATGGGCTGACGCCCAAGTTAATTAAAAAGCAAGAGGCCACGGGAGCCGCATGGCGACCCCTGGAGGCGGTAGGCACTGTGTAGTATTCCTAATTTAAACACTGAACAGAACAAAAATAAAGTGAAACAATAAAGAAATCAAAGCAAAACCCTCGCCCTCCCCCCATCCCCTCTCCCCAGTGAGCCACTCAGAGGAAAGGAGGATATCAGCCCAGGTGCCCTGTATGTTACAGCAAAGCCACCATGTCGGGAAGTGGAAGGGGACCAGTAATACGCAGGGAATATTTTTAATGATACTTTGAATTGGGACCACCTTATTACAGCTATGGTACAACATGCTAGCCGGGTTGTGGAGGGGCTATTTCGCTTTGCATGTAAGCTAGGCCATAAACCAGTGACACAACTAGTTACCCTCTACGGGCCAGATTCACAGAACTAACTTAAGACAAAATCCTAAACTTACTACCATTTTGGTATTCACAGAAGGCACTTACTCATTTTGGTATTCACAGAAGGCACTTACTCATTTTGGTATTCATAGAAGGCACTTACTCATTTTGGTATTCACAGAAGGCCCTTACTCATCAATGAGTAAGTGCCTTCTGTGAATAGCAAAATGAGTAAGTTACTCAAAATGAGTAAGTTACTGATTTTGGTATTCACAGAAGGCACTTACTCATCAATGAGTAAGTGCCTTCTGTGAATACCAAAATGAGTAAGTGCCTTCTGTGAATACCAAAATGAGTAAGTGCCTTCTGTGAATACCAAAATGGTAGTAAGTTTAGGATTTTGTCTTAAGTTAGTTCTGTGAATCGGGCCCTACAAAGCTAAATGTCTGCCTGTGGCATCCTATGGGGCGGGCGTTTGGGGCTATTATAAAACCCGACAATTACAGGTTCTAGAAAACAAATTTATTAAGAGATTATTGTTGGCCCCAAATAGTGCCCCCTCACATTTTTGCCATCAGGAGCTAGGGCTGGCCTATATTGAAGATAGAATTGATATCGCCCCTTTGCTATTATGGGCTAAGATTTGGTTATCTGAGGATTTAATGTTTACAAGGGACGTTATCAAAGACTGTACGAACTTAGACAGTGCATTGTCTATTCCCTGGCTCTGTTTCGTGAAGGACAAATTACACGAGTTAGGGCTGGGGCACTACTATGACAACCCTTCAAGCATTGATACAAATGTAAAAGATGTTATAAAAGAGGCATTTTATGCCAAGGCACACTTGCGACGTGTACAAATGGTAGTATCTGGCCCCTCATGTTCATTCCCTGGAGAACAGAAATATTATCTAACTTTTACCACTAACGTTCAAATACGATTTTATCTGACTAGGTTTCGATTATGCACATTGCACTTCCTAGTGGCATTCCCTAAACAACTAGGTTGGGTTCATAGTTTACCACCTTGTCCGTGTGAAGATTTGGCAGCTCAGAGCACGTTGCACTTTATTTAGTTCTGTCCCCTTTATAAAGAGCCGAGGGGGACATTTTTAACTCCACTTTTGAGGGAAATACGGCCATATACCTACATTGGCGGTTTTCATTTTTTACAGACTTTGTCCACTTCAATTATTTGCACTGTTGTTTCGAATTTTATTAGAGTTGCAATGTCTATAAGAAAACGCTATGAGCAACTATAACTTAATAAAATCTGTGTAACCCTTTTTTTAAAAAAAATTAATTACATGGATGAAATTGTAGGGGTACTACTAGAGATGAAAGTTTGGGGTATTTGATGTTTCCTTCTAATTTTGCTTGAATATTATTTATTGTTTTACTTTATCGTCTGTTTTCATTTATGCCTCTGTAACCATGATATGAAAAGTTATTTTAGCAATATATCTTTGTGAAACTTTTATGGTTCTTGCAACGGAATAAAGTTATTTTGACTTGACAGAGGACTCATCTGCACTCCTCTTCTTTCGGATAGCCTTCCTGGGCAGTAATGGGGCGAGGTGGCTCACACTTACATCTGAATGGGCTGGGTCCTGTCCTCACTTGAAGCACTGATTCGCCCCCCAGGGTTAGCCTGGCAGACAAGACAGGGTTGAAAGGAATACTTGTGCACTTCAGAGAGTTCCTTTGAAGTTGCTCCCTACATCAAAGGCACTTTTGGGTATAAGTAATGGGTCTCTGACCCCCTAAACTCAGTCACTTCTGAATTTTGAACTGTAAGTATTTTTATTTGCAAATTAATTAAAATCATTGCAATTTTAAGCCGTGCAAAATGTTAAGTAAAATATTTTGTTAAGGAAGCATTATGGGTTCAAAAGGAATTCATGGTTAAAATTTCAATACATTGCAATGCAATAGTCTAAAAACAGTGATCCATCAAGTGCTCTGTGCGTGGGTGCTCCCATGGGAATTGATGATGAAGATTTTTTGGCGATAATGAAAATTAAACGCAGAGTTCAACCGGCGATTAGCAAGATCTTTGCTTCAAAGTTCCCTGCCCCCCAACTGCCATTATTCATCTGGGGTGACCGAGTTGACATTAATAGGTTATTCAATTGTAGAAGGAACTTAGCGGCCCTGCAAGAGAGCTGAATTGATTTGCTGTTCAATGATGTCAGCACTGCAGTATGGCATTATCTTATATTGAGGGCCTGAAAGGCGGGGCAAAGTAATTTCTGTCTTCAATAGTTTACAGCCGGGCACATGCACAGTAAGTGTAGTAAGCTTTCAGCGAATTGACCGCAGAGTAGGCAAAGAGAGTTCAACCATCTTTGTACCCAGGGCGGCACCTGATCTTTTGAAGGAAAGACTCCCATTCCTATTATTAAATAAAAATGCTGGATGGTTTGAGAGAGGTGACACGTAAGGTATGGTTGGGGGCCCCAGGTGCTATAAGATTGTAAGACTGACCAGCTGTGTTTTTTGCCTGCCTATTCCGCTTTATCCATCAACCAAGATTTTAATTTGGCAGCTTTGTTGGTGATTTCTTTGAATGCTGCGTGGCTAATATTTAGCTCCCAGGCCTCATGTAAGTTGAGGGATGTCAAGGCTTAGTGGAGCACAGTTGGCCAGCTATTTTTTATCATGTGCTGGCTTTCCACTTCGGACAAACACAAGGCCAAGGACTCGTAGGGTAGCCATTCTCATCGGGAGCTGGTGCTGGAGCCCAAATTCCAGGCACGCTTGGCAGATGTGTTGTGGTATGCAGTAGATGCTTTTGAACAGGGCAGACTGTAGAGTGTTGAAAATTGTTACGTATTTGCACTTAAGGAGTTCCGAGCCGTAGGTCAATGATGGTAAAAATTTGGCTCCGATGATTTGCAGTAAATATGACTGAGACAAGCTCCCCATTTTTTTATTTGTTAAGTTGAGGGCGAATAAAGTTTATTTGCTATGGCCCTTCATCGGGCAAGATGATTTTTGTAGTTTAATCTAGAGTCCAGTTCCACCCCTAGATATTTACAGGTGCTGACCTGAATGAATGTGTAGTCTAAAGTGGAGGTGGTTTTATTGGAGCTCCTTGTGAATGCGGCTGGTTGATCTTGTGGAAGGCGGCCATTAAGAGCACACAGGCCAATTTCTTCTAAAGCTGTGATGCATGATTTCCCAAGATGATCAGTTCTTTGATGTTTTGTTATTGCCGGAGGTAATTGTTTCGTGGTTGTCCCGAGGAACTGTTGGTAAGCATGTTGGGGGTCTGTTTGTAGTAAGTACATATTAAAATCTCCGGACAGTATGATTTTGTATTGTGGAAATGTCTTCTGGAGTGATTTTAGGATTGATACTAGTAAGGGGATCTGGTCCTGTTTGCCTTTCCAAGATGGATGAATATAAACATTGCAAAGTAGTAGGTTAGCATCGGCAGTGTTAGTTTGTGATCCTAGGTCTTGGTAAGGTGAAAGTTTAAGGCATTGTGCCCATGCCAGCCCAAGGTCTACGCCATCATAACGCAGCTGAAGGTCAGTTGCTATATAGATTGAGAGGCCTCCTGCTGCTCTACCCTCTTTGGATTTTTTTGTTGCTTGTTGTTGGTGCTCTTTGAAGCCTATGATTGGTGTAGGTTCCTCGGCCCAAGCTTCTTGGAGGAGAAGGATGTCAAACTCTTGTAAAAACGAGATGAAGTCTGGCTCCCCCACCTTGTTTTCGAGGCCGTTCACATTCGAAGAGCAGAGTTTCAACAATTGGTTAAGAGGGGTCTTTGTTGTGCCCAGTGGTAATCATGCCATTCGTCTTGATTGAGTACCGACCTGTGGGCTTTTCACGAAGACCTGTCTCATATAACTCGGGGCCCCGGGCACTGCTATGTGAGTGATGCACACATTTTCGGTGTTGATGGGATGCTTTCCTACTGGGCCTATTGCGCCCCTGAGGGTGCTGGCTGATGTTGTGCCAGTTTTTGGGTGGTGGTTCTGCTGTGGCTGCAATGGGCTGGGGTATCTCTCTGGCTCGTTTCTTTTTAATTCAATGCCCCAGTTTAGGAAGCAATCTCTTTGTTGCCAGACCATCGTAGCTGTTGGGAATGTTTTTCACTAATAGGTTCTGAGTGATATCAAATAGACAACGAGAGCATAGTTTGAGTTTTCTATTATGTCATTCAGACCCCTGAGATGAAAAACATCTCCGTAATTCACTTTTTTACACATATGGTCCTCAAAATCATCTTCCCCTATTTTCAACTGCTACGCTGGGACAGAGGAGTAATGGGGGTGCCATACATAACATGGTCTCTACTCTCTAACCCGAATGTGAAAAAACACACCTTATGTGCTATCCTTTACCAAACTCCACCACCATCTCTGCCTTCCTTCTCCCTCCGGCAGCTGTGCTTTCTGCTTTCAGTCAAAGCATACAAGCAGCACTGCACTGACAGGCTCTCAGAGAGCCTTGGCAGCCTGGCCTGGAAGGCCTTTATGACACAGCAACAGTGGACAATGAGTTTTGCTATCAACTGGTGCTCTGTTATAGCAGTGAGTTACCTGATTTAGAATCCAGTGTAAATTATAGACGCTACCTGTGCAAGCAATGCATAACATGCAGAATTATAGATAAGTAACAGTGAATTATTGGGGTATTTTTCACTGAGAGGTTCAGAGTAGCATTAAATAGACAACAAGATGTAGTGACTCTGTGTACACAGGTTACTTGTTGCAAAGATTTATTTACATCTAAAGCGACTCCGGTGCACACTACCAACATCAGGTCCGGTCTCATTCAGGCCCCTGTTCAAAGCTCGAGTTGCTCATGAAGTCACTCAGAACTCTGAGAGTTAAAACATCCCAGTATTTCACTTTTTACCCATTTATAATTTTAAGTTGTGTATGGAGCCCAACATCATCTGTCCCTGCTTTCAAATGCTACTCATGGGCAGGAGATTAACAGGGGAGCCATACATATCAATGCCTTTTCTCTTTGTCCCAAATGTAAAATAAAAATACCTGACTTCCTACTACCTACACCACCACACTCTGCGCCGTAAACACCCTCCCTTTCAGAAGCCTGCTCTCCAGCGCTGCTCTGCCAGGCTCTCAGAAAGCCCAGCCAGAGCAACCTCAAATTCCTTTTTAGGTCGAGCGTGAGCCAGCGTGCAAGCACTGCTCTGCGAAGAGCTGGGGTAGTTGAGTACGGAGAGAAGCTTCACCCGCCCTTAATTTTCATTAGCTCGTGTGTTTGCCCTTTGTAAATGCTGCCTTCTGATTCATTATGAGGCTTGCTAGTCCCTCCTTAGTAGGGTCATGTCGTCATATGTATCCTCCCATGGCTACTGGCCCCTTTACTTGGATGTTACACGTTCGGTGTACTTTTTGTTTCTTGAGCCGGGACAGTGGCGTGGCCTCGCTGAGTGAGGTGTCCCTGCTCCGCGCTGTCTTTCTCACCATGGGCTTCCACGGGACCCGGGGCTCGCCCTAGATGCGGAGAGGAGGCTCGGGGGCCGACGCGATGGCTTCCAGCGAGCCGGAGGACGAGCACGGAGGAGACCCCTTTTAACCCTTTTTTTCCTTCTATCTTTGCTTTCACCATTCTCCATCACACTCCTCAGTGGTGCACTGTCTCAGCGTAGAATGCCGTATTATTTCCGTCCTCATTTATAGGTGCTTGATGTGCGTAATAGCCACACGTTTGTATAATAATCGTGTGGTCTGAGTGCACGCGGAAAAGGCAGAGACATGTTCCATTAAGTACAAAGCGTTTGGGGTGCATTTAATGAAAGTCCTCGTTTGAGGCGCTTCAAACTTCTGTGATGTTGCCTAGGTGTACGCGGACGTGCCCCATTCATCACCCTGTCCAGAGCGGGATTACTCTGCCATGTGTGGTATTTCGCATTAGGCATGGATGCTGGCCCGGGACTTTTAACCGGCAGGGGGGAACGGCGCTTCTCCAGTGTGCTCTGCGCTTTCTATGGGGGTGGAATCCATGCTCTAAAGCTGCCCGTTGGCTGTGGGTGCTACAGCCCTCCGTGTATGTGCCAGCCATGAGTGTCCCACTCTGCTCAGTTTAACTGAAGATGGGGGCTCCGATCTGCAGGTGGGGTCTCCTGTGCTTGTCTGCTCTGTCCGTGTGAGTTGAGGTTAGTAAATCATTGCGATTGTGCGTTGGAGAGCAGGCGACCTTTGTATTCCAAACAAACAGGCAAGCAGCCCCCATGGCTCCCAGGGAGGCCCGATCATCAGTTCTTGCAGATACATTAGATATAATCTCGGCTCTTGTGTTTGTTGTTTTGTTCGCTGCTGTAAAGTACATTAAAGTGGTTTTTTTTTTGTTTCTTTGTAGTCAGGAAGAGACGCACAGAAGGTTAAAGAATGTAAGTATGACTCCTGGTTTTGAGCGCGTTTTCTCCCGTTTAGGTGACACGTGTGAAATTTAATTGGAATTTCTTAGGGAAGAGACGAAAACCAGGGGTTTGACTTTGGGGCCCTTAATACCATTCTGTTCACAACTGAAGATCAGACATTTTGTAACTCATGTGGTAGAAAGGTGGTCATAAAAAAAAGCGTCATGGACGAGTGGGATGATTCAATGTGGGTTAAAGGGCCCTTGGACTAGTGAGGGGACTAGAGTGCCTTCAAACTTTCTAGACGGTCACAGATATGGTTGGCACTAAAAGTGAAGCATAGATTTGTGACATTGACCCCTGAGCTTCTGATGTTCTCTAGTTTCCTTTACCAATAGTGTACAGTCGCCCCTTGCAAGCAGCGAGTTCCCAGTTATGTGGGTAAATGTAATTTGCGCATTAATGATCCCAAAGTGAACCTCCCAGGAATGCAAAATCAGATTTAAGATTTGAAGCTATACCTTGGCATGCATTTTTCTGCAGTTTTTACTGTCTGTTTTTGAAACACACCCAATTTTTCACGCTAGCAAATTGTTGCCCAGGCATATATCGTGTTTTGCTCAGATTCAAACACTAGAATATGTTATTTGGGGTTTAGAACCATAATGTTCCCGTTTACTGATAAAAGTACACCACTAGGCCTCACTTCCTCCCACAGTCTTAAACCGCAGAATTTCTAAATTGATAAATCGCTTCAGGTACCTCGGAATCCACATTCCTGGAACCCTAAACATAACCAGAGCTGCTTGCATATGGAAGGGTTTGGAGCTAGAACATTGACTAATAGTTAACTCATCAACTTTTCTGTGGGTTTTATTCCAGGTGTTGATTACGTTGTATTGGCTTGGTCGGAAAGCACAAAGTAACCCCTATTATAATGGTCCTTACCTTGACTTGAAAGCCTTCAAGGGGTTATTGGGACAAACTCTGACTAAGGTGAGCAAACACCATGGCAATGTTAGCATTTCGTAATTCGTTGTGACCTTCACTGTTTACGTGCTGTTTTTTGAAAAGCAGACAACGTGTTCTTACTCTAACCTCCTTGGGGAATTCTCAAAAAACAAGTGGGGCATATTTACAAAGGCCTTATCTCCGCTTTTTTGGCTTTAAAAGCCAAAAAAACGGAGATAATATTAGCGCCCTATCTACAAGGGGATGCTAACATGCAGTAGCGCATGTTAGCACCTTTTTCCCGACGCCTCGCTTTGCATCTCTAATGAGATGCAAAGTGGGCGTCACTAGGCAGTACAACCTGTAAAATATCGCTGATGTGCACATCGCGATATTTACAAGAGCGACACGCATTTTAGCAGACGTTAGTTTTGGGCGAAAACCGCTGTTTTCGCCAAAAACTAACGTCTGCTAAAATCCTGACTCATGTATGTTTAACATGGGGGTGGATTCTTGTGTTACGACCACAGGGTCGTATCATCAAGCCTATCGCCGTTTTGCAGGGAACATCGCTGGAAAACCAGCGATGTTCCCTGCAAAACGGCGATTTCCCCGCTATCGCTGGAATTTACATCGCCCTGGAGAAACGCGTTGTTAACGCGCTAACAGGGCGATAAATTCCAGCGATAGATGGCGATAAATACAAAAGCGCTAAGCGCGCTTTGCGTTATTTTTCGCCGTCCGTTGCTGATATGCCCCAAGTGTTCTTTCTTCCTCCAGGCGCTTGAAGAGTCAGGCAGCCTTAAGAAAAAGTGGGTGCGACAGTGGCTGTGGCGATATTTGGTACAGTGAACGTGGTGAGCTACTGTCCCCTTCGACTATCCATCGCAGGGACGACTCCTGGGACAGTTTAGACTCCTTTGGGTCAAGATCGCTGGCAAGCTTTTTGTCTGACGCAACCGTGAAGGGCAGCAGTGAAGGTATTTAAATGCTTCTGTAATTTTTTTTTTTTTTTAAAGTTCATCCTGGGTGCTCACGTTGGTATCGTACATGTACAAAACAGAGGCATATGTTGTAGTTACATGAAAATATATTTTTTATTCTCTTGATAGGCTACAGACGCCATTGTAGCAGTTTGGAGTTAGAGTAAATATGTGACTTTGGGGATTTGAGGAATGCTATATATGTATGTGCATAATGTGTAATATAAAAACTTAGCATTCATGCCCTGCCTGGGGTACAGAGCGAGAACATGTAGTAGATCACAATGTTGTCAATGTTATTACTTTTTATATATTCCCTAACAAAATAGCTTGTCGCTGTTGCGCATCCTAAGTATCAAGATACTGTAGGTATTGGAAAGTGGTTTGGGTTTGCCTAGTGTGTTGGCCTGTTGCTAAGAGGTGCCTTTCTTATACTGACGTGGTGGTGTTACTTTGCACCCGGGCCCATACTGGTTTTCAAAGCAACCGTTCAAGTACTAAAGCCAGAGCTGGATTTTCCCCAGTGTCACTATGGCACATTCCTGGAAGTTTAGGCCTGGTGGTTTGTTACTATATCTCCCGACTCTACATCTCATCCACTACATCACCTGACATTAAATCGTCTTCGATGTGAGTAGTGAGGGAAGGTCTTCCCAATTTGACTTTTTTTTGTTAAGGTTGCACTTACCGTATTTTAACTCCGCTAATATTTACCATTTTCCTATTTTATACAACTTACATTTATTGATGTAATGTCAGACGATGTTATGGAGGTGTTATAATCGATTTCTTCCCATGGCCCACCACCAGTAACTTAAGATGTCTGGTTAATGAATGAGCCACAGCGATACTGCTGCTTGCTGGCAGCAAAAGGGTAAGGCTTGTCAAAGGATCTTAAAGGGTTAAAACTAGTTCTGGCCAAACTGCACATTACAACTCACTTAGGGGCATATTAACAAGGGCAGTATCGCCGCTTTAGCGGCACTTTTTGCCGCTAAAGCGGCGATATTTTTATTGCCCTATTTACAAGGTGGTGCTAACATGCATTAGCGCATGTTAGCACCCGTTTACCAGACGCCTCGCATCTCTAATGAGATGCAAAGTGGGCGTCACTGGGCGTACCCCTGATGGGCTACCTTGTAAAATATCGCGAAATGTACATCGCGATATTTACAAGGAGGCCCACGCATTTTAGCAGACGTTAGTTTTTGGCGAAAAACTAACGTCTGCTAAAATGCTGACTTACCTATACCTAACAATGGGGGTGGATTATGCTGATACGACCACAGGGTCGTATCAGCAAGGTTATCGCCGTTTTCCATGGAACATCGCTGGAAAACCAGCGATGTTCCATGGAAAACACTGCTATCGCTGGAAAATTATCACCATTGCGCTATGCTTTGTTAATACAGCGATAGCATGGCGATAATTGCCAGCGATAGCCGGCGATAAAAAAGTTCTCGCTAAGAGCGGCCAGCGATAATTATCGCTGCCGCTTGTTAATATGCCCCTTAGTGCTGCAGTGCTGTCACAGCTCTGCAGGGTGCATGCCCAGTAACATAGAGAGGGCCTGCACATGTGTTTTCACAGCAAGAATGACCTTGTTCATTAATGACTTGTCTGCCACATTGTTTAGATTAGTTTTGGCTACATTTCATGGTCCAAGACATGACTAAACCTTATTTACATCGAGAAAAGGTAGTGCCAATTAGCTATGCTTTACGGTTGTCTGTATCCGGAGTGCTCCTAGTAAACGTTTTTACCTTGACCTCCTCTGGCCTCCCCTGTGAGAAGTTGGCCTGGTATATGCTGTCCACTAATTATAGTGGGCACCTTGCACCAGTCCAAACAACCCCTTATTGGAGATAGGTTAAAGACAACCTTATTGAAAGCTATCCTAGTGGTAGCTATGGAGAGCAGCCTTCAGGCTAAGTCTTGAAGGAATGTAAAGCAGCTTGTTTTACCAGTCTATAATCTCTTGAGTGACCAAATGAAAGAGCACCACACCAGGTATATATTCAAAATATATGTATTTATTGCTAAACACACCCATCTAGTCTCTTTATGAGGCTAGAGTTCGAAATACATAAGTTAGAAGTTATTAAATCACAGTAATAGCACAAATACACGTTTGGGCCCTAGGGGCGTACCAAACCATATACCAATAAAGTGGTATGCGAACCACGACTGAACTAGACACTAGGCCTAGAGCCTCTAGAAGTGCTTGGACCACAAGGAACCACCCAAGGTAGTGACACAGGGGACCCACGGGAGACGCGTGCAGTGTAAATACACAACCGCGATACGCCGTTGACTTCTATGGAGAAAGTCGGGATCGGGAAATTAGAGAAAAGGGACACTTAAAGAGGACTAGGACAAAACCCTTTGAGATCTAGGACTTTGAAGAGTCTCTACCCACGGGAGCACCGGAGTACTCGTGTTACCTCACCCAGGAAGCCGGGTGCATAGGTGCCTTTCGGGGTCGGGTTTCGTCGTCGATTCGAATGGCGATCTGCTGCAAAGTGCTGCTGGCGGCCAAGAGAAAAGTGTCCAAGTGGATCCAAGAGTGGATCGGAGTTCTGAAGAACCTGAAAGCAGAGGGGACAGAGTCTGGGTCACTAGCCAGTGACCAGGAAGGCGATGGACAGATGCCCACCGATGTCGAGTGCTTCAGGTGCGTTGATGGTCGTCTTGACTCTTCAGCCACGAGGTCCAGGAGGCGTTGTCGGCGACCAGGAGCAGGATTCGGGCTGGTACACGATGTTTGTCGAGTGCTGAGGTGTCGGCGACCGGATTGGACCCAACAAGCCTTGGCAACGGCAAGTCTCGGTGAAGATGTAGATCATCAATGGTGCAGACCAGCAAGGTCTGTGGAACTCACCCAGCGAGGGTAAGTGAGGGCAGGCCTGGAGCAACCAGGATGCCAAGTAAGAAAAGGATTGGCCTTCGTTAAGGGCTACTAGCCAACGGGCTAGCGACCGCGAAGGAGCCTCGTGACGCCGCACGTGGATCTGGCTTACAGGACACTCGTGGAGTGGGGGCCAGTGATCTTTGGTGCAGGTGGTGCTGGAGGCTAGGGCTACTCGGAGCCTAAAGCACGACTTCTTGGGAGACCCAGAAGAGGATGCACTTGCAAATTTGCTCGGTGTCCAGGGGTCACGGTCTCAAGTCACCCACGATAGCCACGGGCCTTAGCTTTGCTGGGGACTCAGGGTAGCCTCGGGGAAGTCTGAGAATCCACCTCTGGTGATGCGATGACTTCGGCGTCCGACGGGAGCTTCAGAAATGCAAACCGGACAGATGCTTCTTTGGTGCCTGCCAAGCAGGGGAGTCACTCCTTGACCCCAAGGGAGATTCTTCTGTCCTCTAATCGTGAGTAGAGCGTCGAAGGTCCAGGATTCAGTTTCAGAGTTTCATCCAGGGATAATCTAAAGTCCTAAGGACTGGGTTCCTATCTTTATACTAAAGATAGGGGTTGGACTACTCTGTGGCCCCACCTATGGGTGGGTCAGGGCAGAGGGGTGGCTACACCCCTTTCCCTTTGTCCAGTTTGCGCCAAAGCAGGGGCTGCAAGACCCTGATCCGGTTTGAACTGGGGTATGCACAGGGACACCAAATGTGCCCCCAGTGCAGGACTTCAAAGCACCCGAAAGTGCTCCCGCCCAGCCCCAATACACATTATCCTGTCTGGGGAGGTGGTCACACCTCCCTGGGACAGGAAACCTATTGTCCAGGCCTCCCCTGCCGGAGTTTCGTCCAGCAGCAGGAGGCCAGACTCGTGTCTGTGGCAGCAGCATCCATTTTGTGATGCCAGGGCTTTGGAAAGAAGTTACCGGGCTAGCCAGAGTTAACATGTCTTTCCCTCTAGAAGGGTGGGATGCTACCCCCGCCGCCAGGATTGGCGGGGGGGTAGTATTCCAAGATGTTTGACACCAAACACGACATGTTTAGGTGCAGCCATTCCAAAGTTAGCATTTTACCGCGAGGTTATAATGCGCTTAAGAGTATATGGTCAGGCTGCACTACAAACAGCATCAGAGATTGTCTCCGAACGCTGCAGAGGGCCCTGCTCATGCAGGGGCACCCTCTCACATAGGAACCATGCACTCTGCCTTTAGGATTGATAAGGCCTGCCTTAGGAGTGACTTATAGGTTTATATGTGTGTATGTATTTAGTGATATAGGTAACCTATATCACAGTAAGGAGCGCATGCACCACCTTACCCAGGCTGCAGTAGCAGACCTGTGGTGTCAGTTTGGATGGCCTTCCAGGGGTGGCATAATACATGCTGCAGCCCCTGGCAGGCCTCTGAGGTACCTATGCCCTTGGTACATAGTATACCATATACTAGGGACTTATAAGGGCACTCCAGATCCCAATCAGTGATGTGCCTAAGCCACATGGAAACCTTTTACAGAGAAAGCAGATAGACTGGGGCCCTGAATAGCAGGATCCCAGTCCAACTAAGTCATAAACCAGCAAAACACCATTAAAAAAGTGGGGGCAACCATATAGTCAGATTCCACCTTCCTACATAACCCCCCAAACGAAAGGAGATAAGGCTAACCTTGGCCAGTTGAGCCTTTATTGACTAAGTGGTCATATAAGGAAGCACCTGCACTAGCATGGTTGCCCCCTGTCTTATGGTCCACTAAGCAATCCCTCACCCTAAGGGTATGAGAGGGTCTCCACCATGGGGAATCACTACCTGTGGTGTGCTTAGGTAAAGTACAAGGCTGGTGAGGTGTCTGAGTAGGGAAGTGAGGCCCTAGGAATGTTGGCCTCAGCTTCCTCAGATCACTGGTCACCATGTATGCCTGTCTTTCCATGACTGAGTTGCACTTTTCTCTAAGGGTCAACCTTTGGCTGCCTACAGCTGGGGGTTGGGTCCCTTTGGATGGACTACTGGAGGGACATGGCAGGTTTGGAACCTTCTGGTCCCAGGTTTGCCCTTGCCTAACAGAGTCCTTCTGGGGGAGGTCCCTACATAAAGGTATGGGGGATCCCTCAGTGTGTAGAGGAATTTTCCCCTGGCTAGGGCTACTAGACTGGGTGCCCCTAATCTGCTGATGGGGGCTTCCTCTGGACAGGGGGCCCTGGGGGTCCACTGACCTCCCTGACCTCTGCAGCCCTGGGCTGACTGAGGCAGGGTAGAGAGGGGCAGGTTACCTGCTCCAGACTGGGTACCACCTTGGAAGGGTCCTCTGCCATCAGGGGTGTGGCCAGGCCAGGCCTGACTACCTCTGTGGCAGTTCCTTCACTAGGGGTAGGGTCAGTTCCCTGAGGAGGCTGACCCTTACCTACTGTCTGGGGGAAGAAGACTTTTCTTCAACCCTTGTGCTCTCTTTTGGGGGAGAGTGGGCCATTATTTCAGGCTCCATCTCTCCAAATTCTTGGGCTGGGGCTGTGGCCCTCACAGCCCCACTAACCTTTACAGGGACGCCCAACATCCTAAGATGGGTTTGGTGCTCAACTTCAGCCCAGGCTGAAATTTCCAAATCATTGCCCATCAGGCAATCTACAGGTAAGGTGGGGGACACTGCCACTCTCTTTGGGCCTGTGACCCCCTCCCAGCTGAGATTGACTATGGCCATGGGGTGATCTGTTCTGACACCATCAATGTTGGTCACCTGGTACTTAAACTCAGGTAAAAACTGGTGAGGGGGGACTAGTTTCCCTGCCACCATGGTGACACTAGCCCCTGTGTCCCTAAATGCCACAGCTTTCTGACCATTAATTATTGGCTCCAATCTGTACCTGCCCAACGCTGTGGGACCCATGGTAAAGGTGGCAAATCCTATACCACCATCAGAGTCAGAGGAGTCTGTTGAGGGGTCCCTGTCTAAACTAGGGCTCACCTCTGTTCCTCTTGCAAAAGCACCCAACTTTTTGGGTGCACTACTCCCAACTGGGGGATTACTACTGGTAGTACCAGGAGGGGTGGTAGTAGTTGTGGGAGGAACATTTTCTTTATTGCCAATCCTGGGGCAACTGGGATCAGTTTTCCAGTGCCCAGGCTTTTACAGACATGGCAATATGGTTTCTTTTCAGGAGAGGAAGGAGTTTGGGACCCACCCCCAGAAGAGGAATTTTGGGGCCCTGTAGGGGACTTATCCTTAGATTTATCCCCACCTTTCTCTTGGGACTTAGTAGAATCTTTCTTCTGGTCACCACCCTGATTTCTAGTTTTTACTCTGGTTCTGACCCATTTGTCTGCCTTCTTTCCCAATTCTTGGGGAGAGGTCAGATCAGAGTCCACCAGATACTGGTGCAAAAGCTGGTTTTGACAATTATTAAGGATCTGCTCCCTCATAATCAAATTGTACAATCCTAAAAAGTCATGCACTTTGTTGCCATGTATCCAACCTTCCAGAGCCTTTGTAGCACAATCTACAAAATCAACCCAGTCTTGAGTCTGAGCTTTTTGGGTGTCTCTGAACTTCAACCTATACTGCTCAGTGGTTAGGCCAAACCCATCTATCAGAGCACTCTTCAAGACTGTGTAATTGTCAGCATCCTCTTCTCTTACAGTGAGGAGCTTGTCTCTACCTTTGTCTGCAAAGGAGAGCCACAAGATTGCTGCCCACTGCCTCTGGGGGACCTTCTGAACTTTACAGGCCCTCTCCAGTGCAGTTATCCATTTGTGGATGTCATCCCCACTCTGGTAGGGAGGGACAATCTTGTTTAGGTTTCTATGGTCATAAGACCTTTCCCTATCTCTAGGGATATTGCTGCCACCATGGGACTCTAGTCCCAACTTTCTTCTCTCCCTAAGGAGATCTAGGGATTCCCTATCTAAAGCTAATTGCTTTTTTCTGATTTCCAGCTGAGTTTCCTCATACTGGACCAGTCTGTCTCTTCTCTCATGAGAGGATTCCCTCTTGTGAGAGGATTTAGAGCTCCCTATGGAGGTGCCAGAGTGGTTAGACTCCTGAGAAGGAGATCTAGACTTTCTGGGCACACTCTTAATCCTTCCTGGGGGGACAAAGTGGGGATCATCCTGATGATCCTCATCATCTTCCACAGGAGGGATTGGGTTATCCAGGTCAGGGTCATTGTCACCCTCCTGGCCAGTTTCTGTGGGGGGGCTGGGGGTATTGGTACCCCTGGCCTCTTCCTCTTCCTCTGCCCCACCCTCAGCTCCTACCCCTTCAGTCCCCAAGGGCTTACTAAGGTCATAAGCCACCAACAACTCCTTGAGGTGTTGGGTGGTGAGGCTTTGGCCTGTCCTTATTTTTCTCAAGTTGCATAAAGCTCTCAATTCCAAGAATGGGAGTGTATCATACTTGGAGGGTGGAAGCTCAATGGCTTCCTGCAAGGATTCTTTAGATCTTACCCTTAAAGACATTACTAGTGTGGTGTGGTGTATGCACTACCTACTCTAGTGTGGCCTACTAAACTCTCTTGAGTTGTAGAAAGGGTTGTGCTATCCCTTAACACACAACTCTAAGTTCAGTAGAACTTACTGTATTCTAAGCTTAAATTATATGTACCTTACGTACCTTTAGTGGTTTTCAGTTGATCAATTCAATTGAGATTATCTGGTAAAACAATAGCAAGCTGGAATCCCACACGCTGCACACCAATGTGAGAAGTTGGCCTGGTATATGCTGTCCACTAATTATAGTGGGCACCTTGCACCAGTCCAAACAACCCCTTATTGGAGATAGGTTAAAGACAACCTTATTGAAAGCTATCCTAGTGGTAGCTATGGAGAGCAGCCTTCAGGCTAAGTCTTGAAGGAATGTAAAGCAGCTTGTTTTACCAGTCTATAATCTCTTGAGTGACCAAATGAAAGAGCACCACACCAGGTATATATTCAAAATATATGTATTTATTGCTAAACACACCCCTCTAGTCTCTTTATGAGGCTAGAGTTCGAAATACATAAGTTAGAAGTTATTAAATCACAGTAATAGCACAAATACACGTTTGGGCCCTAGGGCGTACCAAACCATATACCAATAAAGTGGTATGCGAACCACGACTGAACTAGACACTAGGCCTAGAGCCTCTAGAAGTGCTTGGACCACAAGGAACCACCCAAGGTAGTGACACAGGGGACCCACGGGAGACGCGTGCAGTGTAAATACACAACCGCGATACGCCGTTGACTTCTATGGAGAAAGTCGGGATCGGGAAATTAGAGAAAGGGACACTTAAAAGAGGACTAGGACAAAACCCTTTGAGATCTAGGACTTTGAAGAGTCTCTACCCACGGGAGCACCAGAGTACTCGTGTTACCTCACCCAGGGAAGCCGGGTGCATAGGTGCCTTTCGGGGTCGGGTTTCGTCGTCGATTCGAATGGCGATCTGCTGCAAAGTGCTGCTGGCGGCCAAGAGAAAAGTGTCCGGGTGGATCCAAGAGTGGATCGGAGTTCTGAAGAACCTGAAAGCAGAGGGGACAGAGTCTGGGTCACTAGCCAGTGACCAGGAAGGCGATGGACAGATGCCCACCGATGTCGAGTGCTTCAGGTGCTTTGACGGTCGTCTTGACTCTTCAGCCACGAGGTCCAGGAGGCGTTGTCGGTGACCAGGAGCAGGATTCAGGCTGGTACACAATGTCTGTCGAGTGCTGAGGTGTCGGCGACCGGATTGGACCCAACAAGCCTTGGCAACGGCAAGTCTCGGTGAAGATGTAGATTGTCGATGGTGCAGACCAGCAAGGTCTGTGGAACTCACCCAGCAAGGGTAAGTGAGGGCAAGCCTGGAGCAACCAGGATGCCAAGTAAGAAAAGGATTGACCTTCGTTAAGGGCTACTAGCCAACGGGCTAGCGACCGCGAAGGAGCCTCGTGACGCCGCACGTGGATCTGGCTTACAGGACACTCGTGGAGTGGGGGCCAGTGATCTTCGGTGCAGGTGGTGCTGGAGGCTAGGGCTACTCGAAGCCCAAAGCATGACTTCTTGGGAGACCCAGAAGAGGATGCACTTGCAAATGTGCTCGGTGTCCAGGGGTCACGGTCTCAAGTCACCCACGATAGCCACGGGCCTCAGCTTTGCTGGAGACTCAGGGTAGCCTCGGAGAAGTCTGAGAATCCACCTCTGGTGATGCGATGACTTCGGCGTCCGACAGGAGCTTCAGAAATGCAAACCGGACAGATGCTTCTTTGGTGCCTGCCAAGCAGGGAGTCACTCCTTGACCCTAAGGGAGATTCTTCTGTCCTCTAATCGTGAGTAGAGCGTCGAAGGTCCAGGATTCAGTTTCAGAGTTTCGTCCAGGGATAATCTAAAGTCCTAAGGACTGGGTTCCTATCTTTATACTAAAGATAGGGGTTGGACTACTCTGTGGCCCCACCTATGGGTGGGTCAGGGCAGAGGGTGGCTACACCCCTTTCCCTTTGTCCAGTTCGCACCAAAGCAGGGGCTGCAAGCCCCTGATCCGGTTTGAACTGGGGTATGCACAGGGACACCAAATGTGCCCCCAGTGCAGGACTTCAAAGCACCCGAAAGTGCTCCCGCCCAGCCCCAATACACATTATCCTGTCTGGGGAGGTGGTCACACCTCCCTGGGACAGGAAACCTATTGTCCAGGCCTCCCCTGCCGGAGTTTCGTCCAGCAGCAGGAGGCCAGACTCGTGTCTGTGGCAGCAGCATCCATTTTGTGATGCCAGGGCTCTGGAAAGAAGTTACCGGACTAGTCAGAGTTAACATGTCTTTCCCTCTAGAAGGGTGGAATCCTACCCCCGCCACCAGGATTGGCGGGGGGTAGTATTCCAAGATGTTTGACACCAAACACGACATGTTTAGGTGCAGCCATTCCAAAGTTAGCATTTTACCGCGAGGATATAATGCGCTTAAGAGTATATGGTCAGGCTGCACTACAAACAGCATCAGAGATGGTCTCCGAACGCTGCAGAGGGGCCCTGCTCATGCAGGGGCACCCTCTCACATAGGAACCATGCACTCTGCCTTTAGAATTGATAAGGCCTGCCTTAGGAGTGACTTATAGGTTTATATGTGTGTATGCATTTAGTGATATAGGTAACCTATATCACAGTAAGAGGTGCATGCACCACCTTACCCAGGCTGCAGTAGCAGACCTGTGGTGTCAGTTTGGATGGCCTTCCAGGGGTGGCATAATACATGCTGCAGCCCCTGGCAGGCCTCTGAGGTACCTACGCCCTTGGTACATAGTATACCATATACTAGGGACTTATAAGGGCACTCCAGATCCCAATCAGTGATGTGCCTAAGGCACATGGAAACCTTTTTACAGAGAAAGCAGATAGACTGGGGCCCTGAATAGCAGGATCCCAGTCCAACCAAGTCATAAACCAGCAAAACACCATAAAAAAAGTGGGGGCAACCATATAGTCAGATTCCACCTTCCTACATCCCCCATGACTCTGAGCCCCCTGTGGCTCCCCTATGTCCTGTACCCCTCTCGGGCCCCCATGTCCTTGAGCCCCCTCGGACGCTCCCATGTCCGTGGCCACTCTCTGGCTCCATCATGTCCTTGACAAATTATCACCCCTTCTTTTTTTTTTTACACTGACTGCCCATTCTTTTTTAGCCATGGACACTCTGTCTTGTTAGTGCTTCATTTTCTCTTAGGCAGTGACTCTCACCCTCTTCTTTGCCAGTGACTCTCCTAGCTACTGGGTCTCCCCATTTTGTTAGCCACTGGTCATCCCCTGTCGATAGCCACTGACTCCACACCCCTTCATAGCCACTAACTCTCCCACCCTTCTCTTAACCAGTGTTTCTATCACCCTGTTCTTATCCATCAACACCCTCTCCAGACCATTTAGAATTTCCTGAGTTAGTACCTGCATAGATCATTATTTTTTGCACTGGTCTGTTCCAGTTTACTCTTGTTACCCCGTTGTTAGAAATGGGATTTCTGGTTGGCTAGGGCTTGCGCCTAAGCCAGGCAGAAACCACCACTCTAGTCTGGGCAAGGGAGTTACACGCTGAAGATAACCCCTGCTCACCCCCTTTGTAGCTTGGCACGAGCAGTCAGGCTTATCCCAGATGCAATGTGTAAAGCGTTTGCGCAATACACACACAGCAGCAACACACTAGGCACACCACAAAAGGAACTCCACACAAGGTTATATATATAAATAGCCTTTGTATTATCCAAAACACATTAGAATAGAAATCGCACAATATACACTGTGCCAACTGGCACTAGGCAATATTTACAGGGGATTATATACACATGACAGGGCCAATTGGGCCACTGTCAGAACCATCACAGAGCACAAATAGTAAATGTAGAACACAACCAGTAATTACTGGCAAAACACTGTACTCTGCATTATATCCTGCAACATAAATCATATTATGCAATCAGTATCACATCAGGCGTAAAATACATTATGCGCCAACCTCATAAGCCTAAACACATTAGGAAATAATATCCTCACCAGCATAAACACATTATGCAATAACCTCACATTCATAAACACAGTATGCAATAACCTCATAAGCCGAAATCACATTAGGCAATAACCTCATAAGCCTAAACCTCAGATTAGGGAATAACCTCCTAAACAAACACATTAGAGGCATAAATCACGGTGCATAAATCACATTTATCCTAGGCACCACATAAATCACATTAGGGCCTGGCGCCCTACCAACCTACTGACCCCCTGGCCAACTGGCCTTCTCAGAGGGCTCAAAATACCCTATGTCCCAAATGTCAGGGCGGCTGCCACTGCAGCAGAATCCAAGGTGCGCAATTGCGCTGGCCTAAACGTTGCAGCTGCCGCTAATTGCGGTGCAGCTGTGAAGATCACTGTGGGCACAAATGGAAAAGGGCACTGGCACCTCTGTGCCCTTTGGGCCCCCACTGGGGCTCTAAAAACAAATATGCCCACCATTGCAGCTGCCCGCGCTGGTGCGGTGCAGCTGTGGAAAATGGCCTCAGCCCCACTCTGGGACTCTTAACAAAATGTGGCCAAACGTTGCAGCTGGCCGCACTGGTGCGGCGCAGCTGTGAATCAAAAGGGGGGCACTGGCACTTCTGTGCCCTCTGGGCCCTACAAGACAAATGTGGCCAAAGGAAAAATGGCACTGGCACCCCAGGGCCTACTGAGCCCCCACTGGGGCCCTGAAACCAATGTGCCCCATGTTGCAGGCAAAGAACAAAGGGGTGCCACTAGAGCAGGGGTCTTCAAACTGTGGGGCGCGACCCCCAGGGGGGCCGTGGAGCGATGCAAAGGGGGTCGCGCCTTCCCAGTCACACTTCTGCAGAGGCCCAAGGGCTTCATCCCCCCACTTCCCCCGTCCTGCGTCTCAGCCCGGGCTGCTGCAGTGCAACTCGAGCTGCTGGGGGCTCAGCTGGGCAGTGTCTGGAGTCTTATCTCCGGCACGCCCGAGGTTTTCACAGGTCTTTAAAGACCATTTGCATATTTACATGCCTTTGTAAACTGGTTACAGAGGCTTAGTTTTTTCCTGGTTCCAGTACCCCTGGGCCCCACTCTGCCTATTCCTTACATTTGTATTTTACATTTACTGCTGCAGTGTGAGAATGCATTTCATGAAAAGGAATATAAAGTAGGGTTGCCAAAAGAAAAATGCCTGCCGTGTTTTGTTTAAAGAGCCTGCAAAGACCTCCTCTTGACACTAAATAGACTTATAAATAAAAAAGTATGTATGCATTCGTTATGTGACTTTTCTGTCTTTGTTCTCTTTAATTATCAGTCATGGATCATTGAGGCAGCCCTAGAACCCAATTAAAAGTGCTTTCTATTTATATTTGCTGTTCGAAGTATGCACAGATAAGTGCTTAAAATACAGCTTTAGGTGACAGCTTATTTTTGTACCGACTGGGCCATCAAAATAATCTGCTGGCAACCATAACCATAGGACTGGAAGTTTGTTGCAGGATCAGCACATTATTTATTTCCTCGATCCCGGATTAATGCCATAATAGCAATAGTTTAACTTAGATCTTAAACCCTATGCCGCCGTCCATAACATGCTGAGTTACTTCAAGTGTCTGGGAATGCACTCTGCATTCAGACAACTCACTCGTCATTCTCGCCCTTCACTTTCACGCTCACCCTGCATTCACAGCGATCACAATGCACTCACACCATTCACCCGCTCACCCTGCACTCACAGTGATCACTCTGCACTCACAATGTACTTGCGCTGTTCATCCTATACCTCACCCTGCAGTCGCACGAGTACACTACTCGTCCTGCACTCATGTGACACTTCACTCACCTGTCCCCCTCACTGCTCAATATGCAACTCACTCAAACAAGCCCATCAGTAATCATACACTCATTCGTCCCATTCTGAACTTGCATCCGCACCTAAATTCATAAGCCACCTCACTCACCCTGCAGTCACTCCTCTTACCCTACTCTCACACTGTTGCATCGCTCACCGTGCACTCACATGGGCACTCTTGTCACCCACACAGTGCAGAGGGTTAACGTTCCTGCTACAAAGAATATGTACCATGCAGATCACAGAAATGAGTGTGAGTAAACTATGAGTAGCGCTATAAAAAAATGAAATGTTTGTCAGAAAGGTGCTATAGAGAGATGAGGTGAATTGTTGGTGAGTGGCAGTGAAGGAATTCATGGAGAAGGAGGAAACGGGGTGGGGCACCAAAAGACTGTTGCACTGTGTGCGACCAGTGTTAGGACCAGCCCTGGCTGGGAGTGTTAAAGGTGAAGTGAGAGGTTGAATGGGGAGAGTTCAGAAGTTGTAAAAAGGGGTGAAAGAAAATGGCCTGCAAAGTGAGAGAGGGATCCGGGGTTAGGAGAGGACAGAGGGATGGAAGGGAGGGGGTGAGAGGAAAGCTGCATGGGTAAACTGCTTAACTCTGCACAAAACCGCCAGGGTTTTAAGGGACCCCTGCTTCTCCCGGCCAGGGCCAAGTGAGCTTCTAATGTGGCAGCACGTATTCCTGCGGAGTGGAAGGCCCTTCACAAAGGTTGACTAGAAATCTTTCTGATGTTAATTGCTGTATTTTGGTTATACACTGGTACTGATGGGGTGAAATTTTTCCTCAATGTTACTGTGTACGCTGCATCACATAACATCATTTACCTTTTCTTCCCACACAATTTAGTCAAGCCTGTCACGTAATTTGGTCCTCACCTGCCTCATAATTCCAGTAGCCCTGCCTACAGGTTTAGAAATTTTTGTCAGGAGGGGGTCCTTACACCTCAAAATGTTGACAGGGGGGTCTCGGCATCCAAAAGTTTGAAGACCTCTGCACTAGAGGCACCAACATTACTTCATTGCAGCCCCACTCACCGGGACGCTACTGCGCAGGACCCAGGCACCGACAATGTGCCTCGGCGGGCCTGCGCTTACCGGGACATCTCCGCTGCTCCTGCTTTCACCGGCGAGCTGGGTGAACCCGCCTCCCTTTCTCCAAGACAGGGGGGGGGCGGAAATGGAGCCCGCAAGGCTCCCGACTCTCCTGAGGCACGCGGGGCTTCCCTCACCAACATGGGAGCCCCGCCTCACCTCAGGCACTGTATTGCCTGGCTTCCTCTTCGGCCGCGCTGCGATTGGCTGCCGTGGCCAGCCGTCAACTTCCTGGACCTGGCCCTACCCAGAGTCAGGCAGCAGGCGCCTGACTTCCGGCTTATTCTCGGCCGGTCCGGTGGCTCCTTCGTGCGGCGGCAATGCGGGGTGGGCACCCGCCAGCAAAATAAAAGCATAAGCGGGGTGGGCACCTGCCAGCAACACCAAACGCGGGGTGGGCACCCGCAATTTAAATATTCATAAAGCGGGGTAGGCTCCCGCTAGGCAGGCACAATGCGAGGTGGGCTCCCGCCGAAGAAAGCAGCAAATGCGGGGGAATCCCCACGTTGGGATTCCCTCTAAAAGGGCTGCAGCTCCGTGCTGCTAAGCCCACGCTCTCTTCCTTCTGGGCAAGTAAAATACAGCGCTCACGAGGCGCTAGATGTCCAAAGATCCAAGGCAAAGTTCAGGGGCACAGTGGGGCCCAGGGAGGCCAGCACACAGGGCCCTCCAGCAGGGAGGCAAGCCCTCGTGGTGGTTCCTCCTGGGCCCCCAGCAGCAGCAAGCCCCAGCAAGTTCAGGAACAGCACAAACTCATGGGGTCACAGCCACTATATTTATATGGTATATTCTTCTTTGTCTGCAGTACAGGGCTTAGGGGAACCAGCAAAAACTGGTTCAGGGGGGAATGGGAGCACTCTGTTTACCAGGCTCCTCCTTCCCTTTGTCAGGTGGGGGCTCGGTGATCAGACACACCACAGGGGGCAGAGCCAGCATTGTACAGGGCAGGCACAATCCTATTCAGGGACAGGGGACTACTCCTCCCACTACTCAAATGTAGATGTCCAATTCAGCCTAGTGCTGACTCACCCTGCCCCTCCTGGAGCCAAACACACCTCCCCAGCCCCTGTCACTCAAAAGCCAGACATGCAACTCACATCAGGCAGGCAGACACATAGCTCACAGAAATGCCAACTTCTACAAGTGGCCTTTCTAAAATAGTTATAATAAATCTGCGCACACCATTGCGCAGCATTTATTATTACTATTCCAAACATACCAAACTTGACCACGCTGCTCCTCTCATATCAGGAATTACCACTGAAACACTTATCAGGGAATCCCCAATGCATTCCTATGGGAGGGCAGCCCCACAGTAGTGAGAAAACAAAAAGGCTGTTTGTCACTACCAGGACATGTCACACACTTAAGGTACATGTCCTATCTTTTACCTACAATGCACCCTGCCCATAGGGCTAGCTAGGGCTTACCTTAGGGGTGACTGACATGCAGTAAAAGGGGGGTCACAGACATGGCACACACTTTAGGTGCCACGTCACAGCGGCAGTAACAAACACTGCGCGCACAGGCCCTGCAATGGCAGAGGCCTGAGATAGGTTTGAAAGGCTACTTTGGTGGGTGGCGCAATCAGCGTTGCAAGCCCACCAGTAGCATTTAATTTACCAGCCCTGGGTATATGAGATACCACTTTACAAGGGACTGACAGGTAAATTAAATAGGCCAAACAGGTGTAGACCAATCTAACCATCAGTAACACAGAGAGCACACGCACTTTACACTGGACAGCAGTGCTAAAGTGCCCAGAGACCTAAAACCACCAACACCTTGTCAGAAAAACGCTAGTAGAAAGGCAAAAAGTTTAGGGATGACCCTGCAAAAAGGGCCAAGTCCTACACAGCCCCCTTCCAGCCAAAACGCAGGGTAGACCAATCACTACCTTGATGGGCTTCCCTGCTTTGAGGCGATAGAACACGGACGCGGGCCCGCAACTGCAGGAATACCTTCCGGTTCTACGCCACTCTGAACCCATGTGGTTCCCTCTGAAAAAGCTCTCAGGACCAAATAGGCTACCCCACTGGTACTTACTAGCTGTCCACGGCCAGGACCAGGCCCTAGGCCACCCATATGTCACTGGTCCTTGCCAATCCACAGAGTGGGGGGCAGAAACCCCTGGCACATAGTAACCATTCGCCACTCTTCCTCTCAGTGTAGTTCTAAACTGCCACTGATCCTCCAACCGGGGGTTCCGCACTCTCCTCCTATGAGAGGCAACCTCAGAACACAATTCACCCATCAGTTCAGGACCTCTCTCCAGCAACTGGTCTACCAACCTGGGATCTAAACCCTCAGGTTGCACCGGGTCAGAGGCGAGGACTCCCTCCCTCTGCACTCCCTTCCCGAGCCCTGCACCCTCCCAACTGGAGTGGTACCCCTAGAAGCTACATCGGTCAGGACACTGATTACAGTTGTCCTTCCCTCCAGGTCAGGCATACCCTGAACCTGGTTTCCCAACCCAGGGACGGAACCCTGATGCTGAGCAATTGCCTGGCGAACCAGGACTTCCTGGGGAGTACATATACCCTCCCGAGGGTGACACATAACTCATGTGTCGTGTGACAGTCTGCCTGGCGCAGATCTCCCGACCTCCTGTCCATTTGACAGTGCGTGAAGATCTCCCAGGACAGAAGTGGTGTCACCATGGTCATTCATTGGTGACTCAGCCCTTCTGGCTGGCCCCTGACCCACTGGTTCTTCCACTGGGGACTCTTTCCCCCTCTCACCCCTCAATCTGGACTTCTGCACCCTCCACTTAGGAGTGGCACTGCCAGACACCAGAACTGATGGAGGTCTGATTACAGACACTCCCAGCTCACCTGACACGGGGAGATCCCCCTCAACGGACGGTCCATCAGGACAGACCAGGCTCCCTACCTGGTGTTCCCTTAAAGAACCATCCAGTACTGGAGACTGAGGTTGAGGTTCGGAATACTGCCCAGTCTCACTCCTTCTCCTGCGAGACAGGATGTGAGGCCTTGCAACCTCCTCACTATAAGGGGACCTAGCTGGGCTACTCTGAACCACTTCCACCACTCTGGGTTGGAAGATACCTGAACCACTCCTCTTAGGGTCACTCCCCAATGCCTCTACAGATCCTCTGGCAACCACCCAGAGGTCTGCCTCCCTTGCAAGTTCCCTAGGATCAGAGAACTCACACTCCAACAGGTGTTGGCGCAACCCTGGAAAACAATTACTGAACATGTGCTCTCTGACAATCAGATTGAACAGCCCTTCAAACTCATTTGCCGTGCTAACCAACACCCAATCGTCCAGTGCATCACAACATTCATCCACAAACTCCCCCCAAGACTGGTGAGACAGTTTCTTACTGCCCCTGAATCTCAACCTGTACCCCTCTAACAGGGAACCAGGTACCATACTCTGGGAACTGGTAATGGGACTTCCTGCACTGGACTCCATATTGCTGCCACCACTGGATCCCACCCTTACTGGTGAATCCAGACAACTAAAACTGCACTCAGGGGATAATCTACCCTCCCGAGCTAGTTTCTCCTTGCCAATTAAGTCACCACTGTAGGCCAACCCCAGAAATAGCAGTCTGCACAGGGGCAGTCAAAAACTCCTCCAGATTCTCTGGTTTCTGTCCTTGGCAGGATACACAACTCATAGTGCAACAAGAGAACACATTTCAAAGAAATGATAATTTTAAGGAGAAAACAAAATCAGAAACAATAATCCCCAAACTTGTGATTTTCTTAATGCAGAGTTTGTAGTGCAACCAGTTGTCGCTGTGGTACTGCGCAAACGCAAGCCCTATCCTCACCGCTGACAACCAATGTTAGAAATGGGATTTCTGGTTGGCTAGGGCTTGCGCCTAAGCCAGGCAGAAACCACCACTCTAGTCAGGGCAAGGGAGTTACACGCTGAAGATAACCCCTGCTCACCCCCTTGGTAGCTTGGCACGAGCAGTCAGGCTTATCCCAGAGGCAATGTGTAAAGCGTTTGCGTAACACACACACAGCAGCAACACACTAGGCACACCACAAAAGGAACTCCACAAAAGGTTATATATATAAATAGCCTTTGTATTATCCAAAACACATTAGAATAGAAATCACACAATATACACTGTGCCAACTGGCACTAGGCAATATTTACAGGGGATTATATACACATGACGGGGCCAATTGGGCCACTGTCAGAACCATCACAGAGCACAAATAGTAAATGTAGAACACAACCAGTAATTACTGGCAAAACACTGTACTCAGCATTATATACTGCAACATAAATCATATTATGCAATCAGTATCACATCAAGCGTAAAATACATTATGCGCCAACCTCATAAGCAAACACATTAGGTAATAATATACTCACCAGCATAAACACATTATGCAATAACCTCACCAGCATAAACACAGTATGCAATAACCTCATAAGCAGAAATCACATTAGGCAATAACCTCATAAGCCTAAACCTCAGATTAGGGAATAACCTCCTAAACATAAACACATTAGAGGCATAAATCACGGTGCATAAATCACATTTATCCTAGGCACCACATAAATCACATTAGGGCCTGGCGCCCTACCAACCTACTGACCCCCTGGCCAACTGGCCTTCTCAGAGGGCTCAAATGCCCTATGTCCCAAATGTCAGGGCGGCTGCCACTGCAGCAGAATCCAAGGTGCGCAATTGCGCTGGCCTAAACGTTGCAGCTGCCGCTAATTGCGGTGCAGCTGTGAAGATCACTGTGGGCACAAATGGAAAAGGGCACTGGCACCTCTGTGCCCTTTGGGCCCCACTGGGGCTCTAAAAACAAATATGCCCACCATTGCAGCTGCCCGCGCTGGTGCGGTGCAGCAGTGGAAAATGGCCTCAGCCCCACTCTGGGACTCTTAACAAAATGCGGCCAAACGTTGCAGCTGACCGCGCTGGTGCGGCGCAGCTGTGAATCAGAAGGGGGGCACTGGCACTTCTGTGCCCTCTGGGCCCTACAAGACAAATGTGGCCAAAGGAAAAATGGCGCGGGCACCCCGGGGCCTACTGAGCCCCCACTGGGGCCCTGAAATCAATGTGCCCCACGTTGCAGGCAAAGAACAAAGGGGTGCCACTGGAGGCACCAACATTACTTCATTGTAGCCCCACTCACCAGGACTCTACTGTGCAGGACCCAGGCACCGACAATGTGCCTCGGCGGGCCTGCGCTTACTGGGACATCTCCGCTCCTCCTGCTTTCACCGGCGATCTGGGTGAACCCGCCTCCCTTTCTCCAAGATGGGGGGGTGGAAATGGAGGCCCCAAGGCTCCCGACTCTCCTGTGGCACACGGGGCTTCCCTCACTGACATGGGAGACCCGCCTCACCTCAGGCACTGTATTGCCTGGCTTCCTCTTCGGCCGCGCTGCGATTGGCTGCCGCGGCCGGCCGTCAACTTCCTGGACCTGGCCCTACCCAGAGTCAGGCAGCAGGCGCCTGACTTCCGGCTTATTCTCAGCCGGTCTGGTGGCTCCTTCGTGCGGCGGCAATGCGGGGTGGGCACCCGCCAGCGAAATAAATGCATAAGCGGGGTGGGCACCCGCAATTTAAATATTTATAAAGCGGGGTAGGCTCCGGCTCGGCAGGCACAATGCGGGGTGGGCTCCCGCTGAAGAAAGTAGCAAATGCGGGGTAATCCCCATGTCGGGATTCCCTCTAAAAGGGCTGCAGCTCCGCGCTGCGAAGCCCACGCTCTCTTCCTTCTGGGCAAGTAAAATACAGCGCTCACGAGGTGCTAGATGTCCAAAGATCCAAGGCAAAGTTCAGGGGCACAGCTGGGCCCAGGGAGGGCCAGCACACAGGGCCCTCCAGCAGGGAGGCAAGCCCTCGTGGCGGTTCCTCCTGGGCCCCCAGCAGCAGCAAGCCCCAGCAAGTTCAGTGTAGGAGTGTAGGATCTGCTTCACATGGGTACCCCCACTTTTTGCTGATGCTTCACTGTTTTTCGACATTAGTCTGGCTGGGGCCCTGCTAATCAGAACCCCAGCCTAGCTGCTTCCTCTCTAAAATGGTTTCCATGAGCCTTAGGCACATCACTGATTGGGATCTGGAGTGCCCTTATAAGTCCCTAGTATACGGTATACTATGTACCAAGGGCATAGGTACCTCAGAGGCCTGCCAGGGGCTGCAGCATGTATTATGCCACCCTGGAAGGCCATCCAAACTGACACCACAGGTCTGCTACTGCAGCCTGGGTAAGGTGGTGCATGCGCCCCTTACTGTGATATAGGTTACCTATATCACTAAATACATACACACATATAAACCTATAAGTCACTCCTAAGGCAGGCCTTATCAATCCTAAAGGCAGAGTGCATGGTTCCTATGTGAGAGGGTGCCCCTGCATGAGCAGGGCCCGTCTGCAGCGTTCGGAGACCATCTCTGATGCTGTTTGTAGTGCAGCCTGACCATATACTCTTAAGCGCATTATAACCTCGCGGTAAAATGCTAATTTTGGAATGGCTGCACCTAAACATGTCGTGTTTGGTGTCAAACATCTTGGAATACTACCCCCCCGCCAATCCTGGCGGCGGGGGTAGCCTTCCACCCTTCTAGAGGGAAAGACATGTTAACTCTGGCTAGCCCGGTAACTTCTTTCCAAAGCCCTGGCATCACAAAATGGATGCTGCTGCCACAGACACGAGTCTGGCCTCCTGCTGCTGGACGAAACTCCGGCAGGGAGGCCTGAACAATAGGTTTCCTGTCCCAGGGAGGTGTGACCACCTCCCCAGACAGGATAATGTGTATTGAGGCTGGGCGGGAGCACTTTCGGGTGCTTTGAAGTCCTGCACTGGGGGCACATTTGGTGTCCCTGTGCATACCCCAGTTCAAACCGGATCAGGGGCTTGCAGCCCCTGCTTTGCGCGAACTGGACAAAGGGAAAGGGGTGTAGCCACCCCTCTGCCCTGACCCACCCATAGGTGGGGCCACAGAGTAGTCCAACCCCTATCCTTAGTATAAGTATAGGAACCCAGTCCTTAGGACTTTAGATTATCCCTGGACGAAACTCTGAAACTGAATCCTGGACCTTCGACGCTCTACTCACGATTAGAGGACAGAAGAATCTCCCTTGGGGTCAAGGAGTGACTCCCCTGCTTGGCAGGCACCAAAGAAGCATCTGTCCGGTTCACATTTCTGAAGCTCCCGTCGGACGCCGAAGTCATCGCATCACCAGAGGTAGATTCTCAGACTTCCCCGAGGCTACCCTGAGTCTCCAGCAAAGCTGAGGCCCATGGCTATCGTGGGTGACTTGAGACCATGACCCCTGAACACCAAGCACATTTGCAAGTGCATCCTCTTCTGGGTCTCCCAAGAAGTCGTGCTTTTGGGCTCGAGTAGCCCTAGCCTCCAGCACCACCTGCAGTGAAGATCACTGGCCCCCACTCCACGAGTGTCCTGTAAGCTAGATCCACGTGCGGCGTCACAAGGCTCCTTTGCGGTTGCTAGCCCGTTGGCTAGTAGCCCTTAACGAAGGCCAATCTTTTCCTAACTTGGCATCCTGGTTACTCCAGGCCTGCCCTCACTTACCCTTGCTGGGTGAGTTCCCCAGACCTTGCTGGTCTGCACCATCGACGATCTTCCTCTGCATCAAGACTTGCCGTTGCCAAGGCTTGTTGGGTCCAATTTGGTCGCCGACACCTCAGCACTCGACAAACATCGTGTACTAGCCCGAATCCTGCTCCTGGTCGCCGACAATTCCTCCTGGACCTCGTGGCTGAAGAGACAAGACGACTGTCAACGCACCTGAAGCACTCAACATCGGTGGGCATCTGTCCATCGCCTTCCTGGTCACTGGCTAGTGACCCAGACTCTGTCCCCTCTGCTTTCAGGTTCTTCAGAACTCCGATCCACTCTTGGATCCACCCGGACACTTTTCTCTTGGTCGCCAGCAGCACTTTGCAGCAGATCGCCATTCAAATCGACGACGAAACCCGACCCCGAAAGGCACCTATGCACCCGGCTTCCCTGGGTGAGGTAACACGAGTACTCCGGTGCTCCCGTGGGTAGAGACTCTTCAAAGTCCTAGATCTCAAAGGGTTTGGTCCAAGTCCTCTTTAAAGTGTCCCTTTTCTCTAATTTCCCGATCACGACTTTCTCCATAGAAGTCAACGGCGTATCGCGGTTGTGTATTTACACTGCACGCGTCTCCCGTGGGTCCCCTGTGTCACTACCTTGGGTGGTTCCTTGTGGTCCAAGCACTTCTAGAGGCTCTAGGCCTAGTGTCTAGTTCAGTCGTGGTTCTTATACCACTTTATTGGTATATGGTTTGGTAGGCCCCTAGGGCCCAAACGTGTATTTGTGCTATTACTGTGTTTAAATAACTTCTAACTTATGTACTTCGAACTCTAGCCTCATAAAGAGACTAGAGGGGTGTGTTTAGCAATAAATACATATATTTTGAATATATACCTGGTGTGGTACTCTTTCATTTGATCACTCAAGAGATTATAGACTGGTAAAACAAGCTGCTTTACATTCCTTCAAGACTTAGCCTGAAGGCTGCTCTCCATAGCTACCACTAGGATAGCTTTCAATAAGGTTGTCTTTAACCTATCTCCAATAAGGGGTTGTTTGGACTGGTGCAAGGTGCCCACTATAATTAGTGGACATCATATACCAGGCCAACTTCTCACATTCAGGAACAGCACAAACTCATGGGGTCACAGCCCCTATATTTATATGGTATATTCTTCTTTGTCTGCAGTACAGGGCTTGGGGGAACCAGCAAAAACTGGTTCAGGGGGGAATTGGAGCACTCTGTTTACCAGGCTCCTCTTCCCCTTTGTCAGGTGGGGGCTCGGTGATCAGACACACCACAGGGGGCGGAGCCAGCATTGTACAGGGGAGGCACAATCCTATTCAGGGACAGGGGACTACTCCTCCCACTACTCCAAATGCAGATCCCCTATTCAGCCTAGTGCTGACTCACCCTGCCCTCCCTGGAGCCACACACACCTCACCAGCCCCTTTCACTCCAGAGCCAGACATGCAATCCACATCAGGCAGGCAGACACATAGCACACAGAAATGCCAACTTCTAAAAGTGGCATTTCTAAAATAGTGATAATAAATCTGCGCACACCATTGCGTAGCATTTTTTATTACTATTCCAAACATACCAAACTTGACCACGCTGCTCCTCTCATATTAGGAATTACCACTGAAACACTTATCAGGGAATCCCCAATGCATTCCTATGAGAGGGCAGCCTCTCAGCAGTGAGAAACCAAAATGGGTGTTTGTCACTACCAGGACATGTCACGCACTTAAGGTACATGTCCTACCTTTTACCTACAATGCACCCTGCCCATAGGGCTAGCTAGGGCCTACCTTAGGGGTGACTGATATGCAGTAAAAGGGGGGTCACAGACATGGCACACATTTTAGGTGTCACGTCACAGCGGCAGTAACACTGCGCACACAGGACCTGCAATGGCAGAGGCCTGAGACAGGTTTGAAAGGCTACTTTGGTGGGTGGCGCAGTCAGCGCTGCAAGCCCACCATTAGCATTTAACTTACTGGCCCTGGGTATCTGAGATACCACTTTACAAGGGACTGACAGGTAAATTAAATATGCCAAACAGGTGTAGACCAATCTTACCATGTTTACCACAGAGAGCACACGCACTTTACACTGGACAGCAGTGCTAAAGTGCCCAGAGTCCTAGAACCACCAACACCATGTCAGAAAAAAGGCTAGGAGGAAGGCAAAAAGTTCAGGGATGACCCTGCAAAAAGGTCCAAGTCCAACAAGCGCTCTGATACCTTCAGGTCAAGTTTGCGCTATATAAAACTCCGGAAACAAAAAATACTAGATTAGGGAGTTCCTTTATGGAACACGCTTCCTGTATTATTTCAATTTTTTTGTAATGCTCAACAACTTGGTATTTTAGCTTGTTTTGAACTACCAACTAATGGTTTATTAGAATTTGTGATAATGATGACTAAAAGATTAATGTTTACAGACTAAAACAATTTGAACTTATTAAAATTGTTATGTTAATAAAACCCTTTAACTCACACAAACTGTCTCTGGAAATCCTTGTGCGGTCTCGAATGGGCGTCACTGTTTATGTTGTTTGAGGGAAATTATTGTTCCTGCTCAATACTCCCTGTCCAATGGCGGGGTTATTTAATTATTATTATACCTGAAGAATGGGATACAAAAATCCCCACACCATCAGGTCTCAAGGAGTCTGATTGGTACTCCAGCCACAGTATAGTCAGTTATGCTTCCTATACACATGCAATCTTTATAATACGAATAAGCATTTGGGGCTGACAAGAAAAGGACATGGGGCTGGGTTTGGCTGCATGCATGCCCTCATGCATAATTTGCTCTATTCTCCAGACAACCAAATGAGACAAGAAGTACCCACTGGCTGTAGGCCTGATCCATCCTGGCAGGATTTTGCCTAAAAAGGTAGTTGTTGGATTCTGTATGGACACCTGAGAAGTCCTGGGCCCTTAGGGATGTATGAGGGAGATCATGGTGCTGCTGTAACAATATCATATCTGACACTCTGCTTCTCTTGTCAAGAATCCACAAGACTCTTCCGAGTGCACTCTTTTATTCACTCTTGGGAGATAATGAAGACTCCCCCACGTGCACTCTTCTATTCACCCGCAGGAGGTAAGGAATGAAGGGGCATATTAGCAAGGGCAGTATCGCCGCTTTAGCGGCACTTTTTGCTGCTAAAGCGGCGATATTTCTATCGCCCTATTAGCAAGCTATCGCTAACAGCTGTTAGCGACAGCTTTATGGCGAAAGCGACCGTTTTGGTGCCGCTTTGCATGTCAGATTATCGCTGGAATTTAACACCTGCTAAAAACTTGACTTAACCTTACAATCCACCTCCCATTGACAAGATGGTTAAGTCCTCACCTGCCTATTAGCGAGCTTTTCATTAGCGCAGTGCATTTATCGCTGGATTTCTCGCGCTATTGCTGGGTTTCGCCGTTGTCGCTGGATTTTTTATCGCCTTGGAGATAAGCGTTGATAATAACGCGTTATCTCCGCGATGAAATCCAGCGATAGCCGGCGATAAAAAAAACAGCGCTAAGCGCGCTTTGCGATAATTATTGCAAATCCTTGGTATTATGCCCCCAAGTCTCCCTCACGTGCACTCTTTTATACACCCTCGGGAGGCAAGGAGAGAAGTGGACCACAGATTGCCTGTGTGCTTCTCTTCCCATAAAATACAATATAACCTAACATTTTAATCTGTTACAAAATAAAATAGAATAGCTCTACTTTTGCAAGGCAAAAGGTGGATCTGCCTTCCCCCGCCCTTTTTTAAAGGAACAAGGGCTGCTTTTTTAAAATTATTATTATTATTATTTTTAACTGTGGCATGCGCAGAATAACATTGAGCGGAAGCATGCTGTGGTCCCAGAACCACTGTCTGCTCCAATCGATGCCACCAATAACCATTCACAACGTGTAAGCTGACCCAAGAAGACAGCTTCACCGTGGTGAAGGTGAATGGGTTCCCACCCAATTTCGGGTGATGGTAGCTTGTCAATAGTTTGCAATTGCGCTTATGAAGCATTGATGCAAGTCATTGCATCTAGCTGGCACATTTAAACTGTCTTCTCTTTGCGATGAATAACGGGTTGCAAAAGTCACTTTGCGAGTCAGAAACAAACACGCTATTTTGTTTTTGCAAATTCTGCAACCGCAAATGATTTTCGTGTGTCATGTCATCGCATGATAAACATCACAAGTGCCTATCACCACCAACCTGCCATTACGTTGTCGCCAAAAGCGCCCACAATACAATTCTCCATCTTCGCAATGCTTTCAAGTGCAGCAAAATACTGGCGGGGTGATAGCACGGTGCCCTGTCCCCACAAATTATATTACAATTAATTGCATTTAGATAGCGCTTCATAATCCATTACGGTGCGCTAAAGCGCATTATCATACCGACACCATGAAGTAGCAGATGTAATGTGCATTGCAGAAGACGCCGCAGAGCCAACTAATGGGTGAGCTGCTGCTGGAACTGCCACTGACTGGCCCACTTCCTGTAGGTGACTGACCACTATCTCCACTCCAGTCTACGTCGTTGCTTGGCCTCTCATAGGTTCTGAACTGAGCCCCACCTGTTCTCGGCTTTCCATTCAGGACGAAAACTAAAGAATGCTGACTGGTATCTAGCTACACGTTGCTTTGGCAACGACTTGGAGACATACTAAACCTAACCGTGTCGACCACATACACTGTCACAAATAATTCACATCGCAAATACTTGGTCCTGTGCTTCCCTCTAGTGGCCAAGTAACTACAGAGCATTTGTTGCGACAAGTAAGTGATATTTTATTTCTTTGCAACTGCGCCGTTCCCTCTCCCAGTTATGATTGTAGGCATCAATTTACGGGCTAATTAACAGTCTGGGTATTTGGCACAATTTACTCACGAGCCTTCATGTCATTCTATTTTTAATTGGATATCTGCGTCTTACGTATGTTTTTTCAGCTTAACTTGTCCACTGCTTTTATACCATAAACCATGCGTTGTTAGTTTTTTTCCCCTAATGTAACGTTGTTTGAAGTGCCATTTCAATTTCTAATAAGAAAACGCACTTCGCTACTAGTACTTTATGTGGTGCAAACATCAAATTATCTCTACGAACATGACTTGGGAAGTGTTCCTACGTCTCACTGCAAAGTACAACCCGACATAATTTTATAACAGACCAGCGTTATAAGTCATAAATCCCCTTTTGCAGCTTGCAATTCGCAAGACTGAAGTTTGCACAATGCACATCTCAGCCTTGGGCTTGCATACTGCAGGAGGATCGGAAGTTGTGCATAGCAGTGCATTACTGACAAAAACCAGGAACAACAAGGACCCTAATTACTTGGTCCGGGATAAATATCGATCCCTGTGCATGAGAGATTGATGAGAGTGCACAACAGAGAAGGTACGCTTTTCCTTTTACATTCATAACTGAAGCATTGAAAAGGAAAAAATGCAACCTATGCTCATGTTTTGTGTAAGCTTATCCATACGAGGCCGGCAATAAAGGTACATGTCTGTACTGTCACATCTCCCAACATGTCACAGGGTGATTGCGTGTTGGTCACCCGTGTGCGTGGGGGGGGGGGTATTAGTTCAAATTTACGCGGTACGCTTAGGCGTTAATAAAAAATGCAGGGGCTTGGCTCGATAGTTACGTGCCAGCACCTAAATGCAACGTGTCTCCGTGCCTTATTTGTTTATAACCACAGGGTTCCCATAATAGCGTAATAGGCCAACTGCACACTGGCGACGAGGAGGGTGTGGTGTCCGGCTGGACACGTTCTAGTGTTTTACGCTGTATAACACTTACACTAACACCCACCCATCACAGGCGTCACCATTCAGGTGACCCTGCAAATAAAAGGGGCCGGGCGCACGTGCCCTGGGCCAGTTCCAGCACCCTAGTACACAGAGGGCACTCGACCCCATGCCCTGCAACCACCAGTTGCTGTCCTCTCATCTGGAGCTGCCCACCCGCTATGTCGCGAGGACACAGCCTGGCCGACAGGAGTGGCCGCACCACATCGGAACGCCCCCACCGTGCGTCCTGCTCTCCGTGCGCCGATCACAGCCGCCCCACATCCAGCAATTTGACCCGGCATGGCATGCAGCAGCACATCGTCACAGGCGGTGAGTACCCCTGCTCCCCTGCACACCAGTCCCCCCTGCCCTGTGACCACGTGGCACCCAGTATCAACGGTGGCAGCCCCGGGCTGCACTCCCAGTCCCTGCGGGAGCATCGCAATGTGAGCGCCAACCCCAGCAATTGCTGTACGGCTGAGCATCGGGCCAAATTACCAATAGGGGCACGTGATGTTTAGGTGCATAAATGCCCCAGCCATCGTCCATACCCTCATGCTAAGGCGCAAAGCACAAAGATTGTTTGCCCATAAGGGTGCAACGGGCCCCAGCCAAGAAAATTAGGCCACTGCGCTACCCACCCCACACCTCCAGAGTGGCTGATAGCCCTGTTTTAAGCTTCCTCAGGGTGAGGAGGCCCTTAGACAGGTGGCTGTGCCACACCACCTCACATGGCTCTCAGCGCTCGTGCTGCAAGGTGCCAAAGACACAGCAGGAGGCGCCCATGTGCCCTCAGGATCACACAGCATGATTGCCTCAATTCCAGCCATAGAGCCATTTATTGTAGACAGTGCGCCATCCGCACTAGCTCCAAAATGGGGGGACTGGGTAGAGCGCCTTCAATTCTACATCGAAGGCGCCAACATTGCAGTTGAACGGCACAGGGCTCTCCTCTTACACCTAGGAGGAAGGGACATTCACAAGGTATACAAGACTTTGGTCGAAGCAACACCCAAAACATATGCAACTTTACTAAGGGCTCTCAATGCACATTTCAAGCCAATGGTGAAGAGGGATTATGAACTCTTTGTGTTCCATCAGGCACGCCAAGAACCAGAAGAATCAACAGACACCTTCCACTGTCGCCTCAAAGAACTAGCAAGCACCTGTGGCCTCCATGATGAACAGGAAGAGATAAAAGGTCAGGCAATACAAGGGTACCCCTCATCAAAACTGAGAGAGACGATTTTGTAAGAATCGAGGAAATCTCTCCAGGGCATCCTGACACTTGGACGGTCGTAAGAGCTGTCCAAAGCAAGAGAGTCTCATATGGAAGCTACCCTCCACTGGCCAATTAAATCCAAACTAGTTAATGTCATCCAACCACGCCGCAGTCCAGCGGCCCAGAAACAGCCTCCAGAAAAGCACAAAGACTGAGGCTACTGCAGAGGACCTCCTCACAAGCTAGCAGAGTGCCCCACAAAAGGAAAGAGATGTTCCGCCTGCAGAAAATGTTATCACTTCTCCAATGTCTGCAGGTCAACAAAGGGCAAGCCCCAGAAGGAAACCGTCCAGGCTATTTCTTCTAGCCCCACCACACCAGAGGACATGGATGATAACATGGAAGAGTACACTGTTCACACCGTCTTTTCAACTGGTGGTTCCTGATCACCTCACCGCCCGCTCCCACAGTGCCAGCTTCTAATAGGGACTTAAAGGGTCACTGCAACCATTGACACCGGAGCATTCATTGAACTAATGTCAGCTGAAGTATATTGCACCCTAGCTGAACCCTGAGAGCTGGAAAAGGCAAAGGTCAGGGTCTTCAAATACGGACAAGCATGTCCCATACCCCATCTTGGGTGTTTCAATTCACTGGTGTCCCAAAAGAGTGCAAGTATCAACACAGTCATTTATGTAGCTGAAAAAAGACATGGCATGCTGGTTAGTGGGAAGAACGCCGAAGCGCTCTACCTGATCTCGTTTGCCCTCGAAGTACAAGAGGAAGAACTATCCACCATCCTCGACGAGTTCTCAGAACTGTTCAAAGGTATTGACTGCCTTCGAGGTAAAGAGGTGAAACTGCACATCGACCACTCCATTCAGCCGAAAGCTCTACGACATCAGCGGGTCGATTTCCATCTCCAGCCAAAGATGGAAGAAGAACTGGAGAAGTTGGAACGTGCAGGCATAATCAAGAAGGTGATGGACGCCACCCTGTGGGTCTCACCCATCATAATTGTGAGGAAACATAAGCAGCCTGGAGTGGTCTGCATCCGCATGTGTATGCGACTCCCCAATGTCGTCATCAAATGACAACGCCATTTAACTCCCACAGTAGACGACATCCTGAGAGAACTCAATGGAGCAAAGTGGTTATCAAAGGTTGATCTCTGCTCCGTATACCATTAGCTACCACTCCACCCAGAGTCAAGGTATATCCCTACCTTCTCCACTCATGTCGGTCCATGAAGATATCACCGCCTCAACTTTGGCACATCAAGTGCCTCTGAAGTCTTCCAGAACACCATTCAAGAAATGCTCAGTGGTCTGGAGTCATCAATGTCAGCGATGACATTCTCATATATGCCAAGACTGTGGCCAAACACTGCCGACACCTCAGCGGAGTCATCCAGAGGATCAAAGATTCTGGACTCACTCTCCATTGCGAGAAGCATGATTTTCTGAAACAACGTATCAGCTTCTTCGGGTATACGTTTTCAGCGGAAGGTGTGGCATCAGACGTAGAAAAGGTCTGAGATGTACAAGAGGCCCTGGCACCCACCAACATCTCAGAAATATGGAGCTTCCTTGGAATGGTGGATTACTGTGGAAGGTTTATTCCAGATCCCACAGGTCTCACCCAACTCATTTGTAAACTCACCAAAACAAGCGCCACCTGGACTTGCGATAGCGAGTAGGAAGAAGCTTTCCACAAGACAGAAGAACCTCTGTCCTACTCCGTCCTACTTTGATACTCAGAATCCCACCAATATTGTGGTGGATGCCAACCGAAAGGACTCGGGGATGAACTCACCCAACAACCAGGCGAAGGTTGGATTCCAGTTGCGTATGCAAGCCAGTCGCTCACAGAGGCAGAACAACAATACTCCCAAATAGAAAAATAAGCCATCGCCATACACTGGGCATGCAGGCACTTCCACCTCTACGTTTATGGACAGCCAAGCGTAGTCACAACGGACCACATGCTCCTGGTGCCCCTGTTCCAAAAATCTGTTTCAAAGTCGCTACCTCACATCGAAAAATGGATGCTTCAGCTACAGGAATATGACTGTCGAGTCAAATACCAACCAGGTGCCACCAACCCAGCTGACTATCCCTCTCGCCACCCTGGTGCCGCAACCCCCCAAAGAAGTCGAAGAGGCTGAGAAGACAGAAGAGTATATCCGCTATATTAAAGAGTGGTCCAGGCTACTTCCCCTTCCACTGGACACCCTCTAACAAGCCATTCAGGAAGGTGAGTGCCACTAACTGGCACTCACTGCAGTCCAGTCAGGAGAATGGAAAACCCTAAAGACACACCTGTCGCAAAGAACCCCGGAAGCCAAAAGGGTCCTAGAGTCTCTGTCAATGTTTGCCAAGAACTCTCAACAGATGCAAGTGGATGCCTACTCTGAGGACCACGCTTGGTGATCCCAAGCAACCTCATGGAGCACGCTGTGCAACTATCCCACCATGGCCACCAAGGAATTGTTAAAACCAAAAATAGACTTCACACCAAAGTATGGTTCCCAGGTATGGATGACATGGTGGAAACCGTAGTAGGATCCTTCTCTTTGTGCCAAGTCTCTGGATCTCCAGAGGCTCCTGAGTCAGTTCACACAGAGGAAGGTCCACGGCAGCCTTGGGATAGTGTCAGTTTGGATTTTGATCATCTACCGGATGGAAGACATGCATTCGTCATGATTGATGACTTCACCAAATACCCATGACTTCACCAAATACTCCAAACTTGAGCTCACTGGGTCGCAGACAGCCTCCGAAGTCACTGCAAAAATAGAAAAGATAATCGCCACTCATGGCATCATGAAAGAGGTGTGGACCGACAATGGACCTCCTTGGCAAGGCCTTGAATTTGCAGAATGCCTTTGCTCCTGGGGCATCAAATATCCCAAGATAATACTGTGCTTGCCACAAGCAAATGGAATGGTGGAGAGCAACATGCGTACTTTGAATAAGGTAATCCGCATTGCTCATGCCGACAAACAACCCCTGGAGAGAGCGGTTTATTGATTCCCACGAAAATACCGGCAAACACCTTACTCCACCACTGGGCAACAGGGTATGCCAGCATGGGACGTATTATCAGGGACACCATCCCACATCACCCGAAATAGAACTCAGACCCCATTGACGAAGAAAGAGTCCTCAGCAGAAGAGTTGCGACCAGTCAGCAAGCCTGCGACAAATGGAGAGCTCAGTGTTCGCACTTTCAGTCAAGAGATTCAGTGTTAGTCAAGGATAGGTATCCAGGTAGCAAATTTTAATTACCATTCAAGTGCCAACCATAGTCCGTAATGAGGCGCTATGGCAGCATGATAACTGGCCGAAGAAGAGATGAAGAAGTCAACCTCAACGTTTCCTTCTTCAAAATAGTCAACAGGATAATTCAAGAAACTACGGATGCCTCCTCAGACTCTGAACATTGAGCGGAGCCGGAGGATAGGCCACCTTCACCATCAGCAGCCCAGTCCCCAGGAGGATTTCTTCTGGATCTGGATGAGACTTAATCAGACGCCAACCTGAGAGGTGCAGAGGCATCAGAATTCGTCACTCCAAGGTCCTCAGGCTGAAGTGACTACCGGAGGTACCACCTGCGAGCCTAACCAAGATTATCCACCCACCTAAAGAACTTCCTGGTTTGGTGACCCGATGAGGCCAGAGGATGCACATCCAGGAAAAGAACTGTTCCCAGGGCATGGTAAAGTTATATCAGTAATGTGTAATTTCATAGTACAAAGACAAATATTCTTGTTATGTTTTATTAAAGATGGAGAGGAATGTACTGTTCCATGTCCCAACATGTCACAGGGTGATTTTGTGTTGCTCACCCGTGTGTGTGGGAGTATTGGTGCAATCCTACGAGGTAAGCGTAGGCGATAATAAAAAGTTCAGGGGCTTGGCTTGATTGTTACGTGCCAGCCCTTAAATGCATCAAGTGTCTCCGTGCCTTATTTGTTTATAACTAAAGGGCCCCCATAATAGTATAAGGGGGCAACTGTACAGGGTCCAGGGTAATCACAAGGTGCAGCACAGATGGCAACATGCACCTGACCTCATGCTTTTCAGAGAAGGCGGTCCCGCTGCATCTGTGAACCAGGGGCCAGATTTGCTAACATTTCATTCAACGTAGGGCAGTAAGCAAAATTGCTGCTCTGTGTTGCGTGAAAGACAGACAACAGAAGTGTGCCATATCTACTACTGTCTCTTAGTGCTGGCGCACTGTGTTCTGCCTATCACAAATGTATGCACCTTTGCACCATGTTGCAAGAGTGAATGTGTTACAGGCAGGATTGTTATTGTGCAGGAAGGAATACCTTCCTGCATAACAACAATCCTTAGAGGCATTTTCCTCTTTCTATGTACGCTGCAGAATTCAGCACGCATAGAGAGAGAAGTAACAAGGAGAAATAAAGATATTCTCTTCATTACACCTGGGAGCATAGTTACTAATTGTTCATGCAACACAGGGCAGCAAGCAGAGTTGCTGCCCTTTGTTGTGTGGAAGCGTGAGAGCAGAAATGCTCCACATTTACAAAGAAATGGAGCATTTCTGCTATCTCTAAGCACTGGAGTACTGTGTGCTGTCTAGCACCAACACAGGCACCCTTGCACCATGGTGCAAGGGTGCCTGCATTACATACGGGATTATTTTTGGCAGGAAGTGAAATTTCCTGCACAAAAACAATAATTAGAGGCATCTACCTCTTTCTATGTGTGCTGCAGAATAAGAAAGAGTAAATAACAAGGAGAAACAAAGATATGTCTACTCATTAAGCCTCACTGTTAAATGCTTAGCAGTTTGATGCATTACCAGGTTTACTAGCTTTAATAAATCTGGGAATGGTCCAAATTCCATGGGTTAATGCATGGGAATGCCCATCCTCCACCCATGGAACACCTCTCAAGCTGAAATGTAACGTGATGCAGCACAAGCAGCTGTGTTGCATTACATTTCTTTATAAAGCCATGCAAGGTGGCCCAAATCGCCCCTTGCATTGCTTTGTAAAAATTGCTGAAGGCTTTGCGTTGTCCTTGGTTTGCCTTGCTTGATGCAATGACAAATCAAAGGCTTGATAAATCGTGGCACTGGTTCAGAAAGGCGCAGCATTTTGGCACAATCCCAGGTTTGCTTACCATAGTAAATCTGGGATTGCTTCAAAATCCATGGGTGGATGCATGGGAACACCCATGCTCCACCCATAAAACGCCTCCTGACACAAAGTAAAGCAAGGCAGCACTATGCACTGCTTTGCGTTACTTTTTGGGAAAAAACCCAAGCAAAGCCAGACACATCTGATTTGTGTGGCTTTGTAAATCCCAACTAACATTTCATTCTGTGGCTGTCCCAAAAAAGTGGAGTAACCACGATGCAAAATGTTAGTAAATCTGGCACCAGATTTCTAAAATCAGCTTGCCCTCTTAGTTAATGATGTGGGAGGTAATAGGGCCTAGCGCTGCTGCGTTTTTCCCCCCCAGTGGAGATAGATATATATATATATATATATTCACTGAAAAAAACCATAGGTTTTAGGGACAGTTATAGTTAGTTGGACATTTCACTCGTACAAAACCATAGAAATTCCCCGTTATAGTTAGTTCAGCCAACTATAACTCGCGCCCCGCAATGCACTGCTGATGACGTCACATAATACATCACTCATGACATGGTCAGTGACATCACTGATGACATCACTGATGACATCTCAAATGACATCACTGATGACATCATCCAGTGACTGTGTGTTTCTGTAAAGTTTAAATATGTTTAATATATATAGGCAAAGGCGTATTGAAGAATGAGTGGGTGTATAAGTGTCTGAATGGATGATTTAGTACGTGAGTGACTGACTCTACAAGTGAGTGATTAAACGTATCTTACTGAATGCATGGGTTATTGACTAAACTGTGTGAATGTCTGTATCCGTCTGTTTGTTGGTGTGTAAGTGGATGCATGGATTTGCGAATAGCTACATGAGTGTCTATATGGGTTATTGATTGGTTCTCTGAGTATCTATGGCTGCCTGAGTGTTTGTGTGGGTGGGGTGTGTGACTCTGTACATAGATGTGTGAGTGGGTGATTCACTGGGTGCATGATTTCAAGAGTGCATCCGTGATGGACTACTTGGGTGGGTGAGTGTGTGTATGGGTGTGTTAGTGAGTGAATGTATATCTCAGTGGTACATGTGCGAGTAACTACATATGTAAAAGGCAGTATATATGTGTGTTGGAGTATTTAAATGGCTATAAGTGAGAGTGTGTGATTGTGAGAGTGGCTGGATGGATGAGTGTGTGCTTGTATCAGTTATTGTATAAGAGCGTAAGAATGTGCTAGTATTTGTATGAGTAAGTGAGCTGGTGTGTGTATAACTGTATAGGTGAGTAAATGGGTGTGTGATTAATTTTTTGCATGACTGACTAGGTGTGTGAGTACCTCTATGGATGAGTGGCGGTGTGTGAGTGTTTATATAGGTGTATGAGTGCATATGATAGTCCTGTACTGAGTGACTGTAAGTATGAGTGACTGGACGGGTGAGTGAGTGGATGTGTGTGTAGACCTAAGAATCAGTGAGTGGGTATGTAGTTTTTGGTGTTGGAGTGTCTATGGTTTTGAGAATGGCAGTCTGTAATTTAGAGTGGGTGTATCAAAAGTTATATTAGGGTGTGAGAAGATGCATGAAATTATCACATGGATGATATCATCAGTGATGTCATTTGAGATGTCATCAGTGATGTCATTTGAGATGTCATCAGTGATGTCATCAGTGATGTCACTGACCATGTCATGAGTGATGTAATATGTGACGTCATCAGCAGTGCATTGCGGCGGCGCGAGTTATAGTTAGCTGAACTAACAATAACGGGGGAATTTCTATGGTTTTGTACGAGTGAAATGTCCAACTAACTAGAACTGTCCCTAAAACCTATGGTTTATTTCAGTGAATTTCAAAGGTTTTTTAAATGCTAATTTCTAACTATAACGTGTCTGAAACCTATGGTTTTTTCAGTGAATTTCAAAGGTTTTTTAAATGCTAGTTTCTAACTATGCCTACAGAGGTAGGACATGTGAAGAAAGAAGAAAAACGCACAGAAAGAAGCAAAAGATGTGCAGAAAGAACCAACAGAGGAGCAGAAAGAGGCCTTGTTGCAAAATCATCCTGTGCCCACAACTGTTTCAGACGGGTACTGGTGGTAACTGACTCTGACCAACCAGAGCCAATGCTATGCTAAAAGACACTTAGAATACAGTGAAAACACCTACATACACTAGGGAACACTATGCGTTGGGGAACCCCTGTGATTAGCATGACCTCCTCTGCAAGTCCCTAGTACGTAATAGGGCAGGGGGATTAAAACTACCTCTTAAAACGCGCTACAGGGCGTGTTTGCACAGTGGTGAAGGGAGGGGGGGCCTGAGGTGACATGTGTGCAAACGCGCCACGTGGCGCATTTTAAGTTGCGGGATTAAGTCCCCTTGAATCCTGAGGGTCCCTGGGGCCCAACTAGCCCCCCAGGTACCTACAGTTAGGACCACAGAGCTGAGTTGCAGAGAGGCGTTCCGAGGCCATGCACCTTTTTTCACCTCTCTGCAACGCAAAACTGTTGTGCTTACTGAAAGTACCTGGTGGGCTAGTTGGCCCCCAGGGTCCCTCAGGATTCAAAGGGAATTAATTCCCCAACTTAAAACGCACCACAGGGCGTGTTTGCGCACATGTCACCTGAGGCCCCGCCCCCTCCCTTCACCACTGTGCAAACGCGCCCCGTGGCGTGTTTTAAGTTGGGGGATTAGGTCACCTTGAATCCGGAGGGTCCCTGGGGCCCAACTAGCCCACCAGGTACTTCCAGTAAGCACCACAGGCCTGCGTTGCAACGCCTGTAACAAATTGTGCAGTTGTGTTTAGGTAGTAAAGAGGGTCATGCTGGGGGTAGTGTTTTAGGGTAGTGCAGTGGTGTTTGTGTAGTGTAGGGGGTCATGCTGGGGGTAGATTTAGGGTTTAGGGTAGTGCAGTGGTGTTTGGGTAGTGTAGGGAGTCGTGCTGGGGGAGTGTTTTAGGGTTTAGGGTAGTGCAGTGGTGTTCGGGCAGTGTAGGGGGTCGTGCTGGGGGTGGTGTTTCAGGGTTTAGGGCAGTGTAGTGGTGTTCGGGCAGTGTAGGGGTCGTGCAGGGGTGGTGTTTCAGGGTTAATGGCAGTGCAGTGGTGTTTGGGCAGTGTAGGGGGTTGTGCAGGGGGTGGTGTTTCAGGGTTTAGGGCAGTGGTGTTCGGGCAGTGTAGGGGTCGTGCTGGGGGTGGTGTTTCAGGGTTTGGGGCAGTGCAGTGGTGTTTGAGCAGTAAAGGGGGTCGTGCTGGGGGTGGTGTTTCAGGGTTTAGGGCAGTGCAGTGGTGTTCGGGCAGTGTAGGGGCGGTGCAGAGGGTGGTGTTTCAGGGTTTAGGGCAGTGCAGTGGTGTTCGGGCAGTGTAGGGGCGGTGCAGGGGTGGTGTTTCAGGGTTTAGGGCAGTGCAGTGGTGTTCGGGCAGTGTAGGGGTCGTGCAGGGGGTGGTGTTTCAGGGTTTAGGGCAGTGCAGTGGTATTCGGGCAGTGTAGGCGGTCGTGCTGGGGCTGGTGTTTCAGGGTTTAGAGCAGTGCAGTGGTGTTCGGGCAGTGTAGGGGGTTGTGCTGGTGTTTCAGGGTTTAGGGCAGTGCAGTGGTGTCCGGGCAGTGTAGGTGGTCATGCTGGAGCTGGTGTTTCAGGGTTTAGGGCAGTGCAGTAGTGTTCGGGCAGTGTAGGGGTCATGCTGGGGCTGGTGTTTCAGGGTTTAGGGCAGTGCAGTGGTGTTCGGGAAGTGTAGGGGGTCTTTCTGGGGCTGGTGTTTCAGAGTCTAGGGCAGTGCAGTGGTGTTCGGGCAGTGTAGGGGGTCTTGCTGGGGCTGGTGTTTCAGGGTTTAGGGCAGTGCAGTGGTGTTTGGGCAGTGTAGGGGGTCGTGCTGGGGGTGGTGTTTCAGGGTTTAGGGCAGTGCAGTGGTGTTCGGGCAGTGAAGGGGTCGTGCTGGGGCTAGTGTTTCAGGGTTTAGGGCAGAGCAATGGTGTTCAGGCAGTGTAGGGGTTGTGCTGGAGGTGGTGTTTCAGGGTTTAGGGCAGTGCAGTGGTGTTCGGGCAGTGTAGGGGGTCTTGCTGGGGGTGGTGTTTCAGGGTTTAGGGCAGTGGTGTTCAGGCAGTGTAGGAGGTCTTGCTGGGGGTGATGTTTCAGAGTTTAGGGCAGTGCAGTGGTGTTCGGGCAGTATACAGGGTTGTGCTGGGGCTGGTGTTTCAGGGTTTAGGGCAGTGCAGTGGTGTTCGGGCAGTGTAGGGGATCGTGCTGGGGGTGGTGTTTCAGGGTTTAGGGCAGTGCAGTGGTGTTCGGGCAGTGTAGGGTGTCGTACTGAGGGGTGGTGTTTCAGGGTTTAGGGCAGTGCAGTGGTGTTCGGGCAGTGTAGGGGGTCGTGCAGGGCGTGGTGTTTCAGGGTTTAGGGCAGTGCAGTGGTGTTTGGGCAGTGTAGGGGGTCGTGCAGGCGGTGGTGTTTCAGGGTTTAGGGCAGTGCAGTGGTGTTCGGCCAGTGTAGGTTGTCTTGCTGGGGGTGGTGTTTCAGGGTTTAGTGCAGTGGTGTTCGGGCAGTGTAGGGGGTCTTGCTGGGGGTGGTGTTTCAGGGTTTAGGGCAGTGCAGTGGTGTTCGGGCAGTGTAGGGGGTCTTGCTGGGGCTGGTGTTTCAGGGTTTAGGGCAGTGCAGTGGTGTTTGGGCAGTGTAGGGGGTCGTGCTGGGGCTGGTGTTTCAGGGTTTAGGGCAGTGCAGTGGTGTTCGGGCAGTGTAGGGGTCCTGCTGGGGCTTGTGTTTCAGGGTTTAGGGCAGTGCAGTGGTTTTCGGGCAGTGTAGGCGGTCGTGCTGGGGCTGGTGTTTCAGGGTTAAGGGCAGTGCAGTGGTGTTCGGGCAGTGTACGGGGTTGTGCTGGGGCTGGTGTTTCAGGGTTTAGGGCAGTGCAGTGGTGTTCTGGCAGTGTAGGGGTCATGCTGGGTCTGGTGTTTCAGGGTTTAGGGCAGTGCAGTGGTGTTCGGGCAGTGTAGGGGGTCGTGCTGGGCTGGTGTTTCAGGGTTTAGGGCAGTGCAGTGGTGTTCGGGCAGTGTAGGGGGTCGTGCTGGGCTGGTGTTTCAGGGTTTAGGGCAGTGCAGTGGTGTTCGGGCAGTGTAGGCGGTCGTGCTGGGGCTGGTGTTTCAGGGTTTAGTGCAGTGGTGTTCGGGCAGTGTAGGGGGTCGTGCTGGGGCTGGTGTTTCAGGGTTTAGGGCAGTGCAGTGGTGCTCGGGCAGTGTAGGGGGTCGTGCTGGGGGTGGTGTTTCAGGGTTTAGGGCAGTGCAGTGGTGTTCGGGCAGTGTAGGGGTCGTGCTGGGGCTGGTGTTTCAGTGTTTTGGGCAGAGCAGTGGTGTTCGGGCAGTGTAGGGGGTCGTGCTGGGGCTGGTGTTTCAGGGTTTTGGGCAGAGCAGTGGTGTTCGGGCAGTGTAGGGGGTCGTGCTGGGGGTGGCTGTTTCAGGGTTTAGGGCAGTGCAGTGGTGTTCGGGCAGTGTAGGGGGTCATGCTGGGGGTGGTGTTTCAGGGTTTAGGGCAGTGGTGTTTGGGCAGTGTAGGGGTCTTGCTGGGGGTGATGTTTCAGGGTTTAGGGCAGTGCAGTGGTGTTCGGGCAGTGTAGGGGGTCTTGCTGGGGGTAGTGTTTCAGGGTTTAGGGCAGTGCAGTGGTGTTCGGGCAGTGTAGGGGTCGTGCTGGGGTGGTGTTTCAGGGTTTAGGGCAGTGCAGTGGTGTTTGGGCAGTGTAGGGGGTCGTGAAGGGGTGGTGTTTCAGGGTTTAGGGCAGTGCAGTGGTGTTCGGGCAGTGTAGGGGGTCGTGCAGGGGCTGGTGTTTCAGGGTTTAGGGCAGTGCAGTGGTGTTCAGGCAGTGTAGGGGGTCGTGCTGGGGGTAGTGTTTTAGGGTTTAGGTAGTGCAGTGGTGCTTGTGTAGTGTAGGGGTCGTGCTGGGGGTAGTGTTTTAGGGTTTAGGGTAGTGCAGTGGTGTTTGTGTAGTGTAGGGGGTCATGTTATAGGGTAGTGCAGTGGTGTTTGGGTAGTGTAGGGGTCGTGCTGGGGGTAGTGTTTTAGGATTTAGGTTAGTGCAGTGGTGTTTGGGTAGTGTAGGGGTCGTGCTGGGGGTAGTGTTTTAGGGTTTAGGGTAGTGCAGTGGTGTTTGTGTAGTGTAGGGGGTCGTGCTGGGGGTAGTGTTTTAGGTTTAGGGTAGTGCAGTGGTGCTTGTGTAGTGTAGGGGTCGTGCTGGTGGTAGTGTTTTAGGGTTTAGGGTAGTGCAGTGGTGTTTGTGTAGTGTAGGGGTCATGTTTTAGGGTAGTGCAGTGGTGTTTGGGTAGTGTAGGGGTCGTGCTGGGGGTAGTGTTTTAGGATTTAGGTTAGTGCAGTGGTGTTAGGGTAGTGTAGGGGTCGTGCTGGGGGTAGTGTTTTAGGGTTTAGGGTAGTGCAGTGGTGTTTGTGTAGTGTAGGGGGTCATGCTGGGGGTAGTGTTTTAGGGTTTAGGATAGTGCAGAGGTGCTTGAGTAATGTGGGGGTCGTGCTGGGGTAGTGTTTTAGGGTTTAGGGTAGTGCAGTGGTGTTTTTGTAGTGGAGGGGGTCATGTTTTAAGAAGAAACGCTCCAATACCTGACCAGTCTGCACTACATAAAACTGCAAAAACTAAAAATAAAAAGTGTTTTGCACACTTTTGTCATTGGGCTATAAGTGGGCTACATCTGGGTAATATTTGTGCTACATTTGGGCTCTTTTTTCACTGGTGGCCATCTTGGAAGACTTCTTTGTTATGAAGTTTCCTAATTTCCTCATTTACTGCAGTCTCCTCAGTAGGAAATGCTTTCAGTTTTTTACTTTGATTCCATCAAGAAGGTTTTCAGATGTGTCTCACATTTGCCATAAATTCAGAATGTTAGCACTCTAGTTGCTCATTAGATCACTGTAGTAAAGCTACTGCTCACCAGGAGTTAACTGGAAGTCTGCTGCTGGTATTGAAAGTGATTGTTTCAGTCTGCATGTCAGAATTTTCTAATGAAATAGAAGAGGATTTGAGATCTCACTTAAAACATGCCCTAATTTTTCTTTCTGCAGCACTAATCATAATTTCTATTTCAAAAAGAACCCCATCATTTTGTTCCTTTTTAAATTAAATGTTTTAAGTGTTACCAGTTTATTCCAATCAAGATGGCTTCAGGTGTGCCATACTTTTGTCATAAGTAAGGCTGTTAGCGCTCTAGTTGTTCTTTAGAACACTCTGGGAAGCTGCAGTAGAACACAAAGGCATCAACTGGCAGGCTGCTCCTGTTGAAATATAACAGGAAGATATTTGAGATCACACTTGAAACATGTACTAATTTTTCTTTCTACAGCACTAACCATAATTTCCATGACAAAATGAACCCCATCATTTTGTTCCTTTTTAAATTAAATGTTTTAAGTGTTACCAGTTTATTCCAATCAAGATGGCTTCAGGTGTGCCATACTTTTGTCATAAGTAAGACTGTTAGCGCTCTAGTTGTTCTTTAGAACACTCTGGGAAGCTGCAGTAGAACACAAAGGAATCAACTGACAGTCTCTGCCCTTGTTGGATGTACATGTTTTACTGAGAATGTCAGACTTCATTCTCACATGACTGAGAAAGATAATGTGAATTTACAGAAAATATGCTCTCATTTTAGCTTCTGGAGCACCTTCCAAAACTCTATGGGACAAGCATGTGAAAATAGTTTTCTCTCAAACATGATTCATTATATCCCAGCAGAAGGTTTTTCACAGGGTAAAATCACCTTAGAACACACCACAATTCCTGAAATTAGTATGGTACCATCAACAAATGAATTCTAATGTAACTAAAGTCTGTTATCACCCTTTATAGTTCTCCATTTGGTAACCCTCAAAATCTTTGATTCACTACAATGCATTTCAATGGGGTACTATCATGTATATTGGTCTCATGAGAATGGGGGGGAAGGATGGGTGGCCGTCCGTCGTCTCTCTCTCTGTGTGTGTGTGTGTGTGCCGTCTCTCTTTTCTCCCAGGAACTGGAGTTAGCCCCAGTTTACCATTTGTGAAACGTGACATGAACAAGGCCATATCTTCGCGGGTTGGTTGTGGTTCGGTTCAGCCATTGTGGAAATAGTCGATAACCGTCATCCGGGTTCTTCCTGCTGGCGCGCGGCGCAGCAGCCAGCAGCGTGGCGGCGGCGGCGGCGCGGCGGCGGCGGCGGCGGCGCGGCGGCGGCGGCGGCGGCGGCGGCAGCAGGTCAACATCGGCCAGCGTAGCCATGGTTCCCAACTACAACCTATCTATACGCCAACACGACCCTCGCGGATCGTTCGCTGCTCGTTTCCTTAAGCAGCAGCAATGGT